>VZRX01018963.1:0-99847 GCA_013398075.1 Notiomystis cincta | reverse complement strand
GAAGGAAGGAAGGAAGGAAGGAAGGAAGGAAGGAAGGAAGGAAGGAAGGAAGGAAGGAAGGAAATCTCATAGCAATTGCTACTGTATGAACTCTGGCGCTGAAGAGTCTTCATTTCTGAATTTTTTTTACTTAGAAACAACATAAAGCCAACACAAGCAAGACTCAGCTCTACATCACTTTGATATGACCTCTATTTTTCAAGCTCATTTAAGCCTTCTGAAAGGCTATGTCTAGAATTTGCATTGCAGATAATGTAAATAACTCAAAACATCAAGGAAACATCTTTTCTGTCTCAAAGAAACATCTGATGAAGCAACTTTAGTTTACTCATGAACTGGCAAGCCTAATTAAAGGATTCAGGATGTTATAGTGACAGATTTGGACACTAATACATATCTGAGAAAAAGGCTGGCTTCAAAGTACAACAGAGGAGCTTCTATCTATAAATATTTAACTGAAGCATTGATACAAAAATGAGAAAATCTCCTTCATTTTATTCCCTAAGGAATTTCTTTGGAACAAAACTACTCATTGAAACTAGCAACTTCTATTTCTCGCAGATATGGGGGGATTTAATATAAGCATTTGTTTTATAAAAGCTTCTTCAAATTTCCAGTTCAGGAACACGACAGGACGTGGCATTTGGAACCCCAGGATGGTCTGGGTTGGAAGGGACCCTACAGGTATCTCTGAGCCCCCTGCAATGGTCAGGGACACCAGTTTGCTCAAAGCTCTCCCCAGAGCTTGTGGCTACACCTTCAGCTCTGCCCCATGGCTATGCCAGACTTCAAGATGTCCTGTCCCAGCTGTGTAAGAATCCTCAGAAGCCAGGAGAGCATGGAAGGATCCAGCTTTGTCACTCCCTGCTGGCACAAACAGCACTTCTGCTGTTTCAGCTGCAGGTGTAAGTGACCTCTCTCAAAAGACCTGTCTCAGGTCCCTTCCCACCCTGTATCTCCAGGGGACACCTCAGACAGAGGGCAGGTAAATCTCATCAGGGGCTGAAGGCCCTGAGGGCTCATGGCAATCACCCCTTCTCCTTTACCACCTCCCTGTCCCCCCGTGCCTCTGGCTGACAGACCTCACTGCCCTGCCAGCACACCTGCAGAGCCAAGGGCTTCTCTCTTCCCTTGCCTGTTCACAGCCACACTTAATTATAGAAAGAATGCCTGATCTTCTTTTAACCAACAAAACCTTCATCCAAATGACTGTTGCAGCATTGTATGTCTGTTAGGTCACTAATTACTAAAATGTTATTGGACAGAAACCTAAAGTGAATCTCACAGCAATTAAAGAAAATTTAGAAGCTAGCATTAAATTGACATAATCATTGGCAGGCTACTAATCTTAACTGTCCAAGAGCCACCTACTGAAATGGGATGGAGGAGAAGATCAGTGGGAGTTCCTATCATCACGCTGAATCATGAGGTCACCCAGCACTTTGTGTGTATTTAATGATCTTGAACAATCAAGGCATTAATTCAATGTTCTTGAACAATCCCAGCCGTGGCAGAGAGGCCATCTAAGCTTGCTCTCCTTACCAGCACAATGGTACGATTTCAAAGCAGTTTTGAAATCAAGAAACAGAGGGTACAAGGGTCAGATGTGACCCCATTCCAGCAGCTGAGAGAGTCACCAGGTGGGACAGTGCGTTCCTGCTCAGGTCTGAGTCCAGTGGGGTGCAAGGATGTGTCTGTGCAGGGTGTTCCCATTGCCAGCAGGGCCCTGTGAGGCTGCTGCAGCATGGAAAGAGCTCCTGCACTGCAGCCCTGATACTGAAACCTGGAAAAACCCAGACATGCTTCCACTTCCCTTGAAAACATGAACCGAGCATGTGCAGAGCAAAACTGTTATTGCTCTGGTTATTGGTAGTTATTGATCAATTACACCCAGGATCTGCAGCAGATTTTAACAATTACTCTGGGTTTACTGTTTGATTCCCTCCACATTTCATCAGCACACTGCTACACCATGCATTATACATGCTGTATCTTCCTCCAGCATGTTCAGGCTCTACCAGGAAATGATGAATCCACGAAGCCCTAGAGTCAGCCCCAAGAAAGTTGTACAATCAAGGTTCCTCATAACATCATTTGATGCATGTTGATTGTACTCAGCACTACCAGCTTCCATCTCATCAGTGAACTTGGATCATATCTTGCCTTCAGGAAAGAAGGGCAAAAATCTTTGTAACTCACCACTAAATATAAAGCTACATTATTAAGAAACATAATTCAAACTCCTTCTGCAGAGCCAGACAGATTTCCCAGCTCTGTGGCATTTCTCACTGAATGACGAGCAAATCAATCAAATGTGGTTGGACAGGGAAGATTTTAATTTGCTTTTTTGTGTCCCTCCTCTGCTCTCCACACAGCAATGGTATCAAAACTACATCAGTTCATTACTTTGACAATGCAACGATAATTAAATATTTTTCATAGTAATATTCTTTATTTATAGAATGTATTTCCTCCAAATTTTAGATCCTTCTATCTCTTTAGGAAAGGTGAATACAAATATGTCCTGGATGAAAGAAAAAACCAAAAAGCCCAAATACAATAGCAGCTTTATTCTGTACCTTTTCCAAGAGCCTACATATGACCTATAGAGAATTCAAGAGTCACCTACTCAATGACTCTGTCCTCTTAAAAATCAGCAGGACTTCTGCCACTTTGTCTTTAAAAAGAACAAGACTGATACTTTTCCTCTTGGATATTGTATTTCAGCTGGGTATTGGAAAGAGATAGGAGCCCTCAAGGTCTTATCACTTCTAACACCCTTCTAAAGCCCTCAGCAGCCCTCTGCAAGATATTTAAGTTTTCTTTGCCTCAGTGTCCATCATAGAAGGGAATTAATAGTGCTTAGTTGTTCATCATGTTGGTATGTGGCAAGAACACGGCCATTTCTTGATGTGTATTTTGAAAATGTAAATTGCCACCTATGGAAACTTCAAAGTATCACAGACCTGACTCAGAAAAACACACACAAGAAAATGTCTGAAAAGAAGAACTTTTGATTAAATAATGACTGTTTGATTAGATCTGTTATTAAAAACCCATCTATTATCTAGCTTTTGTAGACAGGCATATTCTCCATAAATCATAATGAATAAAGTAGTCAAATAAAATAATACTGAACTCAGAAGGGTTATCAGTGTCATTTTAGTATTACCTCTTACTGTCTTGATTATCTTAGAAACTTTTTATCATCTTTTTTTTTTAAAGTGTCATTTTGAGAAAACACTGAGAGAATCAGAAATAAAGTATTTTCAAGTAAGCCCCCTTATTGAAAACAGTTGCAGTATTTTATCTCTTTTTCTCCCCTTTTCCTCTGAAAGATTCATCAGCTCAACTCATTACCACTACCTTTTCATCTACATGAGAGTTGTCCCCAGGAAGTAGGATGAAAAATGCAATATGAAGAGGAAAAGTTACCACAGAGCAATGTGTGGCACAAAACACAAATTCCTCCAGCTCTTCCAGGCTGCCTCCCATTAGATGGGAGAGGATATTACTGACAACTCTGCTGTCATTAACAGTACTTCTAATTTTCTCCTTTTTCATAGAATCATGGAATAGTTTGTGTTGGCAGGGACCTTTAAAGGTTATTTAGTCCAACCACCCTGCAGTGAGCAGGGACATCTTCAACTACATCAGGTTGTTCAGGACCCTGTCCCATCTGACCTTCAGTGTTTCCAGGGATGGGCTTTCTACCACCTCTGTGAGCAGCAACCTGTTCCAGTGCTTCACCACTGCCATTGTAAAATGTACCCTTATATCTGGTTTAAATCCACCCCCTTTAAATTTTAATTACCCCTCTCCTTACCCCAACAGGCCCAGCTGAAAAGTCTGTCCTCATCTTTCTTACAAGATGAGAAAGTGATGCCCTTTAAGAGTTGCAAGGCTGCTCTGAGGTGTCCCTGGACACTTTACAACACCTTGGCTCCAGCTTGAAAACTCCCAGCCACCTCTGCTACTGATGGCATCCAGCCACTGGCTGGCAGACAAGAACTTGGATGCTTCCACAAATACTTCTGGCATGAAATCATATATTTGGCATCTTCAGCCTTAGGAGTAGAGGATGATCAATTCCAGCCTGGATATTTTCTTGGAAACTAAAACTATCAAAGATAATATAAAAAAAAAGAAAAGCTGTTTCTGTGATATGCAGTGAATTGATGTTTTGCAGAATTGAGTTCACTAATAAATATCTAGGGAGTAATTTCTTATCCATTAAGATGGCTTATAATTGATTAATGATGTATACAGTCTCAACATTTTCCTTTTACTGAACGTTTTCATATTACAATGCCCAGAAATATTTCTATAAGTATTTAATGGCTGAAATAGATTTGTTCCATCTTATATCAACTCTCATCTGCCATACTCTACTCTGTGTCACAGGGAATAGTCATTACTGCTCAAGGATATCATCTGTATTCGACAGACAGCCAAGAGAACCTACAGCTTATATCAAAAAACTGCCCTCCAGCCTGTACATATTTACAATTTGCATTTATCCTTTTAAGCTTTCAGTGAGCAATTTCTCTGAGATATTTTCTCTAAGATGTTTTATTGTTTGTTTACAGTTATTTAGCCACTTTATCAACCACTTAGATGATACATTTACTCAGCTACTTCATCTGGAACATGCTTCCTTTTATGTCTCATGATCTACATTGCAGGTTCTGCAGCAGAATTGTAGCTATTCAATAATTTAAACTTTGACATTATGAGACTTTGTCAAACATTCATAGTACTAATCTGGAGAACTCACACTACCACATACTACTCTATATAGCCTACACTTGTAGGTATTCAACATTTTAATTTAATAAAGTTAAACTATAAATGCTGATTGTGGAAGTGTGCATGATCAATCACACAAGTCATCATTCAAAGCAGTTATTAAATAGAAACAAAAATTTGTGTTAAACTATAATGTTGGCAGTTTCATTTCTATGCTCTAAATGCAGAAATCATTGAAGACTGATCTTTGGGCTTTCAGATACTTTACTGTCTGCTTTCTCTGAAACAACAACACAGAAGAAATACTGGAAAGTAATAAGCATGTTGCATCCCTCCTCAAAAAATAATTGACCTAAGCAAAAAGGCAGCCTGAGAATTGTTAGTGTTTTAAAAAATACTGAACCATAAAAAATAAAATTCTTCCCCAAACCCACTGTATCAGTTCAGGCACTTTTCCAAAATCTTGCAGTGCACTTTTTCTGCCGTGTGTGCAGCATTCATCAAACGAGAGTACACAGTATTTTTCTGATTACAGTTTGAAAATGAAACATAAAAATCTTGAAAATCAGTTATTATTTCTTTTTCATTCAAACTCATTCTTTCTTACTTCCATGGCATCTAACCCATGCCAGCTTCATTTTGTAGGGCTAGAGTACCCAGAGGGTGCCACACACAGAAAAAGCATGTTTATACACCTTTCTCAACCTGAGAAATAAATTCTTCAGAATCTTGTAATAACGATTCTTTTTCTTTATCAAAATTTGGTGCTAAATGATTTAGATCTGAAGTTATAAAAGCATGTTTCAGGAGGAAAGGGGATAGACAGGTTGAAACTTTAAAGCTTTTTCAACTATTCCATGAGAAAATGCAAACCAGTTTAATTACAGAAATCTTCTTAGGTATAGTGACCCAAATTCTCTATTGGCCCATCTCTCCTGCAGCATCAGGCGAGTCACTCCAGCAGCAATTTCATGCCTGGTGCTCATTCTGAACGCTGCCTGAGACTATAAATGCATCTATTTTATGCAGCACAAAAATGACAGAGCTGTGCTGGGAACACAAAGCCTGGTAGAGAATGAGCCTTTCACTTCCATGTGTCTGGAGCTCGATCCAAATATAACTTGCCTGTCTCAGAATTGCTACAGTGACCCTGCAGAATTTCAAGCCAATGTGTATGACAAAAAACAACTTAAAAACCAGAAATTCTGACACAACCTAAGTTTAGCTACAACAACTCATGAAATAAATCTCTTTCACAGCATAACCAGCAACTCACTGACTTGGTATCGAAGTACTGGCTGTAGAAAAGCACAGCTGCCCACCAATAACCAAGGGGACAGTGGTCATCTAAAATTCCTTCTCTTCATTCTTTAAGAGTCCTCAAATTTGAACAGCACTTATTGTTATAATTCTGATGATGCTGGTAAAGTTCTTTGAATCTATAAAATATCAGTAAAGATAGCTCAAAAATATATTTGTATAGCATCAAATTCTTGATAGGTTTCACCAGTAAAGGTGACCTCTCTTGGGATGCAATTAATGTCACCAGAGACTTCTAAATCACTGAGGGGAAAGAGGCATCCAGAGAGTTTGGGAAATGTTTAGAGAGGCACAAATACTATGAAAATAGAAAACCACCAATCTTTGCCTAATTATTTTATGGATTTGTTCACTGAGAGTTTGTTTGCTCTCTGCAAATATTTGCATAATCAAGTTTCAAAAACATTAATGTTCCCAGAAAACACTTTACAGCTGTTGAATTATAAAACTGAGATTTTTCAAATTCCAGACTAAATCTATAAAAACTATGTACTTGTGGATGTCAGTGGAGGTTTTACTGTAGGCAAATGTAGGAAGCTTAAAAAGCTTTAGAATCATCACTAGGAAAGAGAGCCATGGGTAGCATATATTGGGTCTTTAAACAGACAAATCCGTGCTTGTATTGACTCCCAGCAGACAAATAGTATTGAGTGGAAAATTACTTGAAAAGGTTTCTAGTATGAGTGCAGTTCTGTCACCTCAGGAAGCAAAAATCAGCCCAAGCCTTAGAGGTGCTCACATGAGCAAGGTACAAGTGATGTGACATCAACAGATGTGTCTCCTGAGGCTGCCAGAGTGGCTCTGAGGGATTCACTTCTCTCTCTCTTCTTCTTCAGTCTTTTTCTGCCATATTCTTGTTGTCTCCTTTCTGCCCAGAATTACTGCAGTCCCAGGCATGGCTGAACGGAGCAACACAGGGACTAAGGCAGAGCCAGCTCCCTCCAGGCTGCCCAGTGACTGGCAGCATCTCTGCTCTGCCACAGTGGTGCACTTGCTCATGGCTCTGCAGGCAAACAACCCACGAGGACTCACACTCAGAATAAAAGAGAAAGCCACAAAGGAAAAGTGAGTGAGAGGCCTCAGCTCCCCCCACCTCAGTGCTGAGGTCACCCTGACCTTTGGGCAGCTGGCTCAGCCTGCAAAGCCACGGAAAGCTTCCTTCCACCTCCTAAGAGGAACAGTTGACCAAAACAGCCAGCTCTAATTCCATGGGAAAGTTCAGCAGAAACAGATGCAGAACCTCTGCCTGAATGAACAGGTACCACCAGAGGAAACAGAACTCATGAGTCTATCCCAAACTCCAATTTTCCAGTTTTTAGCTCCAGCACTACGGTATTGTGTCCTGCATGAAAAAAAAAAATCAACTAAGAAATAATTTATATGTGTATAAATTACAAGCAAGAAAACCTTTAGTCAATCATTCCAGCACTTCTAGAATGGATTTTTGGGTCTGGATTAGCAGGAAAGATGGGGAAAGGATCCTCACAAGCAGCAGAAACTAGTATGTCCCACAAGGAGAAAATGCAGAAGAAGCACAGCAATTTCCTTCCAGCCCCTCGAAGAGCAAGGTTAGGACAGAGATTGAATAAACACACTTGTGCTGCTCAGTGCCACACACACTGCATTTGCTTGTACAGGTAAAGTGTGAGTGATGGGAAAGCCCAAAAGCTTTGAGGGGTTGATTCCTTTCAGCGTTCAGGAGCTGCACTGATAATCCTAGAACATGTTCAAACATATTTATACTGACAATGGGCAAACAGGTTAAGAGGAAAAGAAAAAGTCTCCTCCCTTCCCTAGATTTATCCAAAAAGCCAGAGTAAGCCCTAAGTCTTGCTGGTGTTAGTCCAGGTTTTAGGGTGCCAGGCTGTGAGTGCTCACACACAGCCCGTGGAGTGCCCACAGAGACAGGGACGTGGCACAGCCAGACCCAGTGCAGCCACAGAGCAATTCCAGAAACTGCCCAAGGCCCAGGAGGCAGCAGGGGTGGATGGGCCATCAGGTCTGGGGTCTGCTCCCCTCCTCTAACCAGTCAGAAGAAACCCAGAGAAACAGAGGCAGGTTTTGGCTCTGTTACCAGGCACGAGGAGTTATAAAAGCTATTTTTTAACATGATGGTCATGTCAGCAGGTCATCTCTGCAGCAAATATGAGCAGGAACGTTTGTGGCATTAATCCCACACTGGCAGACTGATGCGGCTTTCAAGCTGAGTAAGGGTTTAATGCTCTGAAGGGAAGGGGAAAAAAAGATTTCTTTTAGATAAATTGCTTAATTGGGAAGTCAGGAACTCTCCTGCCTAAGCAATTGATTTTACAAAAGGAAAAAAAGTTTATTTCAAAATGTAAGCCTGCTATTCATCTATAATACCCAGGCAAAAACTAAGCCAAGGGATAGACTCTTGCCTTTACACTGCTGAAACCACAATTTTAAAAGCATAAGGCCAATAAACAAGTATTTAAACAAATATTCTTCATTCCTTGACTGCTGCAGTGAAGAGTAAGCTCAGAGACAGAGACACCGCTCCAGCTCTCTGACAGATCGTTTAGCCAGGCGTCAGGGGCTGAGGAGAAGGGGGCCCCAGAGGGACACTCAGCCCTCAGCACTGGCATCCCAGATCAGCTCCCTCCAGCTAATGGACTTTGGTGCAGTGACTCTCACGGTGCTGCAGGTCTCGGGGAACAGCTCCAGCACCATCCCCCGCCCCCAGAAACTCCTCCACCTGCCACAGGAGCACCAACAGAGCATTTGCAGCCTCCACTGCAACCTCCAGGCACAGGCATCTGCCCCAGATTTCTCCCTCCCTCCCTCCCTCCCTCCCCCCGGGAAAAACCTTCAGCAGGTCTCAGTTTTGTCAGCACAGAAAACGTTTCCATCTCACACATCCACGGCTGTGAAACTCTCTCTACTGCACCTGCAGAGGTTCCTCTCTGAGAGCAGCTGAGGAGCAGCCAGGCACTTCCCCTGGGCAAAGCACCACTGGGGAAAAGGACAATTAGGATGTGTGTGCCTGCCCAGCAGCAGGAGGAACACGATTACCACCTTCAGCCACCTTTGAAGACAAATGTCATCTTTTTAATGATATAAACTTAAAAGCAAGTTCAATATTAAGCACTAGCATGTTGTGACTTTCTCAAGCTGCAGGAAAATTAAAACCTAAGTGTTACCCTTTAATATAACAGCATTAATTTTTCTGTGCTTAGCAACTTGCTGCACAACTGCACACTGTTGTTACACAAATAGCTTTAATTTTGATTTCACCACAATTGTGCTAACATGACAATTCTTAGAAATCCTTGTGCAGAAATGTCACTGAATGACCATACCTGACATCTGTTACCTACAGAAGTAGCTCTGGGTGTACAAGAAGTAATAGATTTATTATTGGTACTGAAATACTCTTTTTTTTATGAACTACATCAATTAAAACATTACAAAATAAGCTTAAACAACTTACAATCTTTAAAAAAGAATTTAACACGTGTACTGTTATTGCTTCCCACACTGTTAAACAGGTAGCTAAGTTTGGACAAAGATTAGCAAAATACTATCCTTGTATTTTGTATGCTACCCAAACCTTTTCTTAAAAGGGAAATATTTGCATAATTACTATCATAACTTTCCCAACAAACTCATGGTTTTGGCTTTTTTTTTGGTTACTTTTTCTATGTTACTACACAAAACAGTGGGGTTATTTATAACTAGCCCTGTGAATTTTTTTTTCTGGTTTTCCCCATATTGCCTAACTCTTCCAAATATATCCATATATCTATGGGATTTTTCCTCAGCATGAAGCCTGCAGACACTGTTCTCCCCTGCTTCTAGGGGTTCCAGAGTGAGATAACTTTGCAAACCTCATTTCTGTCATTTCTCAAAAAAAGTACATTATTTCTGTCTCTTGGTTTTTCCTTAGGGCTGTGACTTTCTGCAACAACTTCTGTGTGAGAGTTCAGATCCAGCACTGTAATCTAATCCAACAGCCAATATCCCAAGTAACATCTTCTCAGCTGAAGCTAAAATACAATACCCCATTCTGATCCTTCTCGACTTGCCAGCTGCCTTTAGCAGCCACTCACACTCTGATTCCGTCTCCCTGAAACTCCCTTGTCTCTCTCCTCCTGCCAGGCTGCCGCCACTGCCTCAAGGTGTCCTTCAGATTTCATCTCTATTTCCTTCTCAACTTTCTGCAAAACTTGCCCAGGGCTCGCCCTCCCCATCCCTTCCCTTGGTAAGGTCACACACAAACTCAAACTCGAACTGAACAGCCGCCTCCTCCTCTCCAGTGCCGTTTGCTTCCTTCTCAACCTCGAACTCTGGATTATTTTCCTGATGGATTCACAGGGAAGAGGTCAGCAGCTCAAAGCCAGCATCAGTATCACTAAGCTATCTTTGGACATTATCCTGCTTCCCTGGAGGCCCCAGCATCCCCTCTCCCTCCCTCTGGCACTCCTGATGTGGGACTGAGACTCACAGCACATGCCCACCACTCAGCCGGGGCGCTGGAGCTCCCTTTGCCATCAGCACTGAGAAATTAGCATTGTAAAGCATAATTCACTCAAACTATTTCACTGGTCAAATTTAAAATGAAATAAATCACACCCTCATCTGCAGCAGTTGCATTAGCTTCACAGCCCAGGACTGTGGAGAGTCTTTAATTAAGCTGATGACTCTGATTCTAGGTGCTCCTTCCCTCTGGTCCCTTGGGGTGGTGCACACTGCTGTGAATCACTCTTAGCTCCGCTCACAGTGTAACAAACCTGCCGGCCTCATTCTCTCTCTTTGAAACAAAAAGCCCCCAAGGCATTCTGACACATCAGGTGCCTCATTTTTAAGAATCACAGAAGTTAATTTTGCTTTGCTCCTGGCACATGCTGCCAATAACACTGGGTGTTGTCAGCACGTGAGAAGTCAAAGTCACTGATCCAAAAACCTGTCAAATGATTAACACAGTGCAGTCACAAACCTGGATGCTGCATAACCTAACATTTATAACTCAATTTCAGGACCTCAGATAAAAATCTTTAAACAAGAAGGGCCCTAAGCAAATTCCAAAACAATGCTCAGGTGTTAGGTTGCATGCCAGTCTTACTATGTTATATTTGAGAATGAAATGCTGAACAAAATAAACACAAAATTTTCTTAACATGTAGTTAATAAAACAGTTTTGGATTAAAGAATAAGATTAAATTCCTCATGATGTGGTTCAGGAAAGTGTTATGTAACACTCACTCACAGACCCATACCTTAAGTGGCTTCAAAGAGAATCAAACTTAATGCCCTATTTCTTAAAGTAATGATGGGCACTATGAAAATTTTTATATGATTACAATCCAGGAAAGTACTAATCTAGTATTAATTATAATTTCCCACCATATTCATGTATCCTTGTGTTTATTAGTTTTAAAGTGACTGCCTTCTAAATTCCTATGATCAGCATTACACTGAAGGCCATGAATTGCCCATGTATTAGAATACATGGGGGGGTGAATGTATATAATATATATATATCAAACTTACACCACAGAATCAGTATATATTCATGCATATAGGAGTAATTACACTTTTTGCTAATTGCTTTTAAGCTTTATGAAAACAGCAGGGAATTAAGAGTGGACAGTTTTGAAAGCATATTAACAGTTTGTACAGGCAAGGAAATGCCAGCAAACACAGCCCATCAGCAAGGTCACAGCAGGCAATGGGGCCGAGTTTCCCTGCAAGGAGAGACCCCAACCACTTCCACCTTGGCTGTGGAATGCTGGGCAATTGCTGCTGGGACACACTGGGCCTGAGCACCAGACCTATGGAGACACTGCTGCTCCTTACAGCATCACCTGGGGCTTTGATATGAGCTCTTTCCCTTCCTCTCCCTCTTTCAGTTTTTAACTAGTACTGGGTAACTGGTCTTGATGTTACCTTTGACATGGAGGAATTCTTTCTTCATTGACTGGAAGGGGAAAACATAAGCATTTCAAATGGGTTTTTTTTTTTCCTCCTTCCTGCCTCTTCTTATGAAGAAGACTGGTTTTAAGAGGAAAAGGCCCCAGTTATTCTCTGGTAACACAGATGTTAGCAAGGAGACTGAAAAAATATAGAAAGGTAATACATGGAAATGGGAAGATTTACAAGTTGTGATGAGTTCTTCAATTTTCCACCTAGAGACCTCTAGCTTGTCTTCCCCATACATAGGTATGTGTCATCAAGCATGTAGTTTTGGTCTACAAAATACAAATAAATCACACCAGCAACTCCACTCAACACAAATATGATCAAAACCTGTTTGTCAGAATGAAAGAAAAGCAAGTGCAGATGATGAGGTGCAAAAGAACCCAGAAATGCATTCAGACAACAACACTTAAGGCATTTCTATCATTCTCCAAGTGAGTCTCTTTGACAAGTGCTATAATCTATAATTTCTGCAGTCCTCTAACTGGTCACTACACACCTCCAGACAGAGTCTTAAGAACAGAATGAACACAAGGACATTGTAGGTTTGCTCAGTGTTTTTGAGAATAGAAATACTTGCTTTGTTCCAAGTATGCATTTTGAGCTGGCCACATCCAGCAGGGTGACAGTGAGCAGTGTCCCCAAGGCCAGCAGGGTGACAGTGAGCAGAGTCCCCAAGGCCAGGCTGCCTCCTGCCACCACAGCCACTGCACACCCAGCAGGGTGACAGTGAGCAGTGTCCCCAAGGCCAGCAGGGTGACAGTGAGCAGAGTCCCCAAGGCCAGGCTGCCTCCTGCCACCACAGCCACTGCACACCCAGCAGGGTGACAGTGAGCAGTGTCCCCAAGGCCAGCAGGGTGACAGTGAGCAGAGTCCCCAAGGCCAGGCTGTCTCCTGCCACCGCAGCCACTGCCACACTGCACCTCCTTGGGGCTGGGGCTTCTCACACAGCAAGACAAACATGTTGGCACATGGCACAGCCCTGCTCAAATTCCACATTCCTTAAACAAAATACCATGCAAACTTATTCCTTTTAAATGTACCACTTATTTGGGGGTTTTTTGCATTATTATGCTGCCATAGGCTGTGTTCCTACCAACGACACAGCCCTGTGTGCCCTTCATTATGTATTACCCTGGCTAGCTCATAACTGACCACTCACTGAGATTATCTCTTAGTGCCATTGCTTTTGATGCAATGGATTTCAGAAATGCTGCTCTCATTTTAAGGGATTTATCTCCTAAACAGCTGGTAGATTGCAGTGCTTCTCCTATCTACACAGGGCCTGGTGTGTGTACATCCTGCAGGCATTCGAAGACCCAACTACCTGAAGTTTCAACCCAAAAAGTGTGACAGAGCAGGAACAGCTACACATGAATCTCTCTCCCTCTCTCTCTCTCTCTCTGTAGGAGGAGATGTGTTTGCAGTTTGCAGGAGTGGGCAGATGTTTCCTGCTAAGGCACAGGTTTGGTTTATTGCTCTAAACACATAGAAGTCCAAAGGGAACACTACAAACCCCCTTAAAGTATTTGCTCCTCAGCCTAATTGTAAATAAGAAAACTATTAGTACACCACTACTCATCAATTAGCAGGTGCTAAAACACTACTACAATTAACCTGAAATGTAAAAATTGCTGGTAGAGTCCCTGGATACTGATGGAACTTGCTGCAGAATTTTTGCTAAGGACATATCTGCACTTTCCTTTTATAGTTTACAATCTAAGAGCTAATGAATAAATAAAAATGAAAGGAAGGCAGGAAAGAAAGAAGAGTAAAAGGTTATAACATACATATTATATTACACAGTAATTATGTCCTTCTGAAATGCCAATTAGCAACTCCTTCCATGATCCAGCTCATAGTCAGATCAATATGAGGTTGATAACAGCAGACAGTCATGATCTGGTAGAGAATGTTTTATTATTAAAGAATGTATAAAGCCACAGAAATATTAGCTTAACTCCACCTTTTTGTTTTTTAGTAAGAGCAAATTGTAGTCACGACTGTGTTAAGAGCAAGATACAAACCTTTCTATTCCACAGTCCCTGTAAATTTCACACAGATGTTTGGTTTGAAGACAAATGTTTGGTTTGTTTTCCTAACCAGAAAAGATAATTATTATTTTCTGGTTTTTGGGTTGTGGGATTTTCTTTCGTTCTTTCCTCTGAGCAAGTCAAACAATATTTTAACAGAATTTTTTCTGTGTCAGAGGAAAAAGAATGTTAAAAAATTATCTGGCCATCAGCACAACATGGAAGTGCACAAAACTCGGTGATTCTCCTGGAAAAGCTAATTTACTTGCTGTGTTGACAAGATGAGCCAAAAATGTGAAGAATAAAACAAATTTCATAGCCATGGGAAGGATCCTGGAGTCAAGGATGTAACAATACAGAAAAAAGGCAGGTATTTGGCATTCCCAGCTAGACCCTAAAAGTTTTTGTTACAGATCTCAGAGTGAAAGATCATTGTTCATAGTAGTGTCAGCAAGGTGGTGAGGTTTACAGTCATCTCAAAACAAGCTGTAAAAGTGTTAGAGGTAAAAGGCTTTTCTAGGAGATTCTGCATTTTATCCAAGGGGTTTGGTATCCTTATGCTTTTTTTCTTGCTCGATATTCATTTTCCTCTGTCAATTTGTTTCTCTGTCACCAAACCTACTCTGGATGCAGTGCACCCAGCTCATGGACACAAAGTTGTCCCCACCCCTCAAAAAAGAAGGATGTGAGAAAGGGACAGGGGTCAGCCCCAGGGTGATTCAGAGAGGGAACTGACACGGAAGAAATTTGCAGAATTCAATGTACTGGACAAGTGGATCATTCTACTTCTTGTTCTGTGAATTCAGAAGATTATGCTGTGTTACAGAGCAGAGAGTGGCTGATCCAAAAACCACTGAGAAGTAACAGTACACTGATCATAACTCACAGGAGTGAGATGCCACAACTTGTGTTGGGGAGAAACATAAAAGGAAAAAAGAAGGGGGCTGAAAGATCTCGTTCCAATAGGTGGGAAGTTTTCCTGTAACTTTGTTTCTTCAGTCTTCGTAACTGCTAGAACTAACACTGTTTCTTGGGAAGTTATGCTTAAAGTGCAATTTATATTTGTCTGGTCACTAATGAAGTATTTTTGAAGTAATTTCCAATACAAGGCATCATTACCATAGGGAAGTTACTGCTCCTCTACAGTTGTAAATATTTTCTCATAGAGTATCCATTGGCTCAGCATTGAAGCACTTAAAACTATTTATAAAGCACATTTTACACCTGACACATGGAATTAAGAGGAGAAAAATGAGACAGGTTTCTAATGGCATCAGTATTACTGTGTTGGTTGCAAAATGGACTCATGTCTAGAAGGCTCTGATTCATGTTCTCTCTTTCTGAAGACTATTGACTCCTCTGGATCTTTTTCTTTTTTTTTTTTTTTTTAATGGTGTATTGATATTGGTGGTTGTTGTTCTTTTGGCTTAGAAATCCACTCAAATGAATTTAATAAATGTTTCTGTCAGTGAAAAATTAGCATTGGCTGTTCCAAATGTAACAAGGGAATACTTCCCAGAGCGAGCACCAAGTGCTCTCTGTTCTCAGGTGCTTTCAGAGATAGACCTAGAGAGGATGAAACAGTTTTAAGCAATTTAAAATTATTTTTGCTGACTCTCTGAAGTAGGCCTGGGCAATCGTAATTCATCACTTCCCATGACCTTGCCCATCTGAGCATAAGCTAAGGGGCTGTTCAGTGGCGTGATGGACACAGTTACACCTCACACAGCTGGTCATCAGAGCCACAGGTAACCCCCTGCCCCATCCCTGAGCCTGCAGACATTCTGCATTGCTGGTCATACACTGCACAGCCTAATGCAGCCTATATAAAAATGACAGTGCTAATCGAAGATTTATACCTTTAATCCCCTCCTGCCTCAGCTCTAAGTCATGATTTTTATTCCCAGCACTAACGGGATAAAGCCCAGCTGGGGATTTCCTAACATGATGTGAAGTTCAGCTGCTCTTTCTGAGAAGACAAACAAACCCCAGGCCCCCCCAACTTTGCAGCACCAAAGTGAAGCCCCAGCAGATTTCCTCAGCCCACACAAACCTGAGCACAGCCTGGCACCCACTGTCCTGAGGCACCGGCAGCAAGGCACTGAAGTGAACTCTTCAGGCTTTCGCATCATTTTATGAAACAAAATAGCTGGTGTAAAATTTCTCGATGTTGTTTTTTCAGGACTAGGAGTCACTAATCAAATATTGTCACTGGCTGTGTTTTTATTTTATTTCAGGAAAAAAACCACCACACTTATTTCTGCAGAGGTACTTCCTACTGCATACCAATCTGCTTAGGGATTTCACTTCTTCACTCTAGAGTGCAGTAACTCGGCTAGAAAGTAGTTTTCAATCAATGCACAGGCAGGATGGTGTCAGAGGTTGGGCAAGAAGGCAGTCGAGGACAGAGCCCGCTATTCCCTCGGCTCTTCCCCAGCATGATCACCCTCAGTGCCCAGCCGAAGCACCCACCCAACTCTCCGGCCCGTGAGGACACCGCCGCAGCAGCAAACACACCGCCTCGTCCCGTCCCGGATCCTTCCGACCACACGCTACCACAATCCCGTCTCACAAGTCCATTTCGCACCGCGTCCCTCCAGCAGAGCCTCTGCCGTGCCGGTACCGCGGAGCAGCGCTCCGGGAGGCACCGGCAGCTCCGTGCTCGCCGGGGCGAACTTCGGGCACGGAGCCGCGCGGGGCTCGCTCGGACGGCGCCGCTGCCCGGGACGCGCCTCGCCCCGAGCTCCGCGNGGGGCGGGTGCAGCCCCGCCGGTCGCGCCGCCCTCACCCCCGGGGCTCGGGAGCTGAAGGAGATCAGCCGCGCTCTGTGAAAGCCGAGCCCGCAGTGCTCTCAGCCGAGATGAGTAAGACTGCAGCAAAAAGTTTATGCTGGCTGCTTTTTCCTTCGTGCTCCACGGTTGAGCTTTTTCCCTTTCCACCTTCCCCGTTCCCCCCTGCCTCCCTCGGTTCTAAAGCGCCTCCAGCCCACTGCGGTACCGGGGATTCGGGCGTGCTTATGTAACGCAGGTACGAGGCGCAAGCATCAGCCGCACGGCCCCTGCCAGCAAACACGGGGTTCCCGAAATCACCGCGCTCTCTTAAGCACCGCAACAGCTCCACGCTTCCCCGTGGAGCACAAGAAATGCATCTCTGGTTAGACTTTCACACAAATAACTTTCGGCGGGGTTGGTTGTGGTACAGGCTAAGAATCTGTAGCCCCCGGACTCGTGAGCGGGACTTGCCAGAAACACAAATTCTCTTTTTCTCCAGGTCCAGCTCAGAGCTGGCGCCAAAGCCAGGATTTGGGGATGGAAGTTGGTAAGCTCTGTGAGCAGATTGTGACACCTCAGGCTGATAATGAACAAGCAACATTTTGTAAATACATAACAACCTTAAATGACTCTTATTTTAGAGAAACCTCCCAGTAAAACAAGACACAGTGTGCCACACACCAAGGCATTCCTGGGGTGTCTTTGAGGGTTGCACGAAACTGCAGCCAGGGCAGGTAAAGTTAGTTGAAGAGGAAACAAAAAAGAAGAAGGACAGACTACAGCCAGAAGCCATGGCACAAGTCTCCTAAAGAAACTGCTGATTTGGAACCTCTCACTGCATGAGACTCCAGCTCCAGGCACCTCTGAAGCATCTGTTCCTTCAAGAGGGAGGCTGTTGAGCAGTATTTGCTGCCGTATCAAAAGTTATACTCTCAGTGCAGAAAGTTATTGCTCAAAAATAAAATTACTTCTGAAAATTCAGGCCCTGGGTTGAGCTTGTTTTATGGTTCTGTCTCATTCTCCTCCCCTACCCCACCTCCTTTTTTTAAAAGTAATTTGAAGAAACTATAAAAAGCAGGTGCCCAAAAAGTAGCAATGCAAGAAAACAAAAGTTTTGCTAAAGAGTTCAAGCTATACTTTGCTACTCAAAGGTCCATCCCACTCTGCAAAGGAGAAGGCTGAGAGCTTGCTGTGCTCTCAGTTCAACACATCCTTCCAGGGACATATAGGGACCCTCCTCTGTGCTTGTAAATCTCATCATGACTCCATACATCTGCCAGAGCTCTTTTAAATGGGGTTTATTTTCAGAAGATTTTAATTTCCTGAAAGAAAATCTGCTTTAAATCGTCTCACACACAATATTCCAAAGTCAAAATTCATTTTGCACACCTTAACTAGGACACAAAGGCGGCTGCTGCTGGAGATGGAGCTGTTGAGGGAAAGACTGATCTGCTCAGCCTGCAGAAAGCTGCCGAGGCAGCCTTGTGTGGGAAGCCAGCCCTGGGTACAAACAACCCCTCCAGAGAGGGGAGAGCACTCAGTTTCTACCCCAGTGATACTGAGAAAAAAGTCATTGCCAAAGGAAGCCAAATGCAAAGTAAAGGTACAGCAAGAGGATCCCTCCTGGCCCAGACTTGATCCTCTCTGGGCACCACAAGCGAGGCATTCAGGCTGGCCTCTAGCCTGCAGGACTGCTCACATTAGCCTCCTTCACCTTAGCAGATTTATTGGATTTTGAGCAATAAAAACCACATTTAGCAAGCATATCAGAGGCTCAGCAGTGCTCTTTCACCTCTCTCTATCATATGCAGACAGGAATGAAACTTAATGGATACAGATGGGAAAAAAAACCCACCCTCACATGAAAATGAGACCTGATTCAACTCAAAGGTGAGTGTTGAGGAGGAAGGGATGAGTAAATGGCTGTTTGGGAAAAGGACTAACAGGCCTTCACCATACTCTGCCTAAACATTTGTCCTGAAAAGAAAATGATGACTTCAAGTTATTGTCACCAGGAGCTCAAGCAAGCAGAGGTAACCTGGAAGATTCAAAGACATTCTTCTTCATCTTGAAATACACTTGTTTAACAATCTCACGTGGGAACTACTTTAAGACAAAAGAATGAACTCACGACATTTTTTAGTTAGACTAAATATCTGTGGGTTTTTGTAAGCTCCTATGATAACTTTGTGCAAAGTTTTCATGCTTGATTTTATGCTTCACAGTGGCTGACCTTCCAAGCCCCAAACCCAGCTTTAAGCTAAAAGAGAAATCTCTTCCTTATAATAACAAAGAAAGACAGAAAAGGCAACTCAGGTTTAAAAGCTGCCAAAGACAGAGATAAGATCAATAATTTGCTGGCATTGTTTTTAAATGAACTTCTACAAATTTTGAGATATCCCTTCCTAGAAAGTACAGTTTGCTGATTAACCTCCTGCTCTCACAAGGTAGAACCTAATTAGAGGATGAACCTAGCAAGGGCTGGAGCTGTAAAATCTCTATAAGTGCATGGTTTGTCATTATAAAATATCCCAGAAACAAGGCAGATCAATAGAGTGGGATTCCACAAAATGCCTGCTGAAATCCTCCTGAGCACCACTCTGCAGCTTGCTTCTCCAGTGTTGTCATTCCCTGCCATCCCTCCTGTTCCCTGATGTGGCTGTTAATCCTCCATAGGTGTAATCTTCTTTGGGAACGGGCTGCTTAGCAAAATGCAGTTCACCCTGGGTATTGACTGCTAATGCAAGCATCCACGTTAGCCCTGCGAGGAGGTTCTCGAATGTTTCAGTGCCTTTAGGGTGCAATTAAGTAACTGAGTGATTACCCAAATATGCTGGCGAATATTAAAGCTGGGAGCAGATGCCTCTGTTACAAATTGCAATGGAGCAGGTGGTACTTGCCCGTGTTGGAGCGGCCCCTCAGTGCTCTGAACACACCTCCTTCCTGAAATATTTAAATTGAGTAAGAAATCAACATGATCAGCCAGGAAAATTGATTAAGCTATCCAGAAAGTTTGAGGGAAAAGAAAATCCCTGCTTGTGACAGAAAAGCCTGCCTGTCCCACTGTCCAAGTGCAGCGAGTGGCTGTGGGCAGCAGAGCTGCTGCTGGAGGCAGCATTTCCCAGAGGCTCCTGATCACTATTCAAGTCCTGCAGTAACCTCCTCTTAGAAACTCCCAATACAGTTCCCCAGCCACACATTTTCCTGCCTCTTATTTTCTAAGCCTTATGTTCTTAAAAAAAAAAAAAAAAAAGAAAAAATCCCCACAAACCTTTCTTCTTAATTTTTTTTTGTCACGTTACATGAATTGTATAATCACCATCCTGAGAAATAAAAAAATTAAAGTATATATTGGTAATTATAGATACTACATGGCAACATGGTTTTCTACAGCTATAGAAAAATATTTGCTCTCTTTTCTGCTTTATGCAAGTACATAAAATTTACTCTTACTGCTGCTTCACATACCAAGGGCCTAATTCTGTGCTTGCACATGTTGGCAGCTATTGACACGAGTGAACTCAATTTCTAATTCATACCAGTTCATAATCAGATTACAGACTTCTCTGTTTATGGATGAAGAAGTTTTAATACCACAAGGGAGGCTGACTTGGGATCACTGTGAGGCTGCCAGCTCCCTCAGAATTATTACCCACCAGGAGCCATGCTGTGTGTCAGCGCTGGGCTTGTGTGGAACAGAACAGGGCAGAGCCACTGTGCTTCCCCAAAATACCCCCAGCAGCTCTCAAGGGAAAGGCCAGTAGCTATTGTACACTGCTGCTCATGGCCAGAAGCTCACACACTGCCCAAGGTATGCCAGGAGAAGCTGTCCCAGGAGGATGGCACTGTGGCTGTGCACATGTTGTTCACAGGTGTGTGTTCCTATGTGCACCATCCCACACGCCCTGCAGCCTTCGAACTGGCTGCAGCTGTTGAAGGGAATGGGAAGGAGAATCCCCTCAAGTAAAGCACGACTTTGGGCAGACTCAATAAATCAGTGGGATGCCAGGCTTCAGCCTGGCTGCAGTGCCAGGAGCTGTTGCTGCCGTGTCAACCCAGGATGTTTGGGTACTGCAGTGAGGGATTTCCCCGAGTGGACGCCTCTCCCACTGGGAGAGCACCGTGTTATCCCTGCCAGGTGTTGTCATATTAACTGTATGTGTGTCCACTCCTTTTAGCACTCCAAAATTCCCTCACAGCTTACTGTCTTCAGGTTTTGCAGGATGACTTCTAACCAGCTAAGTGTGGCTCAGTAATTGAAATTTTGAACAAAACCAAAGAGAATCCACTCCATTGCTGAAATACATGCTCAAAATTTATAAAATCCAGTCCAATATATGGAACTGATGAAGAAGCAAGTATGGATGTTCCTCATTTATACAAGCTAATATCCACTGAACTATAAGGGTACATTTGTTATGATTATTTTCTGTTCTTATTCACTACATTTATTTCAATAGAAAACATATTAAGTATTTGTAACTCTTTTTAGAAACAAAAGCTGTACTAAAACATTTTGGTGCACAAAGGAACCATTGGTGCACAATGATTCCTTCACTTAATTTTCTGTAAAGGTGAAGGTGAATGGTATTGAATTACAGCCAGAAGATGAAAAAAAATCCTCTCTGTTACCACAATAATGAATTTTTTTACTAGATTTTGCCTGCAAACGTGAGATATCATGAAAAGAGATTCGGTAATGTCTACATATCATTGATTCAGTGCAGGGAGTATGTTGTGAGAAGAGATGGAAAAAACAGCCTGCACACAACTTCTTTGTTTCCAGGCAAGAGAAGCAAGTGGGTTTTGAGATATAAAACTGCAAGCAGAGGCAAGAGAAAATGGTCTGTGCCTGAATGGACTGAATGTGTCACCCACAAAACCTGCACAGACAGGAGGTGACTTCAGGGGCAGCACTTTGCAGGGCACCTCTCAGCAGGTCTCTGTGGGCTGCTGAACGAATTCTGATGAACCACAGGCAGTGCCACAAGCAAAGAGGATCTTCAGGATCCCTCCAGTCTGTCCTGTGTGTGCCAGTTACCAGGCTAAACAGGGAATGAGAAAGGAGCAACCCTGTGTATTTTTAATTTTCGAGTGAGGCTTCAGAGGAATAGCCAATACTATGTAAGAAAACAAAACAAAATTAAGCAAAACCCCAACATACACGGCCACCGAACTAATTTAATTTTCTTTAATACCCTGTGTACTGACAGATACACAGACCTTACAGGTGAGGAACTTCAGGGGAAAAGAACAAATCCCTTTTGAGTCTCACATGAATTCCACAGTAGACCCCAGGAGCACTCTGCTCCATCTCACTGCATTCATTTGGCCTTCTATTTGCACAAGCTATTGCAGTATAAAAAGAAGAAGATGAACCTGACCTATCTGAGAAGTAGCTTTAATTTCATGCATAACTATTACTCACACTGCTAACAGGATTCAATATTTCTAGCATGCAAGAGCTACAGGATGAGTAATGCTTTTGTGTGTGTGAGGATTTACAGGAGCACAGCCACCCATCTCCCTACCTGTGGGCATTGCACCACACTCAGGAACTGCCACAGGGTACTGGAGACCTGCCAAAAGTGGTGTCAAGTAATGTCAAATTTCTGTACAGGTTTGTGCTTCTTTATGCCTTAAAATCTTGCTTGTCATGGAAAACACTGAACACCATGCAGAGCACCTGGTCTGCAAGAACATCACAGCCCTGGCTGGTGCTGGCTCTCCAGGGATCTTCTTGCTCACTGAACACAGGCCTGAGCATTGGATTTCTGGGTTGATAGCCAAAAGCCAGTCCTGAGGGGATTTATTGAAGGTTCAAGATGAGCACACAAGCTTGAATGAAATGTCAAGAAAGAGTGAGAGTATTTTGCCTAAGCAGGATCCTCTCCCTTGTTTTCAGTATATATAATAAATCATCCAGAGGCAAGCCTCCTTTTTAAAGATTAGACCCTAGGTAGTAGCTAAACATCTGAAACAATGTAAGAATTCCTACACTGACAGTCAGCCCAGCATTCCAAGTATTTATATACCTAATAGGTAGCCCAAATAGTTGTCAAGTCTTTGCCAAATTTACTGTGGCAGAATTTAATGTGATGGAATTCTTTGTCCCTTCAGCTTGAAGAAGTCACTCTACAACTCCTTCTGCTTCTGGGATATTTGCACTATGTACCTCATGAAAGCAAATTTCACAGTGAGCAATTGTCTCCAGATGAGAAATTTTGCCCTGAACTGTTTGTATGTAAAGGTATCATCCTGAAATCAGCTGCCAGTAAATCCAGAATGAAAAATAAAAAAAAGGAAATTTTACATTTAGAGAGTTTGAAGTTTAAATTAATAGTTTGCAGCTACGGAGACTGAAGTGGGGAAGTAGGGGATTTTATGTTGAATCTCAGAGGCTGCAGGAAAGATTCTTTCCAACTTAAACCACAAAAATTCAATGACAACAGAAAAAAAAATTGGCTCCATAGACCATTTTCCTTCATCTATCTGGGTTAATTCAAGCCTAAGCAAAATTTCAGAGGCATATTATCACTAAGAGGAAAAAAACCCGAGAAGAATAAAACTTAAACCATAATTATTTCCATTATGCTTCAATGCTACTGAATAACAGACAAAAACTCTCCTTTCCTTCCCTCTGTGTAAATCTTATAGCACATAACATGATTCTTTTTTTTCTTTCACAAATGAAAGATAATCTACCATCAAATGAGTACTTTCCCTGGAACACTGCAGAGCAGTTTGCTCAAGGAGCAAGGAGCAATTGCCATCAGAAGTGAAAGGGTGATTTCTCTACCTCTGAAGACAAGCCTAAGTCTCTTTTCCCTACAAGACATGTATTCCTGTCTCCCCACTTCAACATATTTTTACAAGACTCTCAGGGCACTGAAGCAGGCCCTAACTCACTGCCACATGTATAAAAACACAGATGAGAGATCAATATTCTAGTATTCTAGTGTATTCTTTTCTCACAAAATTTATTGGTTGGGCTTAGTCTCCATACATGTGTTATGACCCACATCTGAGGCAGGGCAACAGATCAGCCTTTTGCCTTATCTGCTGTGAAAACTCTTTGTTTAAAACATCAGGCCTGGGCCATCAGGAAAGCAATAGCAGGTCCATCATAACATGTACCTTTACTGAGGCAAAACCCATCATTTTAATCAATCAGGGTGAAAGATGGGATAGCCAACAACCATGTCAGGACTGTGGCTTGGATTTGCAAGGTGGCTGTTGGGAGGCCACTGCCTTTTTCCCCCACCTCTGGGGCAGGGGAGAGCATCCTGAGAACAGCAGAGCCTCAGGCAATCTGCCACAGTGGTTCTGGCAGTGCTGATGCCTGAAAAAGAACCCAGCTGGTGAACTAAGGGTTCTGCATCATCTCAAATTGTGGCTTCAGGAAATTACAATGCAAGATAGTACAAGGACAATGCTGGTGGGAGAAAACTTATATAACTTAAATGAAAATGGGAGAAGACAAACCACAGGAATTTGAAAGGCAAATAGTCCAAAGCACCAGTAATGAATGAGAAATTCACCCTCACATTTTAGGTATAATCCCACCCACCAGGCTATGAAGACAACGATGGGGTTGCAGTCCAGAACCAGACCTGACCATGCCCTTCACTGCTACTGCTCACATCCCTAAATGCTGCTGTTAACATGTTCCTGGAAGACAATTATCTTCCTCCAAGTGTAAAATTTCACAGACTATTCAGATCTGTGATGCTTTTTCAGTAAGAAAGCATCTGAAATCTCCCTTATCTCTGTTTTTCTGCTCAGTTAGAAGTGTGTCAGTCACAAGCCCACACTGCTCAGCCACCAAGATTGCTGCTGCACTTCAGCTGACAAGCTGTGAAAGTTTTGGCTGCCCATAAATCATTGGGAACATATTTGCTTCCTTTTGTTAGAATGATGTTTGCCTCTTACTGGCAATGTACCAATGTACCTTCACACACACATCAGGGAGTTCAAGTGACATCAAGGATCACGTCCAACCAGTTAGGAGACTCTGCCTTGTTAATGAGACACAACCTTACTGCCAGCTGCTCATTCCAATATCACTTAAGCATGCATAGAAATCATTTACTTGTACCTTAGCTTCCTTTTTATATTCTAATTATAAAAAAAAAAAAAAAAAAAGTAGAACATTCTGTGGGGAAAACCGGTGTGGATCCCACTCCTTTGCAACAAACCAAGAACTGTTTCAGTGTAAATTCCAGTCAATGTCACAAGGCTTAAACTAAACAAAGAAGATGTGAGATCAGAATACTTTCTCCTTCCTTTCTCATGCCTTTTAGTAAATCCCAGAGAGCTGTTGAAGACTTGTGGGACTCATGCTGGGAATAATTTGTTGGGAACAGCCAAGGCTCATGTGCAGTTACATATTCTCTAGCAATTCTGCAATCTTCTGACAACTAAATCCAGAAATTATATTATCCTGTTCTCAGGAAAACACCACAATTTATGCTTCCTGGGATGCTGAAGGCCTCAAATGCAGGCTGACAGCTACAGTACCTGTAGGCAAACACTGTTCATTGCATTTACTGTAACTTCTGAGGCATATGTAGCACAGCCGTCCTGCACACTCAATAAAAGGACACCAGCTCCAAACACACAACCCAGCCATTATTTTGATTGCAGTATGTTTTCCAAATTGATTCGAAAATATGTTTTTATTAAAGTGCCTGATTTGTCAAAAGCGCTTCCAGGGGGTGTAAGAAAAACAGCAGAGAGATTGGAGCTTGCTTAACCAAGTTTATAAACCTGCTGTTTCAGCCTCAAAGATGAATTACACTGCAGGAGCACGTTCACTAAACGTCCGTGCTCTCCTTCTTGCCCTCCTACCTATGTTCAAAGAATAGAATAGAAAAACATAAATCAAAGTCTCAGAACATATTTCTCCCCCAATTCCGAAGCTGCCATATCTCTAGACCAGAATCATAATCCCCTGCAATACAAATAAAAAGCACAGCCCAGCAATCACCACTTCAAAATAATTACAGGCCACACAGTAATTTACACTTATCTAGAGCCTTTCACCCCAAGAATCCCAAAGCAATTTATATACAATATAGATGTGGCTGATATGAAAACAATAATGCCAAGGAGCTACTTGGGAATTGAGGCATTGTCTACATCATGCGGATCTTTGCAGTCCGAAATTTACCCGTTATCCTGACAGCAGTCTGAACCAAATCCTTCCATCTCAAATTTAGGACTATTCTAGGCACTGACAGGAGTATTCTGAACCTTTCTTTAATTTTAGTCAATGATACTGAGAAATCAAGAAATTAAAATACTCCAAACAATACTGCCCAGCAGACATACACAGCTTCAGGAGGTGCTCATCTGAAGCACAACCAGGCCTAACACACCCTTCTGTAGAGAAAGAAAGGTCTACATTTTGTATTTGCTTCCCCTTTCCTTTATAAGATTTAATTCTGATCCACCCGGGCTGTGGCTAAGTACTGGCCCACAGGCAGAGCTTCGCTCCTTCCGTGGTAGCTCTGAAATCTCATCATTTACCTCCCAGCTGCTCAGTAAATTAAAGCAGACAGCCTACAGGTTCTTGCTGGAGTCCCAACACTCTCAATAGCACCAGGCCAAACGGTACAAATGGGTCTTTAAGCAGAGCTGTGAAATAGCTGCTGGTTCCCTAATCCTCCAACCACGCCCCTGGGGCTCTGGGTGAGGGGAAGCTTGGGAAACTGAAGGGATATGTATTTCTAACAATTAACTGGTAATCCATTTACATTTTCAAAGCTGTTTTCATATGGGAAAAGGCTACTGGCTCTTTCTATATTATTAAACACAGATTTTGTTATGGCTTTCCTCAGTCTTCAAAGCGCAGGCACACAAATGTTGAAAGCATTCACTGTACACTTTGTAGGATCCCCAAAAGGCAAATTTGGGGAATATAAAAATCTCTTTTCCAAGGTGAGTTATAGACACCAGCAACAGCAGAGCTCCCTGGCAATCTTCAGATCCAGAGAGCTCACTGCAAACCCCAGCATTTTAAGGGACATTTTAAAATTAGGAAATTGAATGAAAACCCCTTCCTGCCATAGGATGCTTCAGTCTTATGGGTGGGAAACTCTTTTCCCTTGCTCTGCCCTCTGTAACATGTTTCTCTACCCAAACATGGACAGAGGCCTGTCAGGGAAATGCAGGATTTTTAATGTTTTGAGTGAGAACAGCACACACAGCAGGACTGCAGCATCTCATCTGCATGGCTAATGCATCTGCAGTCAATCTGATCACTGCAAGCCTCGGCCTCACTGCACCATCAGGAGTGCCACTGGCTTAGGAAGGAGGAAAAGCTAAGTGTGTTTTGGGGAGCAGAATGTTTCTTTTGTTTTAAAATAAGGACACCAGGGGGAAATCATACTATTTTTGTTGCCTGCGTGGTACCACGCTTCTGTTTCACCCCTGAGCAGCAGCTGCAGCACCTCTCAACAGGGAGACAAGACTTTGCTGTGAAAATACAGAGAAAAGCCACTGGATGGGCAGTTTCTTGCACTTCCTCATGATTCCTGGGCTGACAGCTGATCCACTAACAACACTCAAAACAAGTGAATTATTCGAGCAGTTTTCATAATGTTATGCTGGAGATAGTTGATTACATTGCCTCACACTGGATTTCTTTTCCTTATTACATTTTAAGGGCCAAAGGTGACACAAAATGAACATGCTTGTTTAATTTAAACGTCCTTAGAAATTGCAAATATTCAGTGTTTTCTATTAAGAGACAGATACCACAGAAGAAAATGTAATGCAATAATAGACCTCATAAAGAGACTGGATTTGGCTAAACTCTGAAACTAAAACAGCAAAGATATGGGATTTATTTCTTTCTCAATCTTCATATCGCTTCAATTTGTGGTTCACATCTTCCAGAGGTGAAAAACAATTTCATTTAGTAAAAAAAGATGCCCAAAGAAGCTATGTCAATTTATACCACCTGGGAATCTCACTCTGTGCTAATCTGTTTCATTCATCCCCATTTCTTGACATATAACTGCCAAGGGACTAGCCTGGATGTGGAAATGTATTACCCAAGTGTCACCAGTAATGCTGTCTCTTTTTCTCCCATTCTCTCCAGAGCATCTAAGCCAGAACTGACATCAAAACTGGATTTGTAAAAGTGAGTGGAGGAGAGGGCAAGAGAAAAAAAGGTCTGAAGGAGTAGGATTCTGTAGTAAATTCTGGGTAGAACAGACTCTGTCGCTGCCTTTACTATAGGCAGGAATTAATTCCATAGTTCAATTTTATCTTCTGTGTTCATCTATTTATGAAAAGACTTTATAACCTGGAGCTTGTAACTGTAAGGGAGTGCATTAGCTGACCCCAGTGGTCCCACGAACCTTCAGGTGTGGTTTCACTGCTCTCATGGAGCACAACTACTGTGAGAAGTTGGTCTGGAAATAGGAAGGATTTCGATTATCCACACAATAGGTCTTGCACTGACTTTGGAGTTCAATAAAGAATCATTGCAGAGACCTGATGTCAGGGAGTACATATTTGCTGCTTCCTATGTTTCTAATTACAGTATGCTGGACTGGAGAGACATCTTGGGGGATTCAGCACAGTCCCTTGCCATTGCAGGTGACCAAATAATAAAATCCATTTTGTAACCTGATGGATTTCTTTGTTCTGTCAGAAGACATTTCGTGTTGTGTGGTTTTATTTCTAGTTACAGAAACTTTCAGTCAGTGCCAGCCACACTCTTGATGGAAATGTATTTTTCAGTCTCAGGATATTGAAGAGGAGGGAAGGAAGGAAGGAAGGAAGGAAGGAAGGAAGGAAGGAGGGAAGGAAGGAAGGAAGATTCTGCAATATAGAAAGAATTAATCTGAGGTGGCTTTCATAACAAAACTTGNAAGGAAGGAAGGAAGGAAGGAAGGAAGGAAGGAAGGAAGGAAGGAAGGCATTTACTGCCCAGCACTGTCTGCTGCCTGGGAGCACATGGAGCACCTGGCAGAACACCCCTGAGCACCACAGCACGCTCTGCTCTGGTGCCCTGCTCTGGTGCCCTGCTCTGGCTGGGAGGCTGTGCATGTTCTCCTGTGCCTTGGGACCTTTGGGAGGTGGGGTTTGTGCCTCCCATGTTGAATCACAGCAGCCCATGAAACACATGGAGCTCCATGGCTCTGGTAAAGGGCAAACATGGCAGGATCCAAAGATATCCAATGTCACACAATCACTAAAGAATTAGGACTTAGGAATATGCTTATTTACTGTGTATGGAAAATAGGCCATCTCAAATATGTTCCCGTTAAAGTACAAACTTGGCTGTAAAAGTGACTGTGCTGATGGAATGAAGTTCTGTATCTCATTTGATTTAGTTCCAAAAGATGCTCTAAGTGAAAAAAGCACTATGACACTACACAACAAAGTTCATGCTAAATGGATTTAAATTATAGAACTGATAGATCTTACAGCATAAATTTTAATTTAAGTGTCTTTCTTAGCTCTATGCTGCTGTATATTGCATTTAGAAGCAGATATAAGTGATCATTAATAAAATTCACAGCAACATTAAAAACTAGTGAGGTAGTCAATAATATCAGAAACTGCTGGATTATGTAAATCAACTGGCAGAGTAACATACATTCTAAAACTGCAAAATGTCAGGTATTAAAGTTTCTTAAAAGGTGGAAAACAGAATAGCTAGACATGCTGGCAATGAAAGGGACTTGTCATAGAAAATCCCCAACAAAATGTGACATCCACAAGAGAGAAGGGGCAGAGCAAATATTTGGCTACATGAGAAGCAGAACCCAGAATGCTCAGGAGAGATTTTTTTTCAAGGAGCTGTTGAAAATGTTGGAGAAGGAGAGGGGAAGAAGAAGAGGCTGAAGGCAGAACAGGACACAGGGGCGGTGTGACAGGACACAGAGGGATTATCAGCACTGAATAACTCAGAGCTCACCTGGTATCACGAATGTTTATGATCAGGTTGTAACTGTGTGCATTTTCACTCCCATCATGGCTCCTGTTGGAAAGAGACTTCCCCTCTGGCCTGTAAGAACTCCAGTGTCTTACAGCTTCTGCACTGCTTGGTAGATAGCTGGGTAGTTTATTGTAAAGCACTTCCCTAAAGTAGTACTCTTTCATTCCCTGTTAACTTTGTATCTAGCTTTACACAATTAATTAGGGAAGTGTTCGAAGACCTAGATCTTAAACCACTTAATTAATTAGAAATGAAGGTTTAATGGTTATTCCTCTCAGACAATTTAATTTAATGAGAGAATTTGCAGGAAAAAGAAGGAAGAGAAATCAATTTAGTGTATAACAAATTGCAACAGAAAACAGAAAAGAGATGAACATATGTATCTGTTTACTGTTTGACTGGGTAAGAGCATCCCTATCAGAGCTCAGGGGGTTGCAAATTTTTGGCAATGGGGACACAACTCATCAGTTCCAAGAAATTGCCCTTTCAAACCAACTGGTATCTCCATCACAACCCAGGACATCACTGTTCCCATCCCACGTCCTAAAAACAACATCCAGAAACACAGGAACAGAGGAACATTGCCTTAAATCTAAGAAAAGGCTGGAAAGGAGAGGCAAGACCTCCTGAGGGCCCCACCCAAGAGCAGGTGCCAGCAGCTGGCATCAGCCCAGCATTGAAGTGGGCAGGAGGCTGAAGGCTCCTGCCTTGGTATCACAGGAGGAAATGGCCCTTTACAGAAGGAGAAGGCACACATGGCCCCATAATATCCCTGACTAGAAAAACTACTGAGTCATCATCCTAACACCCAGCTGAGCAATGTGATTTCATGCAGGACACACTTATTTGAGCTAAATCTTTCTTTTACAGGAAACAAAGCCATGCAGCAGCAGCAGCAGCCCATCAGTTCTACTTTTTAAGAGCTGTCACACTGACATCTCTCTAAAAGCAAAATTCCTTTTTATGCCAGTGGAAGGTCTGAAAGGCAGATGATGGGAACATGCCCTTCTAAGTTACTGAAACATTTTCGGTTGTTTCTTTCCCTGAGGTATTTGCCACAAACAAGAAGATCCAAGACTGAAGATGGCATAACTTGTAAAGAACACTGAAATACTTCTAATAATATGAGTAAGACCTAAGAAAATATCAGAGCTGCTGTTGCACTAAGCTTTGTAAAGACAATAAAAGAAACTGCCCCTCTACTGAGACATTTCAAATCTAATCTCTGCTTTTAAAACAAAATTACTCTGATACATAGAAAACACTGGGCTTCGGGCTGGGGAGAGATTTTGCTTTGCTGTTTTATTTTAAGAACTTGGAATTTGATAGGATCTAAGTATAAGCATTCAAAAAACCACTAAATTTGAAAAGAGGCTTTGTTCATGAGTACTGGCAAGACTGATTGGTGTTAAGATGAAATGAGACTCCAAAGCATCTAACACTTCAAAATAAATACCAGCATGTAGCACTGCTGTGATTTTGCCAGCCATCTGCATGATTTATCCCCATATGATGGTTTAGCTACCTATCTGTTTTCACCAAAGCATTTGGAGTAAAGGCTTGCTGATACAAAGAATAACTTTTTTCCCCTCAGCTATTGCTAACTAATCCTGTCACTAATTCAAATCAATTCAGTTGGTCTAATTAAATCAGGAAATGGATCTGCTCAGAACTGGGCATTTCTTCTACGGTTCATATAGGAAAAATATTTATAGTGAATATTGCTATTCCACAGCAGCAATTGCCTTTTTAAAAAACTAAGGGATAATCTTTGCTGCTAAAGAGAGGATGGGGGAAATACTGGGGAAAGCTTTTTTAGCTTTCAGTGGGTAAATCTAGATACAAAGCCGAAGAAACTCTAAGGAGTAAGGAATAAATACTGTATTGCCCAAAAAGCAGCAAGACTGGCTGGATAAGTGGCCTGGGATAAACAACAAAATGTTTCCTCAGCAAATCTCTGAGTCCACCCCAATAAATTCTAGTCTGGCCAGCAGCAGTATTACTGCCAAAGAGGGAGGATGCTTCTGCATTTTCTGTTCCACTCAGGATAGGATTTAATCCTAAACATTTTTTTTAAAAACCATTTAATCTCCAAAATTTATGTAATCACTTATGACTAACTCCTCATTGTAACAGGAGTTTTAGTGTATGCAATTATCTCTTTAGTTTGGGTTTTAAATTAATGTCAGTCATTCTCCTTCCATTTAAAATCTCATTTTTCACATGTACAACACTTTCAACCAGCTTTGGAAGGGAAATATCAAAGGAACTAATTCCCCCCTGGTTTAATTTAACTGAAGAAAATAGAGTTACAGAAAGGACAGTTTTGAATCATTACAATGTGTCTGAACTCTCACAAGCAAGACAGAAAGCAGTGGCAAATCTATGGGTGCATAAAAAATTCAGTGTCTTTTACTGGGTTTTAATGAGGCTTTTTTGTTTTAACTGAGCAGAGGGCAGGGAAAGAGGAAAGTATTTCTGCAACACTATGGTAAACATACCATGGAACACCACTTTTCTTCTCTGACCCCTATTATGCTCGTGGAATTGCTCACAAAATGAAGCATAATTGATGTCATTGTCAAATCTCCTTCCTCCAAGCACCATAATAATTTCCTGCACCTAAATACTATGGGACTCTCATTAGAAGAGAAGTCATCAGCACCTTCCAAGAAGCAGCAGCTCCCTTGGCACTGCCACTCTGTTTCAACAAAATCCTCTGATCCATATGCTAAATTATTCCCACACTTCGAGCTCCACTGCTGTGCTGTCACTGCTGCTGCCCCAGCGTGGTGGGTTTTGCTTTGGGACATTTTGTCCAGGCCAGATCTGGCCATACAGAATATGCCAACATTTAGCAAGTGGTTGCTTTAGAGATGCCTCATTACATTTGATTTCCACTAACAAATGATGTAGGTAGGTAAATAAACTTTGTTATGGTGAACCTGAAAAAAACTCTCTCATAATTATGTTCACTTTAGTAATGTATTTTACCAAATCCACTACGTGTTCTAATCCAGCTTCCACAGTACGAACTCCCCTGAATAACAAGAAACTTATGACCAGGTGTAATTTGAGCACCTCCTTTCTGTATTTCTGTTCCCATATTGAGTAAACATAAGGATTTGTAGTAAGACCGTGTGCACACATAAATATCAAATCCTGTTTCTGAGTTTTAACTGTAGAATTCACTTCCCAGACAAAATTTTAATGCTCTAAAATGAGCCAGGAAAATTATCAAAGTGAATTGTGAACAAATATTTGAGAATGTTTGAAAAATTTGGAAGCAGGATTTTGCTGTATTGCTTTGGCTCCATCTTTCCATGGCATTGATCTGAATGCATTATGAAGACTATTAGAATGCATCCCTCTTTTTGCATAGAAAATGGAAATTCTCTGGCAAATTACTTGAAGTGGAATGTATTCAATTCCATCCCAAGAGATAACATTTTGTTTTGAGAAGAGCCAGATGCATGAATGCTGCTGAGCTGTAGGCACACAAATACTTAAAGCTGTGTATGGGGTATAATTTAGAAGGCACCTCCCTAAAAAGGCATTGCTGGAAGATTGAGCTGAGCTCAGTGCACTCCCGGTCCCTTTCCAGTCTGAAAAGGTGGGGAACCCCCTGGAAAGCCCCTGTCACAGCAAGGCAGCTGGATTTGGGGAATCCAGAAAGGCAGCCTGGCAACTGGCCAGAGGCCAGCATGGGGATGGGCAGCTGCTGACAAGAACAGCAGCAGCCACTGACTACAAATATCTGCTAAAGCAACAAGATTTAATAACAGACAGTTACTGGTAGTGCTGCTGTTCCAAAAGGAGGAACTCTTAAAGAAAAATATTCCAGGATTTTAATTGCAAGTTTTCATTTTCAATGTTTTATGTTTCAATTCTAGATTTAGGCAGAAAGCAGAAACCTCTTTCCATCACACACACATTTCATTTAATTAGTAATTTGCCAGTAAAGGATTTCTGACAGAAAAAGTTGGTCCACTCCATGCTGCTTCATGCACAGTGAAAATGGATTTTAAAAATTTTCAGCATCCAGAGAGTGAAGCAAGTTTCCCTTTGCCCCAAGCACAGCATCTTCAGTTTGGTACCCAGGATGTGAACAGCAGCTCCCTAGAAACTCCCCCGGGTTTGGGCAGTGAGATGCACAACACTGTGATTACATCTGAAAATGTGATGATCAGATGAGCACATTGAGTGAGTGACACTAACATATTGCAAAAATGACAGAAGTGAAAATTGCAGGAGAAGAAACTTCTACAAATGCTATATTTAGGTCTGGCCATGACATAGAGTAGCCCAGCACACCTTTTCTGTGAAACTCTTTTTTCCAGCATTCTTAAAATATTACTGCTAACCCACAAGAAATATTCCTCATTGATTTTGACAGTTATATATATTCGAATCTCAGTCAGAGATGAGCTTTCAGTGACTGGCAAGTTAAATTTTTCCACGCCATTTGTTTGCAGATGGGGCAGTCAGCTCCTTGAATGGCTTAAATCTCACTGTGGTTCAAAAGATTTCATATTGGTGAAAGTTTCTTTCCTAAGGAACATTCACAAACTTAATGTCAAAAAAGGTAGCCAAGTTATCTGTGACTGACATTTACACACACACAATCATATGCAATATATTAACTCAGCATTTATGGCTCTGCATGCAATTAACAGCACTGCAATTAAGCTCTGGCATAATGCTGCATTTCAAAAGGCCAGCATAAGGAAGGATATAAAAAAGCCAGCAGAAAAAAATCCTTTATCATTTCATTTTCCCTTTGGTGGCTGCATCCTTAAAGATGGACTCACAAGCACTGGGGCTGGGCTGAGCTTGCGGGATGTTCAGAAAAAAGTTTCTTTATCACAGTCTTGCTGGGAATGATCTGACTCAAATTTCAGTACCTGTTCTGAAAGCAAATGTAAGGCATGAGTCACTCTGCCCATTATCAAATATCATACCCAAACTAGATGACAAAAAGATGGTGATTTGCAACGTGACCCACCGCTTAATACTGCAGTTTTATTTCTGCTTTATTCCAAAGAATCCAGCTACAAGTGCTGTTGTTGTCAGATTTCCAAACATCCCAGCAGCATGGATTGCCTCCTTTCAGGAAGATGCTGTCAGATCCATCTGTACAATACCCAGTTACAGGGATGACATGTGCTTGGCTTATGTATTTCCCCCTGAGTGCCCATTCAGCATTTGTGCCCTTGCACCTCATCCAAGCAGGCTAAACGATTGCTGGTGCAGCCGGACATAAAGTTTCCAACAAAAAAGCTATCCATCAAAAACATGCCAGTCTGTAGAAATTAATTCTTTTCTTGCAACATGTCAGTTTTGATTTACAGGGGCAATCTTTCACTTTCCAGCAGGATTTCTGACAAAAGGCACACAGCACATTTTACCCCAGAGCCCCCCTGGGGGAGTGTGCCCATACAGCACCACCCTTCCAGCCCATTGCAGACCCCAGGACTTCTCACACGGCTGGGGACCTTTTAAAGCACCTGGAAAATGTGCACAGACTTTAAAAGGTCGTTTGTTTTAACATGCTTTCTAAATGTTTAAATATGATCTACTGTTTATAATATTTCCTGATGATTCCAGGGTAGCTACCCAGGAGGAAAGTTTAGATGTCACCACTGCGAGGCAACAGCTGAGCAAGGATTTTCGTGGACAGGATTCTGGAGTCAGGACCATGGACAGCACGCTTTGACTGATCGACCTGTTATTGCTTTGGAGCTGATGGCAGAAACAGTCCTGATCCTTCACTCACTCACGTAATGTGAACTGCAAAGGGGATGCTGTCAGGCTAAATACTGCTAGCTGGTGTCCTTTTAATCTTAGTTGTATGGCATCTTTTCTTAGATTAGTTAATGGATGTAACACCCCTAATATATCCACAGAAAAGACTCTGTCATTGGCAATCACAGAGCTCTGCTGCCCTAGGAAAGGAAAGTAAAAGTGAGCCTGCAAAATGCTCTTCACACAGAACACGTGGAAGCTAATTTGTTTCTCTGCTATCACCACTTCTGAACCTGGTAAGAGTCTCCTAAACTGAGTCCTATTTTATTCATAGGAATTATACAGCACTCTCTATAAAGCAGCTGGCAACTACTTGTTATTGTGCCTTTTAAAGCTGAGTAAGCAAACCCATTTGTTTTATTAACTAGTAAAGGTTTGTTAGTGCCATTTGTAATGCAAGTGATTCTATTGATTACCAGGCTGGCTTGTGCTAATTAGCTAAATTACACTTCAGAAAAAGATCACTGAATCCTCCAAGTTTGATGAGAGGTAGATGATCTGGCTTATCAAACAAATTGTTCCAGATCAGTGCATATCTATTGTATTTTATCCTTGCACAGTAATCAGAAATCTTTCTGAAAAACTTCTGAGGAGCCAGGAGTGATTCACAGTTAAAAGGGCAGGGAGAGGAGCAGGAACACTTACAAATGTAGATAACACCTTGTGCTTGTTATCTGCTTGTGCCAATTCACCATAGATAATTGAAACGTGTTTGCTATCCAATTAGTGCTTGTTTCTGTCCTTGGTACTGTGCTAAATCAGTTTAATGAATGAAAATTGCCAATGGCTTAGAATCACTCTGGTTATTTTGACACTAAGCAGATTTAGCATTGATTTCTAGCATATGTTACTTTACTCAAACACAGTTTGGGTTTATATGTACTTACATATACACACATAAGGCATAATGATCTGTGAAGTGAGGGTGGAATAAGGCCATCTCCTGTATGGTAATTCTAAAGTCTTAAAAAATCAATTAGAAATTGCATGTCTGCCTCTATGCAGCACAGCCCTCACAAAATTGTGTCCAAGGTTTGCATCTTACCATGTGGTAAACCTGTGCACAGAGCAGGTGACAGCCTAGTGGCTCAAAAGCCAGTTCCCACCTCCTTTTTAATCTCTTCAGTATACTGGTGACAAGTGTCCAAGCTGATTTTTAAAAAGCAGAAAATAGTTATATAAAAACAATTAATTAATATATTTTTTTAAATGTCTTCTTCAACAAAATAGAGCTTGCAGCATGGCTCTGCTGCAGGAATCTGCCACATGCAGTTGTGCTATTGTGCCAGCACTGTCCCCAGTGCCAGTCCCCCTCTTATCAGACAATGAGCCCAACCCTGCTGCACACAAATTTGGCCAAAAAGAGAAAGGCTTTCTAAATATTTTTTATAATACTTGTTAAAAAGAGCACATATGGCTGCTCCACTCACATGTCTCAGTCACCCAAAGGTATAAACACTCTAAAGGGGACATGAAAGAGGCTACCCCATAGCCAATGCAAACCCAAAATCTATTTCAGAGGCAAAAGCTCTAAATTTAAGAAAAATGTCTTTTCATTGGATATTTGGGTATTTTAACTTCAAAAAACCAAGATTAAGAGACTGTATCTTAGCAAGTCCTTTTGCAGATTAGCATTAGTGAAAGTTTCAGGAGCTGTAGGGATTTTTTTGAAAACCTGACCAATCCTCATCCTGCACTTCTGTATGCATTTAAACTTGAATTTCCAGCAGTGGTGAACTTATTGTTCAGATTATGATCACATAAGGCTGATTTGCATGAGCTAAATCATGAACTCAGAAGTTAAATCCTGCTTTTTCCCATTCTCTTTGATCCAATCAATATGCACAGTCTGAATTCTTCCACAAGGCATAAGTGAACTTAACTTGAACAGAACTTTTATTGTTGAGTAGTTGACATTAACTGTCATTACTGTTCCTACTGAGCCAGAGAGTTTCTGATCACATTTTCCTGCAATATCTTTGTAGAGTCATAGGATTTGCTTCACTTAGACCTGACACATACCTCATCACTCTGGGAGTTATCCAAATTCTTCCTCTGCCTATTAAACTCCTAGAACCAAATGAAGTTGTGCTACATTCTGTGGGTTACAGTGGTGGAAAAATATGTTTTCAACCATCAACTTATCATAAACTTTGAAGAAACTGAGACTTTTAAAAAAACTACTTCACTACCTCCAGTTTCTGAACTATATGACTAGAACAAAAATATTAAAATGTGAGAAGATCCATTACTGAACCACATTCATTTTTCATTGACACTTTTTGTCAATTAAGCCAAGTTTCAGTTTCTCTCTTCATACATTATTTTTTATTATGGTAATTCTTCTTTTTGCTTTTTTCCTTCAAGTTTGTCTGTTATTTTTAAACTCCTAGCTCACAGCAGAGATAGACTGCTTCATGAGGTAGTAACACTGTTTTATAAAAACTCTGCAAGATGGAGTCTTTTCCATGGTCTTCTGCTTCAGGGATGTACAGGGTTTTCCTCAAACAGACCTCTTCCCTTTTCCCTTTTCCCTTTTCCCTTTTCCCTTTTCCCTTTTCCCTTTTCCCTTTTCCGTTTTCCCTTTTCCCTTTTCCCTTTCCCTCCCTGACAGCAGTCCATTCATGGTTTTTCTTGCAGCCAGACAAGAAAACATTAACTGGCTGCTTTCTTTCTTCACAGGGGTCCCTGTGCCACCACACAGTTACAGTGTAACTGAGAGAGACTTAAGCGAAGGTTAAAATCAAATCAGCCTCCCTGTGAGAAAGGAAGTTAAATTACCTCTGAACTTCATAGCCAGGCTACAGTATCCAGGCTAGGCCTTCTGAACTATGGTTTTTAAGTTTTTCACTTAATCTTAGGCAGTAACTACTTCAGGAAATTATTTCTCTTCCGTTTTTCTTTGGGGGGGTAGGGGGCCAGGGGTGGTGTTGCATTGGTTTTTTTGTTTAGCTGGTTGTTTGGGTTTGTTCTGCTTTGGTTTAAGCTGCTTGCTAATAGAAATTCAACAAGAATAGACAATCCAAGCTACCAGCCAGAGAATTCAATAAGTCAGAGCCAGGTAGCTGCCATGCAGTCTTTGTCTTCCATTCTGAGTGATCACCCAATACTGCAGCACATTTCAGGGACATATACATTTACTCCTCTGTACAAGTCCTTTTATCTGTCTTTCCTCTGCAGTGTCTGAACAGTTTCCTGTAATGCATTAAGAAATATGAATATTATACATCACCTCTATGGTTCTCTTTCTCATGTTCATGTAGGTGAGGAGAGAAATATATTAATGTTAATGATCTCTTTAACTTCCTTAATACTTATGCTGCTTCCAGCTTTTCTGAGCAGGGACTATTTCTTACTGGTAAGACCATTTGGGCTTAAAGCTCTCTCTGATTTTAAACTGTATTACAGCAGTGACAGTTTTGGCATTTCAAGGGAGAGGTAGTAATGGATTTGGTGACCTGTCTAAAGCAGCATAAATTTGGTGTGCCCAGGGTGTGTGAGACACTCATGGACTTTTCAACACCGTGGCACCCAAAGGACCCTGCAGGGTGGGGTGGCACAGCAAGGCTGTGCCTCTGTCCCAGCACCATGCCAGGGATGCTCTCCAGAGCCCTCTGTCTGTCAGAGCCTCCCAGTCCTGCAGTGCTCACCTTCTGAGCAGCCCTCCCTTTGTTCTGGCTGCTCTCGGTGCAAACCCCAGCAGGGAGGGTCTGTGACTGTGGGTCTCACCAAGTGTGTCCAGGCTGTTCCCCTCTAGCTGTTTTCCAATGCTTGAGAGCAAACAATTTCTTCTCATCTGCTCTCTGAAAGTAATCTCTGCCTCCTCCAGTCAGTGCTGAAGTGACTGACTTTCATCCTCAGTGATGAAATGGATATTTCATCATTCACTGCAGTTTATATTCACTGTTAGCATATATTAACCAGCACAGCAACGTTTTCATACCAAAGGTGTTATGGACAGATGGTTGAGGCAATCATTATACATTCCTGTACAATTTGCTCTAAAAGAAAATGTCTGAAGGCAACTTTTCCATACTTGTGATTAGAAAACATCCATCCCCCTCTTCCTCTTGGTGCTCCAAGGGCCTGCAGCCACCCATGGTGCAGGACCAGTGCCTGGGGCAGGCAGGGATGGCCCAGGGCCATGGGTTCCCCCACCCCCCAGCTGGGAGTTAGTGCCATAGGAATGATCCTGCCCTAAAATCCCGATGCACAGCAGCACAGCCAGCCCATGGACACTCCTTTAACAGACATCAGTGAAGCTGAGCCTCACCAGCCCTCTATCTCTCCCAGCTTCTCAGTCTCCATTCAGCATTTCTCTTCCAGCTGTCCCTGAGCCTATAGACATCCTCTCCTCTAAGCTGCTGTTCCCTCTTCAGAAATACCTTTTAGAAATCTGTATCATGATGTAAAACAAAAAATCCCCTTTTAGGACTTATCTTTCTCCTAACACGGTTTCCAGTTGTTTGTAGGCTTTGTTTAATGTCATCTTTTCAATTTAAATGCTCTTATTCCAAGATAAGAAAAACAATTCCCTGACTTGCATTACTTTTATCTGTCCTAATTAGTTTTTTAATTAATTCATAACTCCAAAAGCCTCCATTTATTTCATGTTTCAATTTAACTTCCGAGCTGGCATAATCAGATTAGCAATCAAACCCATTCTGAAAATATTTCTCCTCACAGGAAGGTGGGAAAACTCGTACAAAACTGCCTCTGCAAATCTAAGAAGCTTATGGTTCCTGCTTTGTTCCCCCCAGTCTAACGTTCAAGTGTGCTGGCATCCCACTCCATCTGATGTGAACTTACTTACAAGGATGATTCTTTCCCCCAGCAACAGCTCTGTTATTATTAGTTATTTGCACTGCAGTGCTTGGAAGGGATTCAGAGGAGCAGGGATCTGGGTTTCAGAGAGCCACACGATGACTCCTGGGCACAGCTATCCAGCCACCCTCCTGCTTGCCGAATTCCCTCTCTCCCCGCAGTGCCCAAGTGTTCCGCTCCTCGGCGGTGGTAAGTGACATTTCACGGGTGTGCTTGGAAAGCAGTCCATTAAAAAGCACAGGCAGCTGCAGATCAAAAAGGCTGTGATCAAGCAGAAGCAGATAGCAGGGAGTTGTTCCCTTCTCTGAAACATTTCCACTGCACCATTCTCACTCAGGAGAGCAGCACACTTTGGAAAAGCACTTAAATATGTGCTCGTCTTTGAAGGTCGGCTCGGTGCCGCTGAAGCCCCTGAAAGATAAGCATCCTCAAGAACATCTTGAATAAAGGCAGACTTAGCATGTGATTACACTCCATAGCTGATCTGGGATCTGGAAAATGCAACCCAAAAAGTAGAGAGTCATTGTCATGGCAGATTTACAGAGCATCACAACACTGCCTGTGCCAGTCACACAGAAACACTAAGGTTCCTTATCCAACTAATACTTCCATTCTTGCCAGTTTTGCCCTGGAAATGGAGAAATTACATAATATTTCCTCCAGCATCCCTTCTGATCTTTCTGCTATATCCTGGAGATATTCAGAACCTTCTTTGCCATGGTAATATTTATAATAATTTTCTAAAAATCCTAAAAACACTGTCCCATTTTTGTTCTCTCCTTCAAGTATTACCTGATGCCACAAAGCACTCATTCAAAAGAGCCCAAACACACCAGTGATTCACACCACACTCACAGTCTCTATACCTTAGAAGATTTTTTTAAGAGATCACATAGCATACTATTTTATTTCATATATGTGTGAAGAGACAGGAAAATGTTAAGAAATCACATAGGTTAGGAATTGTTTCCTTCATACTTTGAACTTCCTAATTCACACATTAAGAAGCAATTGAGAGATTCACGATATAGTAACTTTAGCATAGGTATTCAAAGTGCAAATATTTTAATTCCTTGAACACATCAAACCCATAAAATTTTTAGAATTTAACTAAACATTTACTACTCTACCCCCAGAAAGCCCTGTAATGTCTGGACAAGGACAAGGTTAATGCAATTTTTTAAATATATGGACACATATAGAAAGAGAGATATGAAACCCATAATGACATGTTCTACTGTGTTATACTAAGGACAAGTTTAGTTGGATAAAAGCTGCTGCATGAGAATTTTACCAAGACTCAAAATCTCATGTATACAGATGAAGAAAACCTTGAAAAAGATAGTTATGGAAAAAAAAAATAAAATTACTCATCTATTTGTGTAACACTGAGGTTTCTCTTGCTTTTAAAATAATTCAGAAGAAATCTAAGTGGTATGACATGACAATACAGTTTAAATTAAGTCACTCACATTAATTAATATTAATTTATTTTTATAGCAAGGAATACGTGTTGTCAACATTTCATCTTTAGAAAAGGATTAACAACATTAAAACCAGCTCTTGTGATGAGATAAAACTTAATGTATATTTATTCTCACTAAAGAATATATGCATTGCCCCTATCATGTTATTAAACAAGGTTTCAATGAATTAGCAGTATTTGCATGTTTGCACATTAAACATTTGTACTGATGAACTGCAGATTCACTGCTGAAACTCCTAATTGTGCAACTGCATAAAGATTATTTTTTACAAACCCAGAAGGATATTTCTTCTTTTAAAAACATTCTGCACATGCTCTCATGTAAAACATTGCAGTAGCTGACAGTACCCACATTCAGATGTCTGTGTGAGTCGAGTGGGAAATAACCTTACATTAATTTTCAAATAACTTCTGGATGCCACGAGTGGTGTGATGCTCAGTGTCATGTTTTTCTTGTGATTTTCTTGACAACTGCAACCCATTCATAATTCATCTGCTAATAAAATCCACCTGAAGAACACATCAGAGGAGGGGACACAGGCATCACAGCATGGTCTGAGTCTGACCCCTTAAAATGCCCCACATCTTCAGGTGGCTGTGAAATAACCTTAAAAATGGTTATAGGGAAGTGCTGAGCACAGCCAGCATTTCAGTTCTGCCCCAGCACACTGTGCCACCAGGCATGGGTGCATCAGTGAGGTCTGGGTTTGGCCTCTGGAACTGCTCTCACTCCAGCCTATATTCCAGCCAGACCAGGATCCATTTCCAGCACCCGAGGGGCCCTCAGAAAGCCCCAGTCACACCTATGAGCTCGCGCAAGTGTGGGGACTGTGTGCCATCCTCATCCCACCCATCCACACAGAAGGATGAAAGTTTACCAAGGCAGAAACCAAACCTGCAAGCAGAGCAGTTGAGGGCTTTAAGACAGTTACAGTTGTCTCCTGCTGTGCAGTTTGTGTGACACTTGGGTTTGTCCCCTCAGAGGGACACTGAAATGCCGAGCAGAGGTGTAGCAGCTACAGATCTACCTGTGCAGAAAGTGGCTTTGGTCAATTCTTTCTCCACAAGGAACAGTTCCTAAATCATCACTTTGCTTGAATTTCACTTACACTAACATACATAAAGGAAAATGATGCTGTATTAAATGATCATTAGCTATAAAAGCCATAATTCCCACCTTTCCTCCTTCTCTACCCATGGAGTGCTACAGGCCCAGACTGGGCACACCAGTGAGGCAAAGCAATGCTGTGTTTTGTTTGTCTTATAGATAATCTATTATGGGATGAAGGAGGTGACAGTTAAGAGATAAGTGACCTCTCACCACCGTGCCTACATTTGTGTTATTGTCTCTAACAAACACCTCCTGCCTGCAGTGTGGGTGCAGAGGGTGTCAGCAGAGCTGGTACACCAAGATGTTGCCCTCAGTTGCCTTTAGCAGTGCCTTAATGCTTTCCTAAGCATTTTGCTTGAAGGATTAAATACTTCCCATCCTCTCCTTTTGCTACACACCCCTGTGTCTGACACGTAAATAATGAAAGCGTGCTCTTCTTATTTTGGTATCTCGTCCTGACAATCAGCTGCAGGGAAAGCACAGTCAGTCAGTATTTGACAGGAATGAAAGAGAGAAAGCAGGCTGAGTTTCATCTGTGCAGTAAGTTTCAAAGGCAATCCCATAAACTCTCTTCAGCAACACCAGAGCCTAACAATACCAGCTGCTGGAAATGCTCATCCCTTTGCAAAAGCCCCTTGCTCCAGCTGCAGTTCCCATTAAACCACATCAGAAGAACACGAGAGCTTTAACAGCTCTGACAGTGACAGGCCACACATCCCTGTGCTTTAGGGCTGGGGGTGAGCCTGAAGTGAAAACCAGAAACTTTCAGGCAGAAACAGAAAGTGCTGTGTAACTGGGTGTCCCCACTGCTCTGAGCACAGCAGCCCCATGTGTGGCCACCACGCTGCCCACAGCCACACTCACTGAAGTCCTGATGGCCTGGGGTGGCTGCCCAGGAATGGCAAATTCAGGTGCAGCAGGAAAAAGCTTCAAGGGCTTGGCAGCCTGGATAACAGAGAGTGGAAATGTCCAGTTGCCAAATCTGCTGAGAGGCAACTAGCACTTCACTGTTTAAATATTTCTGAAGCTCAGATTAGTCTGACTCCCAGAGTAGATTTTCTGAGCTATGTAGATGGTTTTAATATCGATTCTTTTTGTATTCTCCTATGCCAACTACTGCTTGCAACTGCATGGAAATCTTCCAGAAATTTTGCAAACAATTGATGGTTTGAAAATACCTGAAGTATTTTATCCACAGAGATGCCCCTTATACTGGAGGAAATGAGAACCTTGCACTAAACACTTGGGAAATATTCATTATTCATACAATCAACACCCAGTCTTGGTCTCTGTTTATGTATTTCTCTATGAAAAACTTTAATGCTGCTCTTACAAATATTAGAGCTTGCAGGTTGGAGCCTCCCCCTGCACCAGAGCTGAGTATTAAATCTATGCTGAGATCAAGAAACATTTGGTTTCACTCTAAAATATTTAATCCCTTTCTCCAGGTCCCTTGCATAGTTACCCACATAAAATAAAAGTGCAAACCTGGTACTTTATTTTCACACAAGGTACTCATTTCTCACAGAATGGTTTCACACCATGTAGGAAAATTTTGACCCCTGTGAAAATTTATGTTGTGGAGCTTCTGGAAGTAGGTGCTTAGGAAGAGGCACCTGCACCCTCAGCTGCTTCAGAAAGCAGACCACAAACCACTTGAAGCAGTGCTAACAAGCACCAAGGCTTTGCCTTGCTTGGGGCATTTTGGAGCACTTGGGTAGAAATGTAGTTGCAGCTGACCCCATGTAATACACAGGAAAAGATCATTCCCTCTGGAAGCATCTCTGACTCTCCATCGACTGCAGAGATCCCAGTGCAATTACCTTCCTAACCTGGATGCCTCAGGCAAGGTAAATCCATACTCCTTTTGTGTAGTCTGAGCACTAAAATGCCTTAAATTGCTGCCTGTTTGCCCTCACCTTCATCCCCTTCCCCCTGTGTTGCCAGGTCTGCAGAAGGCATCTGGTCCTTCCCATTCAGCCCTCTAAATCTAAACTATTGATATCACTTGTCTCTGACCTTCCAGAACAGAAAGGAACTCAGAATGGATGGGATAAGTAGCTACAAATGTTTTCTTCATGAATGGCAAATAATGACAGTAAAGAACACCAAAATACATCTTTGAGACACTTCCTAACTGGAGTGAGGTATAATTTAAAATGTGCAATAAAAATTTTATAGCAGTTAGTGATTTCACTTTGGAAAGCCTTCTAGGAAAAAAGTTAATGACATAATAAATTCTTTTTTGGGGTGAGAAATGATTATTTGGGGGGTTTAAGGTTTGACAATTTCTTGTAAATCTAATCAGCCAGAAACAATTAATAACATTAAATTACTTCATGTCTTTCATGCTGTACCAAGGCAGGGCACTGAATGCTCAGGTTTCTCTTGCAGGCTGGTTCACATCAGCTGCATGCCCATGAAAGAAAGCATTCAGAAATGTGTTAAATAAATATCAGCAAAAACTCAGGGCAAGGGAGCAGAGGATCCAAGATTTCTACCAGCATGGTTGGAAGACTATTTTACTTTGGATTCTGCCCAGTGAATCTTTAGCATTTCATTTTAACTCTAAGAAGCAGGAAATTTAGGTCTGACATGTCTCAAATCTGCACTCAAACCCTCTGACATGCTGTGTTTTCATCTGCTACACTTTTGATCCTTGAAGAGACTGAAATCTGTTTGAACCAAATTATTTTTCAACACTGTGGATGACACTACAATTTTTAGCCACAAACTCAGTTCAAATGAGGAATGAGGAAGTGCCAAAATGCCAAAGCCAGGGAGTTGGAGATGGCTTTGGTACTTTTGTCAATTTGGATCCAAGATGATGTACAGCACCACAGGGCACAAAAAAAGAGTTTATGCTTGAAACAAACATTAAAAAGATAAGTGGGATAACCAGAGTTCAAACACAAAATTCAAAGTGTCCGTTTCCTTTATACACACACCCCCCCCTTCGGAGTTTTGTGTTAAAACTGAACTCAACCAGAGTTTAATGGCAAGAGATGATGTGAATCTGGATCAGTGGCTGGCAGCCTGAAGAGAAAATTCATAGCACCACTTCACAAGAAAGGAGGCAGAGCTGATCTGGTGAGACTTAAAATTTATATTTGTCCATTATAATACTTTTTCTAAGTTATTATATATCCCTAAGAAGAATGAATGTGCTTCAGTGGGTTTATTCAAACCTCAGGAGAGTTTGAAGATATTTAGATTTGTCTGAGCAATTTCATCTATTGCTCTTCTTGTCTCCAGTCAGCAGACACAGAAGCCAAAATCCTGTTACAGAATCAAGTAGCTTTTCATCTCAAAATGTTAATTATCACAAAGACTTTGTGAAGCTGATAAGCATCACTGCCCTCCCTTCCTTAAAGGAGACAGACAGCAGCAAAGCAGCTTTCCTGAAACCACAGAGAAACCATCCCAGAGCCTGAAATGTGGTTTAACTTCTGTGCTTTTCTAAACTGAGCAGTGGCAGGGACAGTGCCTTTGTGATGAGGGTCACTGGGCACTGAGTCAGCAAACACTTTAAATCACTTTTTGGAAAGTCTGGAGAAGTGAAAAAACATCTTCATGGCAGAGCCAGTGCAGGAGCTTGCCCCACTCCATTCCACAGATACTTAGCTCAGGCAAAATGCTCTCCAGGCTCACATCCCTACAGGCATATGTGGAGGCAATGGATCAGTCCAGGGCAGAAACTGCAGGCAGACGTTAGTAATGGTGTAATTCCAAGACAGGCAGTGCAGATCTTCACCTCTGCACATGATCTAACATCACATATGTGAGGGAGCATGAATCCCCACCCATTTGGTTTCAGTCTGTCTCTCCCAGCTGGTGCAAACCCTGTTCTCATCAGAGCAGTTCCCTTTACCTCCTGTTTGATGTATTTGCTGGGACTCTTATTAGGCCAGGGAGAAAAGGCATCAGAAGAGATGAATTCTATTTTTCAGGAGCTCTTTTGAAGAACTAGCCCTTAACCATAATTTGCTTTCTTCAGTTAAGCAAAAGGTTTATGACATTTGGTGTAGCCTGGGTGTTCCTCAGGACAGAGCCTTTATCTGCCTGTCCACAGGAACTTGTGCAATGAGCTCCATATCCTTGGCCAAGGCTTTTCACATCTCACCACAATATAAATCCTGCTCTAAGCATAAAGTACATCACTTTTATCAGAAGTCTCTCACTTCAAAGGCAAACTTCAGTGGAACAGAGCATTAAACAGATCCAAGGGGCTCATAAGCATTTATAAGCCTCCTAAAAGCAAAACTCTTACAGTTCATCTTCTCAGCTAAAAAAGGCTCAGTTTTAACTTCTTTTTTTTCTACGGTGAAATACAGCAATATCTGTGAGCTGTTCAAAGCTCACAGTGAAGATAATTCAGGGATCTTGGTCACTCCCATTCCCAGCCCAGCACTGAGGGCAGCCCAAAGGAGCATCATGCCCCACAGGTGGTGGCTCCTGCAGCCCTTTGCCCAGCTCAGTGCCCCCCACAAGTGCCCTTCCCCAGCCCAAGGCTCAGCACTGCCCAACACGGGGGCAGGGGGCACTCAGCCCTGAACCTCCAGGCAGCCACGCCTCGTGCTGTCCCCACTGCCACTGTGGGGACACTGCCACGAGGCAGCTCCCTGGGCAGAGGACAGGGACTGGGACATTTGACTGGTGGTGGGCTCTCCACAAACGCTCTTGATGGGATAATTAATGACGAGCACTAATTGTCACTCTGCCTCTGCTATGAGGTGCAGTGTGTTGTTCCTGTGAAAGGTTGGCAAAGCCAGAGGGTCAGGACCAAACACAACCAAAACACCTCACACAGCACAACAGGTGTGTGGTGAAGCATCACACACTCCCTCATCCCTTATTCCCTGGTTTTTCATCTTTTCCTTCAAAAAATTAGTAAAATAAGGCTTTCAAAATTTCCTATTACAAGTGAGGAATTTGATAGTGAAGAACATCATTGCATGCAAAACTCTGGGTACTTATTCCTACAAAAATAATGTGTGAAAGCCTCCACTCAATTAGTGCTGCCAGTGCAAATTGTTTTCACTGGAAATGATGTGATAAAATGTTACACAGTAGGTGGGAGCTCCATTACTAAATGCCCAGAAGGAAACCAGATGAAGGATTTTTTTTTGTCTGCTGAGAATTGACCATTATTATAATTGAATAACCTTTTTTAAAAGAGGTACTGAGCAAAGTTTTCATGACCTTAATTGCTTCACATAACTTCCCACATCAACTGCTATTGTTGTTCATATCCTAAGTGTCACTTGATATTCACGACAATTCATAAAGTCTATCATTTGTGATAATTGATGTCATTAATATACAATCTTTGAAGGCCTTTTTGTAATCATTAGCTAAACCATACAGGATGTAAAATCAATGATCTGAACTATGTCATTAATAATAATAAGTTAGGTGTGAATGAGTTTCTCCTCAAAATACAAATTCATCTGGTTATTTAATTTCTATTATCACTATAGAGAGACAATAACCTTGGCATAAACCAAAGTTTCTATATGACCCAGGACAGTTATTTAATGCTAGACCTTTTTTCCTTTAGTTGGAGAAAAGTTGAAATTATTTTCTGTATACTGTGTAAAATATTAGTCCCAGATAAATTAAGATTTCACGGTGGAAACGCTGAGAGCCAAATCTGCTCTACTGTAATTTCTTAAATAAAGTGTCTGAGTACTGAAAAAAGTTCCCGTGGTCTGAGACACAATGAATCCAGTAAAATTTTGTCACTAACTTCATGGATATTGCAGTATTTCCTTCATTTCCTCCTCCTCCCCATAAAACTTAGGGGGCCTTTGCACTCTTCCTGCTGTTCTCTCTGCTGTTTGCAGAAGGTGCAAAGATCAAGGGAAAATAGTCTAAAAGAAATCATGCAGTATCCTCATTTTTGTGCTGCCTCTTCTAATACCTTTTCTCTCATACATCAAAGCACAGATGGGCTTTAGCTGTTGTCCACACTCTGACCTGGCAGGGTGGAAAGAGATCACTGCAGTCACCAGGTTTAATCCCAGCTGCTGACAGTGGGGAGAGGACTCTTCCTTCCCAGGGATGTACCTGGGTCTCACAGTGGTGGAATACCAGAGATGTTGCCCAAAAGAGGTACCAAAATGCAGCCCAGGACATCACACCTGTTAAAATGCCCCTCACGAGTTGCCTGACCTCAACTCTGAAGCATGTTCAGAGCTTCTTGTTTAAACAGAAACATCAGCCATTTTTGTCCAACTGAGAATGGATGGATCCAGAAGGCAGAGGTTTCCTGGCCAAATACTGCCTGGAGGCACAAAAAAGAACTCTAAGTGCTATTTTCTCCTGTGAACTTTGAGGTGAAGCCTGTCGAGCCTCCCTGACCTCGGTCACGCTGGTATTTTAGATTTCAGCTGACGAGGGCAGTGTATCATCAAGGCACCCAGAGCAGGCAGCACACAGCAGGCACTCGAAGCCAGCACAGCTCCCGGCTCCGGGGAAGCACAGCAGAGGAGGAAATGGAAGCTTCACCCTGAGGAGCAGGAAGCAGTAGGTAAGGGTATGAGCCTGGGAGAGGCTTTCTCTGGCTGGAGGAAGGTGACCTGTCCTGAATTGAGACCTCTCTAGGCACCCTCCTGCCCTCTCCCTGCCCGCCCGAGGCTGCATCCATCACCTGGATCGTCCCTGGTGGGAGGCAGCAGGAAGGAAAGCAGCTCTGAGAAAGGAAAGGCAAACACCTGACGCTGCCTTATCCTAGCAGAAGATGCTAAAATGCCCCAGTCATGGGTGCAGAGCATTCTTGGCAGTCATTTTATCCTCATCCATATATTACATGCAGATCCCAAGCTCTGATTTCTAATGCCTCTTCTCCTCCTGACTGAAAACTCCCCAAAATGACAGCTTCATAAGAAAAATGTTGCTGAAGACAAGATCTGACTGACAACATCTTTACAAATGAGGGGCTGTCAGGCAGAATGCATCTTGATTTGTGGATTTGCAGAGAAAAATGTTTACGCCTCAACTCAGCAGATTTGCAACAAAGAAATTAAAATGTATTAAAGCCTAGCAAAGTTTAGTGCCATTTTATGAGACCTACTTTAAGGAATATTACCTCATTACGTAAATAAGAGTTTGCTGTTTAAGACTAAATAATTACCAGTGGCAAAAGCAGCAATGTGGCTGTGAATGTCTGAAAAATCACTGACAACACCACTGATAGTGTGTCTGCTTTTGCCTTAGAAGAATACACTACTAAAGCCCATTTTTGTTGTTTGTTTGTTTCAGAATGCTAAAATTTGTCCAGGGAAGCTTCTCCTGAAGAAATGCAGTTTCTGAACAGGAAGTTTGTGTTTCAGAACAGCTTCCAATGAAAAAATGTTTGTTCATGGAAATCCAGTCTGCCTCTGAACCCCTTCCACGGGTTTATTAAATCAGCAGGGGCCCGGATTTCTCTTTGCAGTCCCGTATCCATTACCAGTATTACTCCTGAGCCTTTCCCCTGCCACGTGTTCCTCGCAGGGAGGTCCCTGGCTTCCACTCCCCGGGTTTCAGGTGCACGCCCCGAGCTGGACACTCGCCAGCACAGGGTGACAGAGGGAGGCTGAGCTTGTAATCGGGGTGTTTGAATTTCCATATTTCATTTCCTTCCGCACAGTGCAGAGTTTCTGTTTCCATCAAAGATCAAGATAACTTTGATCAGGCTATTTTTATTTTGTATTACATTTTTTCATTGCTGCATGATCCCCTCTTCTTGCCTTGAACCGAACCACAATGAGTTATCTCCCTGTTTTCAATCATCGATTCTTTGGGGAAAAAGAAAACAAAGCAATCACACTGCAGGGACAAGAGCATCTTTTTTTATAAGGGTCTTCTGGATGTTTTTCGGTGAGGCTGGTTTTATTCTCATCCCTTAGTGAGAACCAGGGGAACATTCTCAGGAGGCTGAACTGGCATTTGGGCACCTATCAATTTGGCTTTCACTAAAACTCATTTCCTTGCAGTCTCCTTGAATTAATTCTGGTGGCTGACACATGACTGTCCTGGCTCACTACAAAGTCCATTTCAAACCTCATAGAAACTGCATTCCTGGATCCTTCTTGAAAGCATAATTGTGTTCATTCTAAATTTAATTATTTTAATTGCCAGCCAAAAGAACTTTCTTTCATTACACTCACGTAAGGCTTATCATTTCCCTCCTCCTACAGTCACTAACCAACTTGCATAAAAGAAAATACATTAAATTGATTTTCTTCCATAGGAAATATATCAAGGAATGGAGAGGATTGATTTCCCTCCATAGGAAACAAGACATAAATGGTTTTAATCCAGGTGCTGCATTCAGTTACCATGCACAGTATGAAAAACTGAGCCATAAAAATGAAATTAAATGCATAATAGCATGGGAAAATCTTCCCTCATATTATCTTAAAGTATCCATTTTTTTGTCAGGATACAAAATAAACCTTTAAGCGTTACCTACACCCATCTATTTTCCAGTGGGTTCTAGTACTTATTTATTCATCCTTCTGAGATGCTCTTTGGAAAGGACCATGTTTCATCATCTCTCTCTGATTTCAGTGAGCAGACTTGGAATGCAATATACTCACTAAATTTGAGTAAGAGTGGCAAATCTCCCCCTGTGCTATCACAGACTGCACTCTTCCATCATGTATCAATCCTGTGAAGATTTATAACTGAGGATATAACTCACAGCCTCCTTTAAAGTTTGTATCTCAAGGCTGCTCTGTTCTTGACTTTAAAATCAGCCATGCAGATTTTATGGGTCAAAGCTGTAATTACATAAAATTTTAATCTATCTTGTGGCCTGTATAAGGCAAAAAGAAGGCAAAATTGGAAATACCAGATTCAAACATTGCAAAATTTTCAGCTCAGTTATTCCATTAAATCTTGGGCTTATCCCTAGTGGAAATACATTAGTTATGATATCCTCCTGAGGTCATTATCACGGACAAGCTGTTGTTGAACAGAAGGATTTCCCCATATTTTCCATTCAAAATGAATTCCCAGCAGCTCTTCTCTTCTGCTCTGGAAGCACAAAGGGAGATCACAGTGTTCTGTGATCTCCATGCCCACAGGAGGTGCTGAGTGCTATACAAGGGGTGTTGTGTGTTCATGCAGAAAGGATCCATGTGCCATCACACTCTCACTCTGGGCAGGCAGCAGGAGCCAGGGAAATGCAGCAGGAATGGCCTGTGCACCAGTGCTCCCAGTAAAGGAGAGACATTCACTTGCTGCTGGCTGGTTCACTTCTGAGCCTTCTGTTGCCTTGAACACAACATTTACATTTCTTTTTCTCCACAGGCCCATTTCCCTGGTTAATAAACACTAGATCTTTGATCAGTATGATCTTTTTGATTGGCATTTTCTATATCTGGAAACAAAATATCAGCAAAAGGTTGATTCTGTTCTCTCTGCCAGAGAGGGACACAATTATTGATCTGGACATTAGGCTGCCATTTTATTGAAAGACTGATTATCTTTGAATCTAAATTGGCATAAGATACCAACAAGAAACTTCCTATCTTAGCACAGATGCAGGCAGGTCCTCTTTCCAGGGTAGCATGTTGGCAACAGCAGAGTCATGGCTTCCCTCGTGGTTCTCTAACAGTCATTATCCGCCATTGGAAAATAGATGATCAGTTTTAGATCAATAATGATAAAGTCAAATATACAGCGTGCCATTACTGAAACTGGAGACCAAATGCATTTTCTAGGGTCCCATTTTTAATTGTCTGACAAAATATGCAATCTTAATTCTTCTAATTGCCTTCTGCCATCAGTGTACCAGAAGTGCCCGTGTGTAATCTCTGCCTCTGGTTTTGGCTTTGGAGAGTGGCAGAACCATAGGATGGATCAGGTTGGAAGTGACCCAGTGAGTCATCTGGTCCAATCTGCCTGCTCAAGCAGGATCATCCCAGAGCACATTTCCTGGGATTGCTTGCTTTAGCCATGAATTTACTATATCTAAGGTGTGCAGATGGCAGGAAGAAAAAGCCCCACCAAGGTCAGAAGTAGCCTTTGAGCTGTGTTGCAAAGGGAAGCAGAAATGCTGGTGACAATTCACGTGTAGCTGGTTTGTGCTCATGGTGTCAATGTGCTGCTCCCAAATATGCAGGTAACTGTGCAGGCTCTGCAAAGCTTTTCCTCATTCTTGTTGCCCCTACACTACTTTTATTACCTTGTCCATTGTTTTAACCATCTGCCTTTCTAATATTTTCTCGAAGATTTTTGACCACCTTTGCATTTTTTACCAAAGCTCAAATGGGTTCATTGACAGGCTTTAATGACACCTACTCAAGGGGAGGTGGTTGAGTCTGCTACAAGAGTACCACTCTCATTTGATGTTCATTTATAGACCAAAGGGTAAACAAATCCACAAAAGGCATTCAGGGCTTCACCATCAGCTCTGCTGGTGAAATATCCCAGTCTCATTTTGCAAGATTTCCACACTTATATTGGCAACTTGTCACAGAAAAGAGAAGAACTACTCTGAAAATAAGAAAATGCCTTTTGCCTAAGATTTTTTAAGTCCCTGTGTTTACAGGGATACACAAAATCCAGACACAGTTCCAAAGCTTTGTCCTTCTTGATCATTAATGATTTGTTTCTGCAGGCATAAAGCCAGACTCAGAGCATTTGTCAGACCACAGTACATTAAGGCTTATCTTTCACCTGTCTGTGCTGCTGGCCAGGAGACACTGCATATCTCCCTCAGCTCAATTCCAAGGAATGGGCTAATTTCTTTAATTGATTCCTAATCTGAAAGATGCCTTACTAGGAGTAATGAAGGGAAACAGTGCTTATGCCACACCTGCTTGGTTTATGGTCTCCTATTCAATATCTTCACAGAAAGAAAATGTAACAACACTTGAATTTTCTTGCCAATGAGACACGGATGATAAACTCTCTGTTCCTGCAAGAATTTCAACACATCAGTAAGAATCAAACAGTTAAAGCTGAATTCACATGAGGAGGGAGTTACACCACTGGAAAGGAAAAAGAATTGCAAAATGTTCGCAGTTCCCCCCTCCTGTCGTTGATGCCCAGCATGGTCCCCATTCCTGTGAGACAGCAGAAGCAGTAGCTTGCAGTCTCGATAAGCCCCTGTAGACCAGAATTCCATTTATCAGGGAGTGTCTTACACCAGCCTGTGTGCTGTTGTTACACACGGTCCTGTCTGGACAACAGTGCAACAATTTATCTGGACGTGGAGCTATCGATACCCAGGACAGGACTGCAGGACACAAAGGAGGAGCCATTCTGGGTGTTCCTCATTCTCCAGTGTCTCCAGAAAGTGCCCTTACCCCAACCCTCAAGTTACCAGTGGCTTTGCTTATCCTAGAGATTTCTCATAGCAACGGGATTGAGGTTTTGGTCAAAGACAAGACACCTCGTTTCACAAGGGCTGCCTGGGCAAGGGGCAGCATTTCCTCACTGACTTGAGCAAGGTATTTCACTGCATAAAAACCTCTCTGTCAAATAGAGGCCAAGAATAAGGTTTTGATCATCCTTTTTGTGTACATAACTTAGGGACTATAGAGCAAAATCACACGCAAAACTTAAGAGAACAGTGAGCTGTTTTATAGTAAAATGTCACTGCATCATTGAGAGCAATTCCTGGTAAAGCTGTCACGAGCTGCTGTCAGCTTGTCTGTTTGATCTATTAATCTGTTACTCCTGCAAATGTGACCCTTTTTGCTTGTTTTTCATGTGAGGCATCTTGCTATAAACTTTGTCCAGACTTTCAGGAAAACAGTAATTATCTTCAGTTATTCACTGTGGCATAAAAGGCCCTGACCCCCAGATGAGGATCTCCAGCCATGGCTCACTTCTAAACAAATATAAATGTAATCAACTTAAAGCCATTAAGAAGAAAGACAAAGTTTGTTTGTTCTGCCAGAGCTACTTATACTGCTTATGTTCATTTCTGGAAATAACATTGCTACTCTCGAGTTCAGAAGAGGTTGTAAATTAACCAGCACTGCACTGGATATATTCACAGTTACCATTTGCCATTGCCAACCACATATAGATTTCCAATAAAGAGTTCTCATTCATTGTAAAAATTAGATAATTGAAACTATCTATTTGCTTCAAGGCTGTGGTCTCAGAGGTGACGCTTCTGTGTTGCCACGACAAGTGGGAGACAGCAGCCATAATTCACTTCCACAATACTCTTTGACCATTTTTTGTGTCAGAAATAAGAACACTTTTTGAGATACTGAAGATTATGGGTTGACTTCCACCCACAGCTCTTCTGCCTGAGGAACACCCCTTTTTCCCTTTTACCATCCCTTAGCTCAGTAGAGGTATTCCAAAATGATACAGGAATAGAATCTTGTCAGAAAGAACAATCTCAAACTACTCTATTATCTTTTCCATGCTGCAGATTGCTAACTGTTGATTATTATACAGACCCTGAAATAAATACATTCATTATAGTGGGAAATGTATAGCAAACACTGCCAAACAAATTTTTATGCAGCCCTTTTCACTGAAGAATAACTTATCCACTGAAGTACTAATTAAATGTCTATGCCTGTCTGATTAAAATCTTAGGGTTGGAAACCTATATTTTGTGTTAAACTGCAGCGAAGTAGAAGAGGTAGAGAAAGGCATAAAATGCTCGCATCAACATCAACAAATAAATAGTTTTAAGTGTATATCTCTACTTTAAACAGAAAAAAAATCAGAAATGAGAAGTTTCCCACTCACAATATGCCCCTTCATGATTTTCTCATCATAATTTTTATGCAGTGCTGCAACACATTAACTGACTCCTTGCTACAGTAAAAGTCCTCTTAGTAATTTTTCCAAACCTGTATTCAACTGCATCATGAGGAAATGTGTCTCCCTGGGATGGATCTCCTACTTGGAGCTATGCTAATTTTTTTTCAGGACAATCATTGAGATTATATGCTCCCTAACTGAAAATCAGTCAAATATATCCCCTGATAGTTCAGGCAGTTGGTGAGTGGATGATCCATCACCCATTTCCCAGGTGCAGAGCTATTCCTGAGCCACTGCACCTTGTCATCTGGCAGACTGCTGCTCACATCCCTGTGAGGCAGTTTATAAAATCTTATGGAGTCACTTTTCTACTTCATGAAGTAATGTGGAGATATCAGACATTATTTATAACACGTATCACTAACTTGAAACCAAAATACATCTGCAACAAAATTACACCTACATTTTTCTCAGAAAAATGAAAAACCTAGCCAGGAATTTATAAAGGAAAACTCTTCTTTTGTTTTAATGCATGAATTTCAGGCAGCTGGATGTGGATTACAGTTGTAAACCAAGGGGCAGAAGAAACTGCTTTGTGTTTCTGTGCTACCTGAGCCTTTTTTCACATCCTCCAGAAGCTCCATAATCACAAAGATAACAGAAACTTTGGATTGGATGGTTGTCTCAATCATTTTCATGTACAGGGGAGTTTCCACCTTGTGCAGAAATGTTTCTGAAGTTATCAGATCCTCTCAGATTTCTGTGTCTTCAAAAGCAGTTTTCTTGTACTACAGAGAGAAAATGAGTTTAAACCCCAACACCCTTGTTGAGCTGGTTTTTCAGGTAACTGTCTGGTGTTCCCACAAGCAGCCTTTGCTCAGCACTGGTGACATAACCAGAGCTCTGCAGGAAGTGCCAAAACCAAAGGAAGTGGCAGGAGCAAGTGAGGAGCAGATTGAATTTTGTCCCTCCTCGTGAAGGACTTGCTGCTGCAGCATCCCTAAAAGCAGCTCTCCTCCACTGCATTCAAAGGGAGCAGGATTTTATGCAATCTTATAAATATGGCTGCTCCAAAGGAATACTTCACCCCATTATCATTTCTAGTCCCAAAGGATGAGAATAAATGAGGGTAATGCTGGCAACTGCCCAGGCTAAAAGGGCAATATCACTCAAGAGATGCCATCGACAGCTACAGTGGGAACATTTGACTGAGTAACTCAGAAGCATCAAGGCCTCTACCCTTAAAATTATGCTATACTTCATATATAATTTCCAGCCATGTTCTGCATCATTCACTTCATGATCAAAAATGATCTTTTTACTCTTACTAACAATATTTAAACTATGATGTACCTGCAGGGAAATACATGATTGCTTTGCAAGAGAGCACTTCAAATATTGAAATTGGCAAGTCCTTTCTCCATAAGCTAAGAGATTTGTTGCACTTGTTAAAACTGAAATATGCAATACTGAAAAAGAAGGATATAATTATAATTTATGGAGAGAGTATTCAGTAAACTGTGTGATTCAAATTGGTTTGTATGTGCTGCTTTAAATAACCATTCTTCTGTATGAAAAACTCTAAGTTCAAACAGAACAAATGAAGAACTGGAGTACAAGTTGGTGTTTTATTCCCTATTATGACCATTCAAATAGAAAAATCTCTACTGATTACATTCATTTATGGGCCTTGGTAAGCATAAGAAAGTATTTTAGCTAATTTATGAAGATTAGAATAGTCATGACTTATAGGAAACAATTTATACAAGCAGTTCTAAAATATACTTTTAGATTAGGAAAGAGCTAAAATTCTGGCAGTGGCTGAATTAGCAAAGAGAAGACACACAATAGTATTGATTAAAATTTGCATAATATCTGCTTAATTAAAAAAAGTAGTGTTATATATTGCAGCCAATAGATTAATCCACTTTTCAACCAGTTTTAAAAGAATAACGTAATTCTAGATCAGAAATATTTTTTTCCTCCATGCAATTTGCCAAATAAGGGGCTAAAATGTAAAATATTTTTTCCATTAGTTTTAGGTAATTGAAATGCAAAGTGCTAAGCACTTAATCTTTCCAGGCAGGAAAAGCTGCCTGCTGTCAGATTTTATTAAGTCTTTTTGCTGCTCTTTGTATAGTCAATAACAAGTGTCTAAACCCAGGAAATGATGTAGAGGTAGTGTTCAAAGGTAAGGATATGATAAGGTGGTGTTTGCATTCAGGATAATATGAAAAAGTCCAACATGTATGCAGGAAGATTATTCTCCATGTCAACTAATTAGCATGTTTATTGGAAGCATTAATTATTCTGACAACCAAAGAGATTTTTAAGTGTGTTAACTCTTCATATGCTCATTTTCCACATGCCTTTCTAGGCAGACTCTATATATGTTTATAGTAATAAAGTTAAAACCCCCTAGTTCTTTCCAATTCTAACATGTGCTAGTAAATAAAAATAAATTCTACCAGGAATAAGTGAGTTTCAAAACAAATCCAAGACAAATAAAATTCTGACAAAAATTAGAAAATCCATGACACCTTCCAGGAGGTGGCCTTCCATTTGAGCACATGATGCTATCTGCACCTCAGAAAGATGGTTTAGATTTAAACCTACACCTGAAAACACAATGGCTCACAAGATCTCAGATATCAAAGCAACCACTAAAAACAGGTGCAGGTCTGTGCCCACCTAACATGTAAACAATGCAGCTTCCTGATGTGTCCCAAAATGCAGCTCCTGGAAGCTCAAAACAGGAAATCCCACCTGCAGTCTGTTCCAGTTCCTCTCCCACTGAGATGGGGTCCAGCAGCATCTCCTGTACTTTGGCTCTGGAGCTGGGACCTGCTTCCAAAAGCCTCCTGCCAAAACCTGTGCTGCCACAAAGCACAGCTGGGGCTGACAAAAGTGCTGGGGAGGGTCTGGGAGCTGATGCCTAAGCAAAGCTGAATCCTGAGCAGATAAATAAAAGCATCATCAAGTTTGATCATGCAATCCCAGTGCAACACTTAAGTAATGGTTTGGTGTTGGATCTGTTCATAAATCAAATAATTTGGCATGTAACTTTGCTGCTTAGAGCAGCCACTGCATTGCCAGAACATGCTCTCTCACCAGTCTCTTCCCCAGTGCCATTCTGGCTCATATCGAAATTTTTGGGGACAAATAATCATTTTCACTGTGCTGAAAAACACTGCTTGGAGCTATATTTTCCAGTCTCAATCTCATAAATCTGCAGAAGGAAAAAGGAATTCTTTATGTTTTCCTAGTCTTTGTAGCATGCCAGTACACAGCTTTTGGAGAGCAACACAAATATGTCCTATTTTCTCCTATCTTTCTTCTTTCCCATTATTTTCTTTCAACTTTCTTTGCAATTTTTCTTTCATTTCCTCTAGTGTTATTTTCCCTGTCTACCTTTCTGGTACTTTAACCATTCGCAGTTCTGTCTCTTTACACTCATATCTGAGTCAATCTGTCCTTCCTGACTTCTCTTCACTTTCCCTCACTGCTTCTCTCATCTCCAACTTTTGGTTTCACCATTATCTCTGCACCGAGACCTTTCAGTACACACTGCCTACATTCTCCTTCTGCTACATACATGCCTCAAATTATCTGCTAGTGGCATGAATGCATATGCAATGAAAACTGGGCGCTTAATAACTCAAAGCTGCTGACCTCTGAGGCTTTTTTTACATCACATTGTGTTTTTCTTAAGATTTCCTGTTTCTTCTGTGTCTGCATTACAAACCAGCAAGACAGGGACCTTTGTCTCTAACACACTTTGAAAACCTCATATCTAGGGCCATCATGTAGCCTTTCTTTTTCTCCTGTCAGCTTCTCCTGGTTTCCTCTTCCTCTGAAAAACTAAACAGATACAGATCTAATTACCGGTATCTCAGGCCATCGTTAACAAAGTAGACACAGAGTGAATTGAATATCACTTCAGGGAAATCATTACTTGAACAATCCCACAAAGCTCTTTAATATACCTTTCTTTGAAACTGCACCTCCAAGCATTTTGCAAGAACTCAATAATACTCTTGTAAGGCTGAATAATTTTGGGTACAAAGAGAGAATTTAAGAATCTGCATACAAAAAAAAACCCCAAACCCTTAAGTCAAGATAAAATCCAAAGAAAAGCAAAGTGGCTGTGGGTGAGCTGATAATGGTTTCTATCAAGAAACAAAATCTGACAGAGCTGTTAACTGTGCACAACTCTGCACTTCAAAGCAGCTCCTGGCCTGGCACAAGGTGAACAGCACCCCAGTGACTTCAGTTCTCTGTGAAAAGCTGCAACTCGAGGGTCATAATTTTACAGCTGTTTAGGGACATAGGGACAAAGATAACTATGGTTAACCACTAGAGACTCACCTGCCCTTCTAGGTGTATCAAAATCTACATTACTTAGATATAATGATGTTGTATATAATATTAAATCTGATATTAAATCTACCAGGGTCACATACTGATTGATTATTGATTATGCCATTGTACTGTTTTCAGACATCTTCCAATCACACTTCTGTGTGGTAGCAAAATCAGTCCTAATGGGAAAAATAACTGAAACAACTGGTATTAAGAAGAGGAACAAAGTTTAAGAAGAAAAGCATAAATCTCATAGAATAACAGAGATAGTAGATCTCTTACTTCCTATTATATTGAGTTGATTTATTGTTAGCACTAAAATATACCTTTTTTATGAGATTATTGATAACTTTTGACTACAAAGCAGGTTCCTTCCCATGGGAAGGAAGGGAGATCCAAGCCAACACTGGAGAACTTTGGCCAAAATACTATGTCACAAAAGACTAGAAAAACCAAAGGGTAAAAGAAATTGCTGAAAAAAATTATTGGCTTGATATTTAAAACTGCTGAGCATCTGCAAGTCCCATTTAAGTCACAAGAAGCTAAAATCATTGACAACCATTGTAAATCAGGCTGAATAAGTGGCAGGACCAATAACAAGTCAGGCTTACCAAAGAGATTTCATAAGCTAATGATGTGAAAGAAGAGTTCTCACTTGAGCTTAGTGGCAAAAGAAAATAATACAGCTTAACAAGAAAGCTCTTAGAATCCATGATGCAAACATTTACCAATTTTTTTGTGTCTGTTTTCTTTTAAAGAAGACTCATTTTCTCTGTCATGTTTCTGATAAGGAAAGCATTTCAGTGACAAGTACAGGATTATATGCAAACCAAACCTGTACAAACAAATCAGTATTCAAGAGAAATTTTACTAAGAATATATATGTGTCAAAGCTTGCCTCAATGATTTTACTTTTAGCTTTTTTTTCTCTCAAGAATGCATTGAAAATAAAGAACAAAAAATCCTCTTCAGAGTCTTTGAGACTGACATGCTTAGGGTTAAAAAGATGAGGAAGTATCACATCATTTTCTACTGTATGGTACCATCCAAGGTATTTGAACATCTCTTTGCACCCAGGTCATAATTTTTTCACTTCTTTGGACATCTCTCAGCACAGATTTGTGAAGAATACCATAAACTGCTAAAATCTTTGGGTACAGTGAAGTAACAGCAAAGCATTTCAGTATTGTCTGAAACGAAATCCTAAGCAACTGCTTTGAAAATCCTTGCAGTCTTGGAAGGAGTAAAAATTATTTCAGGAGCATTCATCAATATGTTCAATTTCTTTTAATGACACACAGGCTGCTGCAAAGAGTTGTGTGTTTTGTCACTGGATGCACTGAGAAGACCTGACTACTGAGATGCCATTAAATTAGAACTACTCAAGTTGAAAAGTGTCTCAAATTGCCCTATTTTTTAGTAAGGAGAAAGAAATGTTTTTGTTCCTTCCTGTAATTTGTCACAGCCACACAAATCTATTACATGGCTTGACATATTTTTGAAGAGTAATTTCTGAAAGAATTCATAAGAGAAAGATGAATCCACATTTCAAGGCACAGAGACATCTCAGTGAAATATTGTGCAGATCATCCTCCACACACGCAAAATTAAGTGGACATTTTCCCTGCTTCTATACAAATGATTTGTACCACTTTTCCACTGTTTCCCATCCCCAGACTCCTTGGAAGAACCCTCTAGGGGACAGAAGGATTTGCTGCTACCAGCAAAAGGTTTTCCAGAAAACCTGCCCAGGTCAACCTACTCCAAATAGTCTGGGGGCCAGCCTGGAAAGGGAGACATGAGGCAGCCTCTGGTACAAGAAAGACCTTTCAGAAATGACTCTCTGACTGCAGAAAATCCTGGGGAAATGAACACTGAGCCACTTGCTGACCAACAGATTAGAATCTTCACCTTCAGTGAAGCAGTGTAGGACATCTGAGCTGGCAATTCCATCCCTTGCAGAGGGAATGAGCCATCTAAGCACTTTATATGCCCCTGGATTAGTATTTTTCAAGTGAACAATTAAAAAGAGAGACAAACACAGTCCAGCAAACTGGCAGCAGTATCCTGGCTTCAGTGCTGAGCACCCAAGCACAGCACATGGGGCTGTGAGAGTGTTTGAAAGTGCTCCATCTCCAGCACACATCAAAACCTGTACGTGAATAACTTGTGAACTGGGAAACCAGAATTCAACTGGAGCCTGATGGCTTTTTGACCACTTTTATGATAGGTCTGAAATATATGGAGTAGAGAGAGAACCAGAGAAATTTTTCAGGTGCCACAGTTTTTCTCTGCTGTTACATTTTCTACACTATAAAGTTGGTTTTCTATACTATTAAACAGGGTGATCTAGGCCTTACTCATTGTTTTATCATCACCCTCCATGTCTTCAAGAATTCAAATGTTCAAGAGAAACTCACCTTGGATGTGAAGTTTTCTAACTCCTGAATGCACTAATTGATTTTCTTCCTTTCAAGTACAGGCTGATTTTGTTGCACCAAACTTAATATATTGATTCTGACTACAGTGCATGGCATCACATTTATCACTCACTTCAGGCACCAGTGGTGATGCTGTGCAGTAATATTACAGTAGGAAAAGTCAGAATCTGACCACTCTGTGTTAAAGAGACTTTACTTTCCCTTCTCCCTTTCACATTAGCTAAATAAATACTTGCTTCCAGTATATTTAGAAAAAGTCCAATAAAGTTTAGCACTCTGAAATTCAGTGGAAAGTGTAATTCATAGTGTAATATAGTCCTAAAACTCTTTTTTTCTCTTTTGCAATTCTCTGAAGTCGCCCTCAACTTTGTTTTTCAAAACACCATGAAAATACAGGAAATTCAACCAAGGTCTTCCCCACACTAACACAGGTTTTACGGTGCCATTTTCTTTTATGTAAGGATGTCTTAAACAACTGCAAGAGGGAAAAAAACAATGAGGAATTAAAATCTTAATGCAGTAAATAATCTTTTTTCTCTGAAGGAGGAATACAGTATTTTTCTGTGCTGTCTCCAATTTCTACTGTTTTCTTACCTTGGGTCCTCTTCACCTAGCTCAAGGTAAAGTGGGTCCAAAATCCAAAGCAAAACTTCACCAAATGACTCTTGCACTTTGGCTAGAAATTCTGGCTCAGTTAGGAAGCATATTTTAGGGGAAAATACATTGAGGAAGAAAAAGGAAGCATCTACAATTTTGCTTATAAACAGCTTAGCTCAATGGGGCCTCTGTTCTCCAATGAGGCCTTGAGTGCTTTGCCATGCAATTAAGAAGCTAATTTTCCTCATGCAGACGTGTCATTTTTAGGACACTGAGCCTTTCTCCAGTAATGTGATAATTTCTCTTTTCAGATTAAGATATAAACACTTCCATGGATGCTAATGTTTGTACAAAAGAATTGCTTTTATGTAAACACTTCACTGGTGAAAGTCACAGGAGCCTATTGATGCACAAAATTTTGCATATATTTCCAATGCTAGTCAGGTGTTTGTTACATCTCCAAGAGCACAAACCAGGGGTAATGAGGAGCATTCTGGTTTTGATCCTTTTATATTCTGTGATGTGTCTTGTCTGCTTTATTCACATATCAAACACCAGTCACTGTACTATAGAGAAGCTGCTAAGCTGCAGAAACAGGCTGTAATAAGCTTTTCAAGCATGTGGAAAAACAGAATACTTGTTTATATATTCTAGGAAGTTTTAGGAATGTGGGTTAAACATGCAGTATCCATAAGATGCAGAACATTTTATTTTACAACACCAGCACTTATAATGGTGTGAGAATTTTTACTTTACTTTGTATCATAGCAACTAATGAAGCCATTATTTTCTTGTGAATTCAGCTCACTAATAATTTCAGTGGAAAACTTATTCAAAACACTTCACCAGAGGTATCCCTAATGTTCTGCCAGTAAATAACATATTTCATTTATAAACCTGTTTTCCGTCCCACTTGGCTGGTCCTTTAGAAGCCTGTCAATAGACCAGGGAAATCCAATTTTCGAACTCAGCTAAATCTCATTTTCAAAAGTGACTTCAGTGCTGAGAACTTGTCCTCACTTCAGTCAAAGATATGATTGTAATTCAGATACACATCTCAGCCTCAAATAACTGTGCAAGGTATGATCCTGATACTCCTGACACAGCACAGGGGCCAAATGGGAGGACTTGCAGTAAATCCTGGATGGGTTTCTGACCCCTGCCTGGGCTGCTGTGGTTATATTGCTGTCTCTGCTCTAATGCAGATCTCCCTGAGCAAGTTGCAGTCTGAGTTCAGCTCTTCACAGACAGGGTGTTCACGGGAATGATTTTACATCGGTGTGTTTTACCTTGTGCTTGCAGTGGGCTAAAAGTGATTACATAGCTACAATTCTACAGAAAGTCAACAAAATCTCATTTCCAGGCAAGGCCCTCTTTAGAAACATTAAATGAAAACCCATAGCACAATCCTAATTTTGAACATCTTTTATAAATGTACAGTTAAAAATTGAGCAGCTGAAAAGAATGTTATTGTGTAAAAGGCAGGAAGAATCCAACTAATCACTCAAAAATTGTTAAACCAAACACACTTCTAGCACATATGGAGAATATTTTGCTTTTTAGTAGGGTGTTAAACACTGAGCTGAGCTGAGCTGAGCTGAGCTGCCTTGCAAGAGCCACTGCAATGCAAAGTAACCCTCTCAGAGCTGGTGGTTTAGTGCCTCTGGGTAAAGCTTGCCCTGGTTCAGTAAGTCCCAAATATGAGTAGGTGTTAATACTTACAGCAATTTGTAGCAGGGAAAAGCGCATATAGGTTACAAATCCACTCCTCATCTTATTTAACCAAATATTTAAGCATGTGTATAAGTCCCTTGAGGCTCCAGTGGGAGTGCTGAGGGATCTTTTCTCTTTTAGCAGCTGCAAAATTTTAAGGAAATCTAAAACTTTATACGAAGAGGAATAATAAATCAAAAGGAAAAGAAATCTGCAGCTTGCATCATTTTGTCTGGGGATACACACAGCGTGTTAGCATTCAAAAAGAGCTCGTTGCAGATACAAGACCACAAGAATGAGTAACTGCAACTCCATAGAAGAATTGTGTAAATAAATAGATCCCTCAAAAAGCCACCTCATGGCATTTTTGTACTTGGCAATGAATATTCAGCCAACTAAGCCATTGAAATTGACTTCTGATTTAGTTACCTGAATTTCTAATTCTCAGAACATTCACTCCTACACACAGTAAAATGACCTCATGACTGAGCATTAAGACTGAAGGGTATCACATCTGAAAAAAGGCTGTAGCACTTTACCATGCTAGAGACTGCTTTCTGAAATGAGAAAACAGTAAAATTGCTAAATTGTTTGGGGAATACTAATTGTTAACACACACAGTCAACTTCTTTTCTTCTGCTAGGTTTTAAATTATACCATCTAGGTGTTACAAGTTTCCTCATTTTTAAATACATTTTCTTTTTCTCCCAACTTTGCTTCTAAAATTCGCTGTAAGTCAGCTGCTTCCCTAGCCCAATACTAGTATTTTTAGAAGCTTTTATGTGCATGTGAATGATTTATTGATATAGGAATGCTCATAAGTACAGGTTGATGCTTAGGATTCTTCCCAAGTTCATGAAATAACTTGATTTCATTTCCAAAATTTTCAATATACTGCCAATTTTAAAACTTGTACGTGCTCTTACCTGAGGTGTTTGACACATGCAATCAATTCTAGCATTTTCTTTTATATATGTATATATATTACATAATCAATAAGGAAAAGTCAGGCTGGTGATTATTAAAACTTCTACTATTATTTTAAGGAATGTCATGAGGTTATTACAGTTTAATCACTGTACAAAAGAGGTATCTTTCAGAAAATCTCTTTCTAATCAAGGAAAATGTACAATTCTCAAACAAGGGAAAACTTCTCATGAGTCTAGTGGTTATAAAACTTCATCTACTTTGATCTTTTCAGGAGGAAGATGTTATGGGAAATTGTGTTCCCCTCTATTCTGTTTGATAGCCCAAGCCTTGGCAGAAGCTGTTATACTTTCTTTGGATCCATCTCAATATGCTGAAAATCTTTCTCCACGGAGAAAACTTCATTGCAGCCTTTCAAGAAGGAATAAATATGTCAACATGCAGTATTATAATGAGCTAAAGGGAAACACAAAAACAAGTGAAGGTTTGAAAGTATTGTGTTGATGTTGTTCATCGTGGTATTGAACCAGAAAAAGCTGGACTTTTCTAATTGCCAGTGTCCTGCTCTATAAAATCTAAATGTCAGCTCTTCACAGAGAACATAAGACCTTACTCAAGACCTTATGGCTTGGCTCAAGGCTTTGAACATGAAAAACCTGGCTGATGCACACTGTTTTTAGATTATTGAAACTTTGGGGTCACAGTCTGCTGTTCATGTGTGATGCTTGCTTTGATTTTTATGATCAGAGGGGATATATTCATTTATACTCCTCTGACTGTCTTAGAAATAGCATCAGAATTGCCAAGAGAATTAGGTCAGACTTCTTTGGGAAAACTCAGTGTCCATTATAAGAATGACAAGAGACAGGATACTCTCCAGTGAATCCTATTCCATGTAAATTGAGAGGAACTGCATGCTGAAATGATGCACAACATTGTGTCTGAACTCTACAGCATCAAATTATAAAACAAAGTTAGCTTCTCTTACCCATCTTTGATGTGCCTCATCAACAGCAATGGAGTTCAACACAAGGACAATTTAGATGCCATCCAGAAGACAGGGATGCAAACTAACAGGTTTTGCAATTGGCAGTTTTCTATAGAGCCTTTTAAGAGAGTCAGTGTTACCTTCAGAATACATGTTTTGGCACCTAAAGCATTCATATTTCCCTAGGTTTCAGTTGTGAACACTTCCAGTTCAGAAGTTCTGCCAAACTGACCCATGAAGGCTCTCTGCAGAGCCCTCCAAGCCCTGACATACTGTCATAAACTTCTTACAGGAAAGTCCTGAACAGAGAAGTGCTTTGGTTATCTTTGCTGCAGGGTTATCTTTGTAGCTGCTTTGGCTATAGGAAACCTCATCTCATAGAGGGAGTCCTGTGCTGAACATTCTGCAGAGCAGAGAGGAGTGAGATGTACCAAGGTCAGTGCTGCAAACACAAGGCCAGAGAAGGAGAGGGAGGAGGAGCTCCAGGCTGTGGAGCAGGAATTTCCCTGCAGCCTGTGGAGAGGACTACACTGGAACATATATCTACACTTCAGCCCATGCAGGACCCCAGGCCAGAGCAGGTGTTCCTGAGAGGGACTGCATCCCAGCTCCAGATTAAACTAATTTTCCACAAATTGAGTCTGTTTGCCCACGTTGGTAATTGGTGAGCGATCTCTCCATTTTCATTTGAGCCTAGGAGCACTTTTATCCTATTTTCTCCCTGGCCAGCTGAGGAGGGGAAGTAGAAGAGCAGCTGGGGGGGAGTTTGGCAGCCAGCCAAGGTACCACAACTCTATTCCAGGTAATTTGGATGTTCGATTTGTGAGGGCACCATGCTCCCTAAATACAATGAGAACACCCTGCATACATTCCTGGACGTTTTCTTTTTTGAGGGAGACTGAAAGAGGAGCCAGAAAGTGTCAGGAAGAGTAATGGGACCAGCCATTGGAAATAAATTATTAAAATATTTGGAATTTTTATGGTCTTGCCCTCTGAGGAGGATAATTCTTCTGTTTCATTGAATAGTCAATCTGGTTGCTTTCCAAAAGTATTTATGTGTTAACATTTCAGAATGATGTAAAGAAAACAAGAGTTGAGACTTAGTTTGCTTTTTCTGAAAACCAACAAATTTTTTTAGTATTTAGGAAGACTGCAACATACAAATACTTTTGAATCTGACAGCTACTTCCCAATAGTTTCTTTAGTTTACTTTAGAAACTTCAGAAGTTACCTAGCAGCTCTTTCACTGAGCAGACTTGCTCTGACCTTAAAAACCTGAAGTACATTAAACTGCTAAAAGCATCTATTTACAAAGTAAATGTGTTTTCACTTACTCAAGGGGGATAAGAACCAGAATGTACAGTCCAAAGGGAACCATGGAAAGCTAGCACAAAATCTAACAAAACAAGGTGGAGGTAAAGAAGGAACAGTTAATTTGTACTTTCAAGGATTTCTGTATGCAGAAGGTGACAAGAATAATTGTCATGGAAAGCCCAAAAGATCACTTAAAATTTATTTTGAAGGTGTTTGTATTTGAGGCAAAAATGTAAGAGGCACTTTCATTGAACATGTAAGGTACAAAGTCCAACTCTCCTTTCTCCAAGAAATCTTGTCCTGGGGACACAAGGACAAAAAAGCTTTACAAATGTCTTCTGTCTAAAAGTTGTAATGTCAGCCTCTTCATCACATTTCATTCAAATAATTATGGAACCCATGAGCTGAGAATTGCCATTTATGAAATGCATTTAGAGTAGTCTGACAAAGAGGTTGTGTTTCCCACTTACAGTATGACCAGCACTGCCGTATGCCTGGTCCTCCCTCAAGATTTAAATGAGACACTTGGGTCATTCCAGATGGCATCTCATGTGCCTTGCTAGCTACAGTTCCTCAAGGGCAAGGCAAGGAAGTCAGCAAGGAGGAAGACAAGAAGGGCATGCAGAGCTTGTCCTGGAGCCCTGACCAGCTGCATAACTCGGGTCCTGGCCAAGGGGAAGATGTCCTACCAAAAGGCCAGTGAGGTCCATGGGCATCACAGGGAGCTGCAGCATTCCTGTCTTGGAGAAGTGGGGGCTTGGAGCTTGGGGAAGGAGGAGGTGCTTGCTTTGGGTCATTGCCTTCTTCATGAACTCTCTTCATTCTGCTCTCCTACCCTTTCTTCTCATCTCTGGAACTTGTGTAGCCTATTTCACAGTGCTGCTGCTGGTGGAAAAAAGGAAAAGTCTGGAAAGGAAATGGTTCAATTTGCTTCTGCTGGGATGTTTAATATTTTCACTTGATAGTAGTCCAGTGGTGGAGTGTAAAATACTGCTGAGCAAAAATTTTCTAATTGTTAACTAGCTATCATTAGGACGACTGAAGTCTCTTATCAACATGATTTTCTTTTTTATATTATTTTAAGAAAAACAAAATGAAAATTCACAGTAATTTGTACATTTGCAATACTTACATTTGTGTGGAGTCATTTTCGTCTTCAAATTGAACATAATTTAAAGATAAAATGGCCATTTTGACATTTAGAAAACAATGCAAAAAATGAAACTGAAAAGCCAAAAGCCTGGACTTAGAGTAGAACACTGATTTTCTCCAATTCATGACTAACACCTCCAATTTCTTTATGATGGTAAAATTGTCATGAACAATATTTGCGTTGTTTTATTCTACAATATTTCAGCCTGAAATAACTTCACTTTTTTATTAACTGCAAGACTGAGTCCTATTCATCAGTTAGGCAGGTGTATTGCCTGATAATGCAATAAGCTTTCCTGGATGTATGAGTTGTTTTATTTCTTTTATACCAGCAATCAGCCATTTCTTTTATACCAAGAGCGTAATAAAAACAAAAGGCTTATTTCTTTCTTACTCGTAGCAGAGTTATAAATTATCATCCATCAGCAATAACTGTTGCCATTTAATAAAAAAAATAAACTTTTCCTAAATCTCTCATGGAACATAATAGATAAGAATAAACAATGATATTAAAGTTGGTGCCAAAATGAAGGATTGCTGCAAGTGAGGATGTGCAGTGAAGTTATTTATGAAGATAACACAGTCTGGCAACCAAAAGGAACTAATTCAGTTGTAATAAAATAGATAATCCAAACTTTTCTGAAATATAAATAGTCACAAATTTTAACAATCCTAACTTTGTCTCCAAGTATTTCAAAGACAAAAACATTGGCCAGAAACACAAACTAATTTAAAACCAACAACAATCAAAGCAGAATGTTCTAAATATTTCACCTGCAAAGTACCTATAATGTATTTACCTGAGGAACTCCAAAGAAAAGTTCCTCTTTCAGTCCTGTCCTGCTTAGCTCAGACCATCAGGCCAAAGTTGGTGTTTTTTCTAGATTTTCTAGAATTAAATGTCAGTTTTAAATAACCAACATGGAGACTGCCACTTGAGAAAGCCTGCAGACCTTGCAGCTGCAGCCAGATATGCACCATATTTTTAAAATTGCACTCTAGATGAAAAGTTACTCTCTTGAGTAGCTGAAAAAAATCAGAAAGTCTGAAAAGCCACGTTTTCAAACACAAGTGGGCAAGCACTATTGAATGTGAATCTCTCTGCAAGACACAGCTTGCATTTAGATGGAGTGGCCACATGCCTAATCACAAAAACCTGCAGAGAGTCTCTAGGAATAACCAGAACAGCAATGAAATGTGAAACCAAAATCTCTGCTTCTCCTCTTGCTCCAGTCAGGCTGCCCCTTTCAATGCTCTACCCTCACACAGAACATCCCTCAGCTTCTCTCAGATAAAGGACTTTTGTGCATTATCTAACTGCTTTCAAACTTTAACATATTCAAAATGACGAGTCCCATATTTTTTGCCATATTTGTTTGCACTGTATGGTGATTTTATAAACATCTCCCACTCTCTCATCACTCTCACGACACTGTGCACAGTGTGTACATCTGTGGACAGCACCTCTCACACCTCAGCTGCACAGACGTTTCCCAGGTGCTCATGCTGTCCCTCACACTCAGAGCCTGCAGCAGGACAGAGTGGTCAGCAGCTCAGTAAATCAACAATGTCAGTGTATGAACTGGCGATCATGCTCCCAGAAAAACTGATTTGTGGATAGACCTATTGTCTTCCCACCTGTTATCCTGGGAAAGTAATCCTTCATCCTCCATCTTTCAGCAGGGTAAAAATTCTCTTTTCCATTTGCACAATGGTCAGCTGGTGACTGGATCACCACTTCGGTTCTTCAAGAGAGAGGGAACACTTCTCCAGTTGAGGCAAGGCAGAGAGGGAATCAAAACCCCACGGGAAGCTCCTTCAGCTTGGGTTTGTAAGGAGAAGAAGGAAGGAGTGTGCAAGATGAGATGACGCTGAGGAGCACTCACCAGATGAATGCTGCCTGCCCCAGAAACCTCGTCCAGGTGTGCAGCTGCAAGCTGAGGTTGGAAGGACAGTGCCCACAGCTTCCTATAAATCCTGAAATTCAATGCTGGCTTCTTTAAATATAGATATGTTAACTACAAGGAAGATATATTATGACCTAGCAATAAAATTCATAGGGTTGTCTTTTTTTTTCTGCTTAAGATTTGAAAATGGAAAATATCTTTCCATTATCTCTTTTCTTGATATATAACCTTTATAAATCACTGGCACTCCATTAGTCTACACTGGCAAACCAATTTATATGAGCAAATAATGATGTGGTTTCCTTAGTTTTTATTTCCACACACACCTGGCCAACTCAGTGCTAAGGAGGAGGCAGTTGAGGAATGCCACAAAGTAGAGGAGAAAGACACACAGGACAGAGGGGATGTCAGAGAGGATACACAGGACATTCAACAGCAGAGTAGCAAGCTCACAGGGATTGGATTAATATCCACTCATTTCCAGGCACCAACCAGAGTGGAGCATTAGAACAAGCCATCTGTGAGAAAATTTTAATAGGAGAGAGAAATCTTTATTTCCTATCCCTAACCACTTGACATGGATTAGTGTTAAATTTTGGGAAGTCACATCTCACTTCACTGGCAAAAGTTCCCTTATGCTGGCAAAATTTCTCTTACTAACAGTTGTGTCTTCCAGCCCATTCTGAAATATTTTTTTCTTTCACTCCTCCCCTCTTTCACATTCTCCTTCCCTACTCTGGCAGCCCAAATATGCATCAGCTCTGTCCTCTCGCCCTTTAGGACTCATCCTAAAAGGGAAGTTATGCTGGAGGCTCATTCCTGGAATTTCATCAGAGCCTGGGGAAAGCCCAGGGTCCCATATGAGCACCTCCAAATTCTGTCATGGGTGGCCAAAGAAAAAGTTTTAAGGAAAAAATCACCTTACTGCAAAAGTATTTAAAGGACCAGGTGCATTTGGTCTCTGCAAAAAGGGTCCAAACTTCTTTCCTAAAGGGCCTTTCAAGAAACAGTGTAATGTACAAAAGAATCAACCGGTATTAAGAGGAGGGGAAATTGATTGCAAACATTTGTAGAACAATGAATTCAGCAAGACACCCAGGGTAACATTATAGGCTTTAGCACTAGGGCATGAAAAGTCATCCTTCATGAACTCATTCATTGCAAATCCTAAGAAAATCGTGACCTTCTTACTGGAAATGGAGAAGGGAGAGAATTTGTTAAATAGTCTCTGAAAATGATGCTATACGCTTCAAAGATTAACAACATAAAACTTCTTTCATATTAACTGCAGCAATTCCTCTGTGTTTTAATAGCTTAACAAATATACTGAGGATTTTTACAATAAAGAGAAAGTGATAAGGCAATTATTTACTACCCACAAAAAGCTTTGAAACTATTTATTCAATATACCATCTAAATTACACATTAGGTTAACAGGTTGTAAATGATAATCTAGCACAAACCTCAAATGATGGCTTTTGCTTCCCAGAGTGATAACATTATTCCCAGCTAAAAGGAAATAAAAATACAAATTATTTTTTCGCTGTGACTGTGAAAACTTTCCAGTTACAATTCACACGCAGTTCAATATTTTATGCACAAGTGAAGGAAGCAAGCAACATTTACATGACAGAGTTATCTGTCTTTTTTTTATATTGCAGCAGTTTGGAAAGCCACAGGGCAAAGGCATTTATATATGAGATAAGCTCAGTCTGTAGGACAAATTAATGCTGAATTGTGAATTCAATGCCATGTCTTCGGACAGCTAATTAGCTTTGTGCTGCTCAATTAAGCTTTGAAAGGACATGTTGTGTTTCTTGATGGAAGAGCAAACATTTCCAGACTATTTCACATTCTTGGTGCTTTCTGTTTCTATGACTGAGAAGTCCAAGAAGAAAAAGAAAAATCCAGCAGCCTCACCAAGAGCTATCAAAGTCTAAACTACAAAGTAAGCAACAAAGTTATTTTCAATACTCCTAAAAACCTTTGATTTTATGTTAAATGGCTTAAAAATGTAAGCTAGTTTGGGATAGTAAGGAACTATAAATCCATGTCTTCAATGCTTCTTAAACTAGAAAAGAAGCAGGACCTCTCCAAGGAGAGGATTGAAACCCGGTATAACAACTTCCAATAGTTTGTTAATATTGCCTTTTATTCAGCTAATCTGAAATTTTCCGCTTGTTTTCTTCCTGACTTGTATCCTAAGCACAAGCATTGACCAAGAAACACTCAAGTGTCTTTGGATTCCTCAGTCAACAATATGAAAGAGACATTAAAGTTTTAAGTCTGATGTTTCTTTTGTTTTCCAAATCCTTTGAGACTTAAGCAGTAAGGGAAAACCTTCCAAGATCAGGTTTCTCACAAGAACTTCACTACCTGATCTTTTCTTTTTTCTGCTGATAGTAACTAGACAGCTGATTCTGCCTTCTCTTTTCCTGCTTAGAGTAGGAAAGCCTGGCTCAATTGCCATGGAGGGTGGGTAAAACTAAAGGAGATTCCTGGAAGGGAGTAATGGTTTTCAAATCTAAGCCCATGGTGGTTCAGGCTGCATTGAGCTCCAGGAGTGGGAAGTCTCTTGGAGGGTGAGCAATCAAATTCTCTTTCCCAGTAAAATTTTCATTGCTCTGCACATTAATCTACCATTGAGCTGCAAATGGCACACACGGAGTATTTACTCAATGTCAGCCAATAACCAACAAAAGGAAAAATCTGTCATCAAATGCTGCCTTTGGCATTGTGAACTTCAAGGATCAGCAGTTTCTTATCAGATTTCTGTAGTGGGGTATTTTCTTCTGCCTGAATCTTAAAGATAAGAGCATTTAATAAGCACTTTGGATTGTGAAATAAACAGACATCAGAAATTTCTGTCATAGATCACTGATGATCACACTAACAAAGAGGGTACAAAATCTGAGAAAATTCTGAAGCTATGAAGAGTTTTCATCTTCAGTCACTATTTATTATTATTTATTGTATTTTTCCAAGAAAATTCTGACTTTCAGAAACTGCACTTCAGTGGCAGATGTGGAAGCCCATCCCAAGGGAGAACTGTCATCTACTAACCTGCAGGACTGAGTACACATTTTTCATGGTAATATAAGTTTGTGTATATATATATATACATATGTATTATATATAGTGTTAAAGTGGGCCCATACAAACCTCCATGTTACTCTGGCACCTCAGAGAGGTTCCCTTGTCAAAAACAGATGGAACAGCAGTGCAACAAGACTATTTTTCTGTAGCTCTACTTTTAAAGATTTTTACTTCCAAAGCCCCAATTTAGTATACAATGGTATACAAGTATGTAAATACATGTATTCTGCACATAAAAATATGACATGTACGTTCATCTGTAAGACCCTTACAGAGAACCCCTTTTAAATATGTGAAGATCTTATGCTTCATTTTCTGCCTCAACCTGTTTTCTCTGAAGAAAACACCCAGTGTTCTTGTCTTGGGAACTCTGGTTTGGGAAGGAAAGAAAAATTCCTCAGGGTTAAGTAGCAAAGTCTTTGAAATCAGAAGCTAAATCCACAGGTGGCAATACTGAGAAAGCAGTACTGTTTATGAGCTCAAATGAAAACTCATTCAGAAGCCACAAGGAAACATTAACACTAATTTAACAATCGTTTTCAAACTGATGTTTGGAATCTGTTGTATGGCAGTTCAATCTCTTACAGATATTCCAGTACAGACAACCTTTAAAATTTAAGCTAAACATGCCATCAAGGGCTTCATTGTGGCATTCCTGAGATGTTAACATGATTTATCTCTTGATGCTTCTCTTGAAGGAGGAAAACAAAATGGCAGCAGGTGCAGCTGGAAGACTCAAGCCCCAAGATGGAAAACTTCAGTACACAGGAAAGAAACCTGTTCTCCACATAGAGAAATGAGTCTGCATGCATCATTGCCTGGCATTGAGAACAGCTCTCCCATAAATACACAAATATCTCCCCAAAACCACATTTTCAGTTAAGAAACCTGATATTTATCAGGTGTCAATAGCAAAACCAGCCACTTCACTTTATTCAAACATCAAAAAGAGAAAAATCCAACATTTTTAATCACTGCTCTTCTATAAGCTGCAACCAAAGGGCCAACATCCTGAAAGCCAGACAGAGGATTTAGGTTTGCATTTGTGACTGATTGCACAATGGTTAAAATATTCCAAGTACACAAGTGGTCTTGAAAATCTTAACAATTATAGCTACTAAGAAAATACTTTTAATTCTTTGGTTACTCTCATATTGCATCTTTTTTTATTTTTCTTTTTTTTTTCTTTTTTAAGGACACAGTTAGTTTTATTTCTGCCTGTTTTCTCCCTCAACATTCATACCATCACATTTAATTAAGCAGAGTCTGAAAACTCTGAGCACTTCAGATATGCCAGGCATCATAGGCCTGTATATAACACAGAAGTGCTTCCTTCCTATAGAAAGCTGTCAGAATTGAGAAACAGCACTTGTCTGAGCTGTATTTAACATTCTCAGAGTGATTCTGATGCTCTGTCAAGAGTGAAGAATTAGCAAGAGCCCACCATGAAAGGAAGAGAGCTTGCTTTGTTCTGAATCCAAGAAAGCAGCCAGTATCACTACTTCCTAGATTGTATATGAATCCTGTCCCACTTTGTATTTCAAAACTCTTAATATCACGACTTTAAAGCAGGGAGAGTTCAAAATGCACCAGAACAGATCTGCTGATTAAATAAATTATTAAATATTTTGCTATATTACCTCTGCAAATTCTGTAGCCAGTTCCCAAACTAACCCTCTGAAGCCAGCACGGAGGGGAGAAGTAGCTCCTTGAGGCATTGGTTTCTAAGATTTTGCATAAACCAAGGTCACATGCACAAAACCATCATGCCCAGAACGGAAAAGCAGGGGGAAAAATTAAATATGATTTCACAATATCTGACAATGTGTGACAATGTGGAAGAAACAGGAAACGAACTTTTTAGGTAACAGGAGAAACAAGAGGAGGTGAAATTCTTTCAGAGGGCTTTCCCAGCCTCCAAACAGGTGGCCCATGGTGAGGGGCACCCCTGGGGCAGCAGAGCCTTCCCCGTGCCCTGCAGGCTGCAGCAGGGCCTCAGTGATTCCTGCAGCTGAACTGGGCTGACAAAACTGCTGCTTTCCTTTGCTGCCTCCCCCATGCTCCTTGCCAGCAAAGCCCCCTTTGAGCTTGGAAACCTCCCCCTGAGGGAAACACAGGGCTCGGGGTAAGTTGTGACAGACATTTCCACCTTAGCAGCCTGTGAACAAAGCTTAATGCCAGCAGAGGCCAGATAAAAGCTTGACTGTGTCGAATACCAGAAATGTTCCTTATTTCCCCTTTCATTATGAAAAATTATTTTATCTTGGCTTTTCAGAAATACAGCATGATTGCTCTTTCAATTAACTTAGTGTTCTGTTTTCCATTAGTACAGTACAGAATAACTGTAACCCATCGTACCGTCCCAGGGCTTTTTTCAAAGATGCTGATTTACAGCAGAAAAGGGATTTTGTGTTTCTTGCCAGTTATAAAATTGCTAAGGTAAAGCCAGGAAGCAGACATGTTAGCATTCATTTCATCTCCAGCTCTTTCTATTTCCCCAAGAAGGCTGCAGCAGGCAGTTCAACATAAAAGAAAGTTATTAAAAATTCCACACCCTTGAAGCAATCTTCATAAAACTGATAAAAAATTCAATTTTCAAATTGCTTAATACAGCCTTCTCTTGACTAACACAGTTATCCTAACTTAAGGACCTTTTAAACTAATGACCTGGAAGGAATAGAGAATATTTCATTTGAATCTGTGCAAAATTTGAAGAAATGCTCTGTACTCTGATTTTTTGCATCTCTTGGTACCATTAGTAGTCCCTGAGCATCCCTCTCTGCCATGGAAACTTACAGGAAAGAACAGGGTGATTCATAATGCAACACAAGTGATTAAGTACATTTGAACTCAGAAATATTAATAAGTTGCTGGTCATATATTTAAAACAAAGTCATGAATACGTAATGCCTTACAAGTCCCATTCAAATATTACAGTAGGTGAAATAATGAAAGTTTACTTAGCTAAACCACCAAGGAGCAGAACATATAATAAATTAATTTTGGACTTTGTTTTGGAGTTATGATAATTGATATCTCATAGCTCTTTTTCAAGCACAACACTTGCATAAAAAATTTAAAAAACAACTTTAGTGGCATGAGTCTACTAGACTCTCAGATTTGTCCAGTTTAGTGAATGCCAGTTACACCACGAAGATTTCTTGAAAGTTTCTTAAAAGCTTCCTTACGTAAGACAATACACATAAATCAGTCTGCAGTAAGCCTAAGAATCAAAGAGCAGCTAAACATTTGTCTTTGTCAGCCCCTTCAGAGGAAGTGGCCCAGATTTCTAAAAGGCTTTGTGCAGAGCAGCCACACAGAGGTGCAGAGAGCCCTGTCCTGTGAGGTCCTGGGTGATGGCACAGACCTGAGTGGCACCTGCAGCCTCCCAGTCCCATTCCCAGCTAATTCCCAGCACAGTCCCGCAGCAGAAGGGAGTTCAGGCCTCGAGCTAAACCAGCTCCTTGATCAGCTGCTGGCATCTTCCCACAGTCTTCACTGGCCCACACAGTCAGTAAAATAATTCCCTCAAGCAAGGCTTTCCTGCAGCAGAGACACCAGCCCAAAGATGGTGCTCGGACAAGAGTAAGTGACAACTCGTGCTCCTGACCTGCAGTTTAGCACAATGGCCTCACATCCCCCAGCTTTCCTAACACTCAGATTCTGCTGCAGCACTTGCTGACAGAGTTAAAACACCTGCACCCTGACAGGGGGATGGCCTGTTTTGTGAGGAAGCATGAGCAGTTTAAAACAAACATGAGAAAAGGTAATATTTTGCAGCAGAGTGCTCCCACAGTCCCCATCAAAGCCTCTGCACCTCTCACAGGGACGAACCCTTCCTCTACACACCATGACTATTCCTTTTGAACTTCTGCTGGGGTTTTAGTTCTGATTTGAGAACAAGCTTGTGTATTGATTAGCAAGGGAAAGAGAAAAATCTGGCTTTGAAACTGTTCTTTTGAAGATATTTTCTTCCAGCTGCATGTAAATAGCCAATGAATTTGGGAAATATTTGCAATGGCACTCAGGTAGCAGGATGCAATCTTAACATGCATGGAAGTTTCTGATCTGACTATACTGAGTGCTGCAGAGATTTAGATGAGTGGATATCCACTTGGATGAGGGAGTACCCACTTGGACTCACATGCTATCCCCAAGAGCTACTTTTTAAAGCCAATTTTCTGATCAAAATTAATTTGTATTTAAACAACTGCAGAAATTAGTTTCTTTCAAGTACTCACTTTTATAAATTGTAGATGCAACTTCATTATCTGGTGAAGTACAGTGCATGTTGTCAAATTCAGGAAGTGGCACACACACACAGTAACTGAGCATATATTTGTGAATAGCGTTCCTGACTTTTTAAATTTTAATGCGTACCATAGGGATATAGGCTAATATCTGGAGAACTTTAGAGATTTCTGAAGATGAATACTTTGATTAGTTGGGCTTAAGAGCCCAACCAGGCTTCTGTCACACCTGGGAAAAAAGATCCAGCAGCTCACATAGATACAATAACACTACTTCAGAGCACGATCTAAGTACAGACAAATGAATGAGAGGGAAAAGCCTTACCCCCACCTGACAAAGAACTTAATCTCGGAGCAAGGTGCAGGAGAAAAATCTTCCCCAGAGCAGGGAACTGAGCCAGCTCCTTCTCAAGGCTCAGTGGTAGCACTGTCCTGGCTCAAAGTGCCCCTTGGTGTCACACAGAGGTCCCTTTGGAGAGGTGCTCGCTGTTGACCTCTGCCTGCTGCCTGTAAAGTCAATGGCAGAGCTCCTACTGAAGGCAATGTGAGCACAGATGACTGAGAGACAGAGGCTTTTAAGACGTTCCCCATAATATGCACAGTGAGAAAGCAATTTTACTTGCACCGTTGGTTTGAACAAAGCATTATCATGCTTTGAGCACACCTATTTTCTGGTGAGCTACAGTGGTTGTTAGAGCATAAGCACAATCTGCCACCACATAATAAAGTCAACACATTACACTTTAATTGGATGGAGTCATTTACACTGTAGTAACAAGGACTGAGAAGCAAAACACAACTTCTCATTTTCTTAAATCTGTAACCAGCTGCTTTCACTGCAGGAATAAAGGGTACATGCCTCACTCACCTCTTATTCGTCTTTAGTTTTGCCAGGTAATTTGAGAAATGTTTACAAAAAACCCACTGTTTTCAGAAATTGAGTCATTCAGCAATGCAGCTGCTTGCAGGGGAGTCAATCTGCACAGGAGTGCAAGAGGAGCTCCAACAACTTTTGCAAAGCTGCAAAATCTCTGGATACAGAAAGCAACAACCCAAAAGTTAAAATAACTGCTTTTCCAGAAGAAATGCCCCAGTGATGCAAAATACAGCTTAATTCAGTGCCCTGTCAGAGACAAGGATTCCACGAAGCTGTTTTGAGAGATTTTATTGTAGAAAGAGAAAATTAAGTGTATAAAAAATTAATGATTTGCTGCTAGCTTTTTGCCAGATTATATCTCAGTATTTCTTTTAATATATTTTCTCATTGCATTTCATTCTAAATGAAACTTTTAATCGTATCTTACTAATTCCCCCTTACTGGCTCAATTAGCACTAATCAGATGAAACATTTGACTGGATAAATATTGTAATGGTTTTTCCTCAGTTGCAGACATGCACTGTTGGTGCCACTTTGCCAGCATCAAACATACAACTTCCAAACCTGGAACTGCTGTCCAGTTCCATCTTGCCAATAAACTATGGATAATTTTAGGAAATAAATTCTAAATTTATGCAACTATTGACAAACCTGATTCATTACCAAATGTAATAAGTATTTCCATAAATTCTTTGGCATGATTCCTCTGAATCTCATATTTATGGTTTTTTCCCTCCCAGGGTTTGTGGAAGGGCTTGTTTTCCAACAGCAAATACTGCTCCACAGTGCAGGCAGTGCAACATGAGAGTCTCTATATCCAGAGATTCCATTAGAAGAATAGAAATTCAGCATAAGCTGCTTCTTGAAAAAGCTGCCGTCATTTAAAGTTTCATCTTCATCCATAATTTTATACCTTTGCTCCTGCTTCTCTTCAAGATGTATGTTGCACACTATTCTATTGTATTATATGTCCCTGAGCAATCTGTTCAATCAATTTTCAGATTACCAACTCATTGTATAGACTGAGTTAATAAAAGCTTTTAGTCTGTTTACTGTTATCTACTTCAAAACAAATACATTTAAAAGCTTTTCATTTTTTGGAGTAAATGTAGTTATAAGCAATACTTGGGGTATTTTTATCTATATAATTTATTTCTATAAACATATTTACACAATATTCTTCTACCTTCACTAAAGCAAGTGCTTCTAAATACATATTACTGTATACCAGAAAGAAAACCCTACAAACAGACAGCTCACATTGCATTCTCTGGGTATATGGCACAAGACTGTCCCTGCAAAAATCACCCTTTAAAAGCACTGTCAGGTCCCATAAGCAAAGGTGTTCCTTACCATCCTCACTGGAGGGGAAAATGGCACTGAGACACTGTGGAGCTGCTGGACACACATGATGTCAATAAAATACACATGACTGAGACCCATGATACTGGGAATGCAAATGAGGAAAACTTAAGCTCTAATTCTAAAATTGAGAACAGCTTCCTAAGAAATCTAGAACTGAGTGCTCCAACAGCAAATTAGGACACTTAATTCCTACTTTGGCAAGTTACACAAGAACTGAAATACTCTTAGTATATCATGAAGCATATGATTGTTGCTCCATTTGTAGCACACGGAAAATTGTTAAATAGATAATGCCTTTCCAGGGACAGCAAATACTGCAGTCTAATTTCAAGGTAAAATGTCTCCAGCTAACTTGAAATATAGAACAAAAATTAGAATGACCAAGTCATAAATCGTTCATTGTCTTGAACAAAAATTAGTTTGTAGTTCAAGGAAGGAGCCTGGAGGTTTGTGACATGCTTTTGTCTCTAAATTGTTGAAGAAAATAATTCAGAATTAGCAATTACAATAAACTAATTTCATTTTCCCAGAGATAGTGGCAAAGCAGTGTTGCCTTCTGAACTAACAAAATGATGCAGATAGCTTTGATATCAATGACTTTGCAGTAATTGAGAAGATTTCTTGTCATTTTGGAAGAGGCTCATGTAATGTTAGAGAGCCAGTCAAGACCCCAACAATGTCAGTGTAGTCACTCCAATCTCTCTTCCTTCTGGTCTGCAGCGACTTTTCAGATTTTCAACATTCACCTTCAAGGCCTAAAGCGCTGTGGGGGGTATCCAGACCAAGCATTGCAGTAGTTTTTACTGTGTTACAAAGTGCTTCTGTGAAACCCACCTCGGTCGGTGACAAGTTGTACCTGCTTGAGGGTAGGCACAGCAAGAAATGGAGGAACATATTCCTCCAATTTCGCACTCTGAGGAGCCTCCTCCATGACCAGGACCACTATCAAAGGAGAGTAAAATTTGCCAAAAAATGTTCCTTTTAAAAGAAACTCCACATCCCAAACGCCTGAGTAAGCTCTAGGTCCAGACCGTGTCTTTAAACATAAATAAGAATAATGGGGTGGATGATAGTTTGTAATAATGTACAGCATATTTTCTCTGAGTATATAATCCTGTGCAATCTGACAAAAACTTGTTCTTTAACATTAGCTTTGTGATTTACCAGGGAGAACTCTTTTCTGGAAAAAATTATTTAGTACCATTTTTGCAGCGCATTTTCCAAGTAAATTCCTGCATGATTGTTGACAGAGCTTTCGTGGGCACTTAGCTGCAACAACTTCACTTACTGTCAGAGGCAGGTCAGGAGAAATGATGGGATTTTACACCTCTGCTGTTGCTGGAGTGGAGACAAGGAAGTAGGGACACCAAAACTTGCTCTCTACCCATCCCCATTGCCTTCTACATGGGTAATGCAGGAGCTTGCTCAGCCCACCGTGGTTTCCTGCTTGTAGCACACAATATGAGAGGATAAATAGTCCTGGCCAACTTGCCAGCCCAGTGTTAACTGCACTTTGTACTCACCAGGAGTGCCCAGCAGCTGCCTGGGACTGAGCAGGCACAGCTACACAGCTTTCTTGCAGGCTGCAAATATGCAAAGGCAACATCAAGTTTTCTTTATTCCAGCACTTGCTGAAAATATTTTGGATGCTTAGCAAATCTAGGCTCAAGCCTCCAATCAGAGATAAAACCCCTTGTTCTTCCAGAGCATGCTCAGCCACTCAGGCAATATGGTTCTTATTCCCTTGCTGTTGTCCTGTGCTGACATTGCTGTGATAACACAAGTCAGTCTTCTTTGCAAACTGAATATTCCTGCACATCTCTCTCATTATCCCTCTAAATGAAAGCACCAAAGTAAATATTAGTTAAGATTAGGCTGAGTATACTATGGTTTTAATTAAGAATATTGCAAAGTTGTAGTGAGATCCAGTGCTTTCCTTACCCTTGCTTATCCATGTAATAGCTTTTTCATGGCTGCTAGATGACCTTATCCCGGTAATAAGAGAAATCAGACCCTGTCCATTTCTAAAGGACAAGTTAAAAACTTGCCTCCTGGGCTCTGATATGCTCTCAGTTGCTGCTGGAAAACCAGGCAGCTACCACAGCCAAGGCAACCTGCTCACAGCTAAGGTCACCTGAAGGCCTGGCACCTCTTCTCACAAAGGAAGACCAAGTAAAATAAACACAAGGGCCTCTTAAAACCAGTCTATATTAAATCCTTTAGGACTGACCTTGGAGAACTTGGTAGCTCACATGATAAGCAGTATAAGCCTGTTTTCCTGCAGGTTCCCAAATGACTCAAGATGTTGGCTTTATCAAAGCCCTAGCTTACCCTCACACCTCTCTATTTCCTGGCAGCACAACTGTTTGGGCTGCAGTCGAGTTCATGAACTGAGTATTGTCAATATGAAAAAGCCAAACATTTGCCTTTAGAGTCCTTGACATTTGAAATTTATATTTACTGAATCCCTTATGAACCAGAGACCAATAAACTTTCAAAGCACTGTTGGCCACTTGGCACTTTAAGGCCAAATGTAGATTTACACCACTGCCCTAAAACAGACTACAGTAGTGGGAAAATGAAGAGCAATTTTGGGAACTATTTTAATGCATGCATTTGTAGAGAGATATTTGAGTAAGGGTAGGATTGAAGAGAAATTAATAAAGGTCTGGTCTTTATAGGATTTCAGAGATTTTTCCAAGGCATGCATGGTGTTGCATCTTTTAAAAAGTATCCAAATAAATGCATAAAATATTGATCTTGGCCAAAATAATGCAGATGTGAAAGTTCCCTGCTCTCAGTGTACATCAAAATAAGTAAAACCTAAAGCAAAACACTACAATTAAATGTATTGGTTTGTGCCTTCTGTATCAATATCCTTCAGGATATTGGTGTTTCTGGTGTTTCTTCACATTTTAGATTCCCAGGACAGATACTGTTTGCCATCTTGTTTGCAAGTATGTTACCAGACATTTTTATTACAGTAATTTTATTTGTTGTATCCCTTAATTAGGACTGTCAGGCTTTTTCTGAATTCACTCCTTTTAAACATTTGGTTTCATGAGTTACTTTGGCCCCTTGGTTATTGCTGGAAGAGAGAGGGTTACTAACTACTATGTAATTTTATGTAAAATTAAATGCAATATCAGTTTGAAAAAATAAGATGACCGGTTATGTAGCCATAGCTTGTCCCTCATTAGCCTGCAGCAATTTCACTTAAAATTTGTGCCATCAAGTTGTCTATTACTTGCTTTTTAAAAATAAAATACTGTCTTCCCAGAGAGGTGATTGGAACCACATATTAAAAATGCTAGTTGTAGTGTCTTCAGGATACACTCTTTCTCAAAAGGCTTTTGCTCAGTTAATCAGACATAAAGAGCTTGGCAGTATCATAATCTGTATGTTGGTGTCAAGGACATCGCCCATGTGTCACTCCTGTAATCAACCCAATTTGCTAAGCTCCCAAGTTCCTTGCCACAGCCTTTAGATGGAAATAAAGCCCACTTGTTAATCATGAGGATAATGGATTTTGCAGTAATTGACAGTGACAGAAGTTAAAACAAGTTGCCTTGGGTAAACAAAGAACTAGGAAAAGCCTCAGCAGCAGCCAGCTATGATCTGCATTTCTGAATACCAAAAGCTGCACAAATAATGCCCGAAGTCAGAGGCAGTGAGAGATGTGTGCACTTCCCAGTACTTCCTGAGCCATATGCATCCTGTGCCACATGCAATGTACAGCAGGAGGAATCCTGTCCTGCAAGTTAAGACCAGGTAAGGTCAGGTAGGAACAGAGTGAAAAACAAGTTGTCCAGAACACCACTGCCAAAGTACCCCCTCCTCAAATGTCTGTATTTGGAATATTCAGCTACTCAATGCACCACTCTTTTACCATAAGTTAAGGTATTAAAATAGCTTTCTAAATGTAAAGGAGGAAAAGCCTTTTCTTTTAGATTTGTATTATGTGAAACTATAGTAATAATTTAATACTATTTAAATTGTAAATGCTGAGGGGTATGGAACAATTAGTGCTGGAACAAACAGTTCAGAAATGTGAAGGCCAGGATTTACAAGAAAAACTTATCTAGAAAAAGGCTTAATAATGGTCATTTTTATTTACACCCTGCTGTCACTTCAGTGGGTTCGGTCCAACAACAGATGTCTGTTTTGATATCAGTTCATGTTTTAGGATTATTAAAAAAATACCCAATTTATTGTAACATTTCAGAAAAATATATCAATTTCAGAGATAGCAGCTCCCTGGTTATGGATCACAGATTTAAAGGACTACTGGGAGAATAGGATGAGGAAATTTACTTTGGAAAGATTGCACATTCTGACTTAGCAATGAAATACAATAATCAGAAAGCAGGATGTGCTTGGTAACAAGTGTGGATATCCAGTCTTATAGTTGGCCTGGGAGCTGGGGAAGATGTTTACTGTTTCCAGACATAACTTTTCCTTTGTCAGCCTGCCACACAGCATTGTTGCACTGTGAAAACAAGACTGCATTTACATTGTAGTTATCAGGAGGCTGCACTTAGTTTGGCTTCTCTGGGCACACACAGGAGGCAGAGGATTTCACATTCATTTTGCAGAAGAGCAAATTGAGAATTATGAAATCAGTCTGCTAAACTTCAGCAAATAAGTAAAATTACAAGACCCCATATTAGAGCTCCTTAGTATACTGGAGGTCCTAATACTCACAGGAAAAGAGATTCTGAACACTGCTCAGTTTCACAGCACATGTCATACAGCCAGAGATATGACAAATCATTGGTTCTTTTGCTGTATCAGTAATTTATTTCTCAAAACATGTTCCAGGTACAAAGGAAAATTGACACATTGACAGACATCATTAATACTGAGACTGTGCTACTGGTCCATTACCTCTTGTATTTCTGAATCTTCCACATTTAAGAAGTTCTCTGTAACAAATATAGGAAGTTTTATTAGAGTTCTAACCTTTCCTAGGTTTCTTTTTTTCTTTGTAATTCTTTCCACCAGGAGCATTGTGGACAACACGTTGGCAGCTCTGACACACTGCAAAGCACTTGTGCTCACTTCACAACATTTGTCACATATCCTCACTGATCAATGTCTCAAAAGCTGCTCTTATATATGTTGTATGCACAATATGAATTCTGAGAACCTGTTGTCATAGCATTACAAAAATCCTTTAGAGCCAAGTTCTTTAAACATTTATGGCTAACTGCTATGCAAGTCAAGTGCACTGTTTATATTACCAAATGTCATATCTAATTCCCTGTTATGAACCCTTGAAATAAAATTATGTGATAATTACACAATCTGTTTGAAACCTGACAAATATATTCCCAGTACAAATGATTTATGGAGATAATGTGTTGCTGTAGCATAATGGTACTTCTTAATGGAAGCAGTAAAGCTGTTTCCCATGCTCTGATAACCACAGTGATTTCTTACACAACTACTGATTAAGCAATAGATAATGTAGGCATTTTGGAAACTATATACACCACAGATTTATTTCAGGCTGCTCAAAAGTTATGGCCTGCCTATCTAAATGGCCTGTTAGCAAGGTATGAGCTTCAGTTGGGCTGTTTTACTCGCTCCTACCCAATTTAGTGCCACTGCACTAGATTTATGTTTAGAGCAATGCACAGTTTAGTCTCTTTTTGTAAGAACTGCTGTTAATCAGAAAATTAATGGCTTGGCTGGTGTGGTGTGAGACATTAGTAATGCCAACCCTGCTCTCCTGGAAGGGACTTTGGGCTGGTAGCTGGCAGGCAGGAAACTCCCACATGTGGGAAAGGCTCGTGGCCCTGCTGCTCCGAGAGCACCACCAGTGACAGTACCTGAGGCACAGCCAGTGACATTCAGCCCTGTGGCATCTCCTGTGAGCCCTCCCTTTGCTCCTCCACCGTGGGCTCTCCCTCCCACCAAGAGGGGCAAGCGATGCTCAGGAGGGAAAGTGATTCAATACACTACCAACTGCACATCACATTATTTTCCTATCTCCTTTTCCCACCAAATGAGAAGTCCCTTCTAAACTGTTTCATCATCATTATAATTAGTATGTATGGCAGATGATCAAATTAATTGTTTCTAGGGTTCAAATCTAGTACTGCTAAGATGTTAACAATTTAAATGAGACCCTCAATTTTCTACACATTTCTGCAGAGAGTTTAGTAATTGCTTTAGCTTTGTTCATTCTGCCAATCCATGCTTCAGAACAGTGATTTCATTAATGAGCAGCTAAACATGACTGCCCTGCTGATGAGTTGTTCCCATGCTACCTGGGAAATGTCATTTGAAATGGCCTAAGCTCAGTAAAAGGGCACTGAAAAATTTTAAGTGGCAGCACTTTGTTTTACTCCAAATTGCTGCGAGTAGAAGAAAAATTGTTTCTTACAGAGCCATATCCAAATGCATATCTAGAAATGATTGGTGCAACTTGCAAAATCATATCTGGTGTGAAGATGAAAACTCTCACTATGAAGATTTTTCTGAGTTTTAATTATCATAAATGTATAGTCTTCAAGAGCATCAGTGCTAGAATTAAAGTCTGTAATTAAGGAGGGGCTCTAATCTGATTTGTTCTTGTCTTGACTCTAATTTTTTAGTAATGTAAGACCTGTAAAGCATGAAGATTTAATATTTCAGAACCAATGCCAGGTGGACATGATTGAAAGTAAGACTGAAAAAATGTGTTCTTTCTTCCTTAGTGCTATTCAATATTTTTCTGTGCTTAGCTGAGAACATCTGCTGTTTTGGTGCTTTCAGGTGGGCAGAGGAACATTGGTTAAGGGAGCAGAATAGTGTTGCAGACATGTTCCTTGCTAATTTAGTGAAAACGTATCCGTAAGCCTGCGAACCTTTAGGATCTTTTGTTGTGTGAGTTTATACATGCTTGGATCTTGTCAGATAAATCCTACAGCTGGGACAGCAGAAGGGGAGCCAGGTACCCACTCTACAAATCACTTCTCCGAAATTCTGGGAAGGTTTGTGATTGAACTGGGATTTGCTTCAACATCCCCCCTGCTGCTGACTGGGGTTAGATCTTGCCATATAAAATGTTGACCCTTTCAGTGCTCTGTTGCCTGCAAATGACTGAGAGGCCTGTTAACACAGCTAAAAATTGTTATGAGAACATTTTTAGCATTGACAATATACAATTTTTTTCCTTAGACATTGTTCTGATTCAACAATTTCAGTTGAAACGTTCCTAAGCAAAATATGTCTAGGGATTAGAAGATGGACAATATTATAAGAAACTGAAAGCATGGTCCTAAGGAAAAAAGCAAACATACAACCAGGCACTGTTACCTGTACTGCCAAAGCAAGGGTTAGCCCTAAGAGAATCATCAGCACATTACTGTCCTCATGAATAATTTTAAGGCAGTTATTTAAATTAGAAGTAGAGCAGGTGTTAGATACTAATCTGTTTTGCAAAGTAATTACATTAGTTCTATGCAATGTAATTGCAAATGAGTGTAACAGGCACTGAAGTAGGGGTGGGAGATAAGAGCAACAGGGGTAAAGGCCTGCAACTACACAGGTGAACTCCATGCCTTTATGGATGAGGTAGGAATGGGAACTTTCATTAGTTCTGGTGGGCATTTAGCCATACCAAGGCCAAGCAGAGTTACCAGAGTGCAGCAGAAAGGATGATGCCAAGCATAGAGCAGCTGTCTGCTCTCCACAACATCTAAAGGAGCAGCTTGAAAAATGCACACAGATTTTGTCAGCAGCCCTGCAGTATTGCCACGAGGGAATAAAGTTCAGTGATATTTTGAGACATTCATAGATGCGAGAAGGGAACTGCAAAGAGTTTGATTTGATTCAACTGCTGCCTGGCTGCTTCTCTTTCAGCTTTTCCTGCACACAGTGCTGGAGATCTCCCCCTTCAGCCCAGCTCATCTTGTGGATGGCAAGCTTGGATGTGTCCCAAGAGAGGAGCTGGCCCACCATGAGGCCACTCTGCAACCTGTCTGCAGGACAAGGCAGGTCCAGCAGCAGCGCTGGGCAGGTTAGGAGAGCAGAGAGAAGGACCTGCTGAGCGGGCTGTAGGCTACACGTGAAAACATTTTAGGTTGTGGAAACAGTCTGAGGTGGCTTGAGGCTGAGACAGGCCAGAGAGCAGGGAAGGAAGGAGAGGAGATTTCCAAAAATCCCATCTACTGTGTATAGTATCAGGGCACCCTGTAGAAAGCAGGGTGAAGACTATTGGAGACCATTAAAATTTAGCAATATGGTTTAAGTTCACATGATCACAGGCAAAGCTCCTGGAGAGGATTTCTCAGGTGCATCACACATGAGAAACCCAAAAGGAACATTGCTACCAGAGGAGGACTGGTGCCCAGAACCCCAACCCTTCATGAGGTTCTCTGCACATTTGGGGTGCTTCTCCACAGCCAGACACTTCTGCCTTTCCTTCACAGACATCTCCCAGGCACTTCCCACTCACAGAGTGCTTCAACAGCAGTCAGATGTCCAGGGACCAACACCCAGGTCCCAAGGGTTCCCTGGTTCAGGTCACAAACCAGCCCTTATGCTCTGAAATTCTGTATTCATCCAAGACAGGCCACAGTCTCAGGTCTGTTCTAGCTTCACATGGAATAATATGGTTTCTGTGAATCTTGGTTTTTCTAACTAGAACAAAATGCTCTAAAGGCTGAGGCAGGGAGAACATAGCTTTGTTACAAGGAAGAAGTTGGGGGTTTTTTTGTGTAGACAACTGATATGTAGAAAAATATCTTAAAATCAAAGCAAAGGAAAAGATTTTTTGCCACATTCTGTAGCTATCAGTGTCCAAAAAATAAAACATTTGACTTCTGAGTGGGTTTTGGTTGCTTTTTTAATTCTCCAAGAATCCTGATGTGATGATTAGATCAATTCCTGTCCATTAGAATTTGAAATGAGTCTGTTTTGCTACTAGTGAGTACCCTTCTAGTATTTCACTGAACATTTTTGATAGATGGATGAATTTAAATAGAACAAAAATGTATCTGATAATGAAGCCATTATGCTTTTTGTGATTTAATCAGAATATTTGTACCATATGAGTCCATTAGAATATCAACGAGATTATTCATATCAGGCTTCTTCAGGGAAATAAGCATTTAAAAAATGTTATACTTCCAGCAGTGAGACTTTGTTCTCAAAACCATCCACTTCACACAAAGTTTGGTATGTTCATTGTGCATCTCTGCAGCCTTGTGATCCTATTTCAATGCTTTCTTAACAAAGGTGCCATCATTTAGAAGGTGCCATATGAAGAAAAGCATTTTACCTTTAACAGGTATTCACAATTCAGGTGAATGCTTTGAGGCAAGTGAGTAAAGGCACATCTAACAGAGCTTCTGGGGAAAATCTCCTCTCTGTTTCTCAGTCTCATAAGGAGGGCCAAGAGCAGGCAAGCACAAGGAACAAGGCGGTGCTGCAGGACAACAGAGCCATGCCCACCCAACCCAGGAGTCCCCCCAGTACTAATGACAGTGTCTGGGACACGTTGTTTATGCCCATTTGCCAAATACAAGCTACATCTTCTTTTGGGGCTATTGGTTTCCCAGCCCAAACAGCGGTGGGGCCATCCCTCCTCCCAGCTCCAGCAGGTGACCCTCCTATAATGCCATGATAGAGCTCTGCTGCTGGGCTTTCCCACCTTCCTGTCCCTGAACTTGGACCCCTATTGATCAGGTGTAGAAACTAGAGATGCAACTGAACACATTCATGAAAATTCATCTTTACCTCAAGCCCCTTTATTGCCAGGCACCAAAAAGCACTGTAAGAAACAGAAAACCTTGAGGCAAGCACAGTCCAGCAGTGGTTAAAACATTGCTGTGTTATCACCACTGTTTTAATCACCAGTTCAAAGCTCAGCACCATACAGGCTCCTATGAAGTGAAGTGACTTTATGGGAAAATGAGGCATTAGCAAAATGCTCAGAACTAACTGCTGTTTGTCAGGCAGTTCCCAAACAAAATTTTTAGTCTACATGTTTTATTTCACATCCCTACCCATACAGACCATTAAAACAAGCCATTGACATCATTAAACTTCAGCACATATTTCTAATTACAGTCTAAATATCTAAATATCTCAAATAACAATGTTCTGAGTTTCAGTCACACTCTACATGTTAGTATATGTGATATAAAGATACATCCCACTAGGTAAGACACTTTAAGGAAGGATTTGGGAAATTCAGCTCCAGCATATCACAAATTTCAACTCAATCCAGGCTGTAAACCATGACAAACCTGAGGATAAAAGAGCAATGAAACTTGCAAATGGCCCTTTACAAAAAAGGTGGAAAAACCCCAGCGTTTCAGTGGTTTTAAGCTTCACGGGTACTTATTTTTAAATTAGAATTGGTTTTTGCTTCTTTGTCAAGTATGAGTTTAATTTCCACGTTTGATTGAAGTTAATAAGAAAGTAAGAACATTTTCCTTGCTCCTCTATGTTATTCAGCCCTGTTGAGTCTCACATACAGAGGGCTTTACAAAAGTTTCAGAGGCAGTAGAGCTCATTTAACTATTTATGAGCCCAACACAGGGAGGGAAAGCACACAGCCAGAGCCCAGATCCCCCATTCCTGGTGATGGGGAGTCATCTCTTAAATCTGCATTCCTGGGCTCATGCAGTTGGGCTTCCCCCACCGAAGCCACAGTGTGTTTCAGCTCAGCACTGAGCTGTCCAACATCCATTTTGCACCTATGAAAGCCAGATCAGGTAAAGATTAGTTTTTCATCCGTTTCCATGCCTCAGGATATAAAACACTCCTCTGTTTTTCACATCCTTCTCATGACATCTGAAGCAGCACCAGCCCATCTAGAGGTTCTGAGTGCATTCAAACATAAATGTTTTGATGAAATGCCTATTTGACCTCTGATGGATATTTCCCCTCCAATCACTCCCTTTTTCCAATTGCAATTCTGCCAAGGCTGCATTTTCTCTAAGTTGTTATTTATTGCTCAACAACAACTCATTTAACAACAGCTGAGTTATTGGCTGTTGGCTGATACCAAACACAGCCTCATCATCCTCTGTCAGTCTGTGCAGCCTGCACAAACCACTTCAGGAGTAACACAGGAGAGCAGAGAAGATGCTGCTGCACAGCACAGGAGCATCCAAGTCTGAATGCACAGCTCCTCATAAGAAACCTGTTCACAGCCAGGAGAATTGGTCTTAGGGGATTGTTTTCCAGAGGCCTGAAAAGCCCAGTCAGTGTTGAGGGACCTTTCAGAAAGAGTTCCTGCTCTAAGCATATTAGACTTAAACCCTTCTTTCAGAAAAAAAAAAAAAAGTCTGTCACATGAAAAGTTGCATGAAGACTTTTTTCCTTCCTATGAATGGATCAACCTTAATTGCAAGACAAGATTTTCATAAACCCACAAGCAGTGATGACATCAAATTAACAATGTTGACAGGGTTTAGTTAAAATTCTCTAACTGGCTTTTACTAAGCATAAACTTACCTTTCCTCTACCACTTCTGAATATCACTTAAGACCAGTTGCTGTTGGAAGCTAGATTTCTCAGCTTCCAACTCTCAGCTACCCTTTTTATTCACATAGGCCAGGTGATAAGAATCAGTGATGTCTGATTCAGGTGATACAGCCTGCAAGACTGCTATCTCTACATGCTGCACAGTGCTAAATTCACCAAGCATCATCCAGAGTAGCTCAATAATACTCTCAGCTCCAGGCACAGCAATGGTCAAAAAAATCTAATCACACAATTGGATGCCTAGAAAATCTGATGGAAAATAGTGAAATTATAATAATGTCCTCAGATCAATATTACTCTTTCAGAATGTAAAGACAGAGAAGATGAGTGGCAAAGGTGAAGCTATAAGCTTCAATTCTTGCTGCTTCTACAGAAGGGCATAGGGCTTGCAGAAAAACTGCAAATTGGTGGTGCCCTGATTTTAAAATCACTTGGTCCCCTCATTACAGCAATCAGTGTGAATGTACACGAGGAACATGAACCCGAGGCTCTGTCAGCATCTGCAGGCTCTGCTCTCGCTCTCAGTCTTACAGCCAGAACATTTTATGGCTCAAGCTGTCTGAAATAGATACTGTGGACAGCAGCACAAATACTGAATTTGCCAAGAGAGCTGACACTGCGTTCAGCACATCTGTAATTGCAATCTGGCCCCTACCAGAAGTAATTCCAAGCAACCACTTAGGAACAATATTATTTTTCTCCCTCCGTTTTCTGTTTTTAAAGAAACCCAGAGAAAGTCTCTTTAGCTGACTCAGTGCTCCTCATTCCTGCATCCTGACAGACTGAGAACTGACCTCTATGTGCACGTGCCCCCACATAGCACTGGAGAATCTAACAGCTACTGCCTGTGCCCCTGCTGGATAAGTGGGGTCCTCTCAATCTCTGCTGCAGCACTTGGTGAATAACTTCAGAAGGAAAAGCCTTTTCCTGCAGCACTGTGGCAAACTCCTTTTCCCATTGCAATCTCCTTAGCATCCCACCTTCCCAGGACTGCTGCAGCACTAGGAAAACTCTTAACAGCTTCACCAGCCAGAAGGAGCTACAGAGAGGAGCTACTCTCAGGGAGTACAGACATCTAGGCCATCACTTTCATTAAAATCACAAAATAAAAGCATTTACAGCTACATTTATCCGCAGTCTCTGAAAGCACAAAGAGGAAATGACAGAAGGTTTTTCTCTCCAGAACAGCTTTTAGATGAATACACCACTTTCACTGAAAGGAGAAGAGTCTTACAGGGAAAACTACTTTTGCTATAGCACCCAGTTAGCACAAAACACACATTTATCTGTTAAGATATGGTCAAGAGGGAATTTTGGTATGGGTAACATAATCAGCACGTTACTGACAGAAAGGCAATTCGAGGTTGTTAAAGCTCACAGCAGGTGCCTGCTAGCTCCCAGTATGTGCTTAAATCCTGCAATACTCAGTGGCAGGTAGAGGTGTTTGCAGAACTGACATCCTCAGAATAACGGCATTGAAATGGCAGCAGACCTAAAACACTTCTATTCATTTTAGAATAGCACAGGTAAAACATTTGGACATCTTAAACATGAAATCTGCGCTTCCCTTCAGCAAATGAAATTGTAAATTATAGTTTTCACGTGTAGATTCACAGCCTCTGAAACTTGATTTTATTATTATGCACCTTCACGTTGGTTCCTGATCAAAACTTTGTTTAGCACCCCAGTGCACAGGACCACAGCTGAAGCAAAAGCAAAAGCTTGATTAAAGCTGAAGCTGTTTTGTAGATAGTGACAAGAACACTTAGAGAAAGAAAACATTTAAGAAAAAGTTACCCATCTAAAGAAAACAAAAAGGTATAAATTAGTAAGCTGTTACCAACAATAGTATTTTCTATTTGAATGGCATCTTGCTTTCTCCATCTATATGAAACAAATTGCTGCCCTGGTCTATGATGAACTGGGGCCACACTGCAGACACTCAGAACCACAATTCCTTTTACTACAATTGCCACAAGACCATAGGAAAAAAAAACCCTAACATTTTTAAGGGAAATTGTTTTTGACAACATTTTGTTTTAAATGAATACTGCAAGTTTTTCAAGTACAGAAATCAATGACTNGGGCTTGCAGAAAAACTGCAAATTGGTGGTGCCCTGATTTTAAAATCACTTGGTCCCCTCATTACAGCAATCAGTGTGAATGTACACGAGGAACATGAACCCGAGGCTCTGTCAGCATCTGCAGGCTCTGCTCTCGCTCTCAGTCTTACAGCCAGAACATTTTATGGCTCAAGCTGTCTGAAATAGATACTGTGGACAGCAGCACAAATACTGAATTTGCCAAGAGAGCTGACACTGCGTTCAGCACATCTGTAATTGCAATCTGGCCCCTACCAGAAGTAATTCCAAGCAACCACTTAGGAACAATATTATTTTTCTCCCTCCGTTTTCTGTTTTTAAAGAAACCCAGAGAAAGTCTCTTTAGCTGACTCAGTGCTCCTCATTCCTGCATCCTGACAGACTGAGAACTGACCTCTATGTGCACGTGCCCCCACATAGCACTGGAGAATCTAACAGCTACTGCCTGTGCCCCTGCTGGATAAGTGGGGTCCTCTCAATCTCTGCTGCAGCACTTGGTGAATAACTTCAGAAGGAAAAGCCTTTTCCTGCAGCACTGTGGCAAACTCCTTTTCCCATTGCAATCTCCTTAGCATCCCACCTTCCCAGGACTGCTGCAGCACTAGGAAAACTCTTAACAGCTTCACCAGCCAGAAGGAGCTACAGAGAGGAGCTACTCTCAGGGAGTACAGACATCTAGGCCATCACTTTCATTAAAATCACAAAATAAAAGCATTTACAGCTACATTTATCCGCAGTCTCTGAAAGCACAAAGAGGAAATGACAGAAGGTTTTTCTCTCCAGAACAGCTTTTAGATGAATACACCACTTTCACTGAAAGGAGAAGAGTCTTACAGGGAAAACTACTTTTGCTATAGCACCCAGTTAGCACAAAACACACATTTATCTGTTAAGATATGGTCAAGAGGGAATTTTGGTATGGGTAACATAATCAGCACGTTACTGACAGAAAGGCAATTCGAGGTTGTTAAAGCTCACAGCAGGTGCCTGCTAGCTCCCAGTATGTGCTTAAATCCTGCAATACTCAGTGGCAGGTAGAGGTGTTTGCAGAACTGACATCCTCAGAATAACGGCATTGAAATGGCAGCAGACCTAAAACACTTCTATTCATTTTAGAATAGCACAGGTAAAACATTTGGACATCTTAAACATGAAATCTGCGCTTCCCTTCAGCAAATGAAATTGTAAATTATAGTTTTCACGTGTAGATTCACAGCCTCTGAAACTTGATTTTATTATTATGCACCTTCAGGTTGGTTCCTGATCAAAACTTTGTTTAGCACCCCAGTGCACAGGACCACAGCTGAAGCAAAAGCAAAAGCTTGATTAAAGCTGAAGCTGTTTTGTAGATAGTGACAAGAACACTTAGAGAAAGAAAACATTTAAGAAAAAGTTACCCATCTAAAGAAAACAAAAAGGTATAAATTAGTAAGCTGTTACCAACAATAGTATTTTCTATTTGAATGGCATCTTGCTTTCTCCATCTATATGAAACAAATTGCTGCCCTGGTCTATGATGAACTGGGGCCACACTGCAGACACTCAGAACCACAATTCCTTTTACTACAATTGCCACAAGACCATAGGAAAAAAAAACCCTAACATTTTTAAGGGAAATTGTTTTGACAACATTTTGGTTTTAAATGAATACTGCAAGTTTTTCAAGTACAGAAATCAATGACTGTTATAATGATTTTCAGAATAGCAGTTCCAATGCCAAGAAATAATTATGGTTTTAATAAACCATTTGCTATTTTACTGGAAATGTCCAAGCTGATGATAAAGTGTTGCACAACTCAGTCTGGATGCTAGACCATATCCAATATTAGAAGAAGTTATGAGTTTAATTAAACTAGCTGTGATAACAAGCAATCTCCTTCCATATAATGGTAGCATCTTCCCCATGAAAAAAGAGGAAATATCTGAAAAGTTTGATTCCATAGAACTAATTAAATAAATTAAGTCTCAGATTTTCCCACAGATAACTTTTAAATACAAATTTGAATTTTAAAAGACTTAATTGCAACCTTTCAACCATATTTTTCCCACAGACAATTTAACTATGCATCTTTCATAATTATGGACAAGCATATTTGACTGACTAAGGTATTCCCGAATCATTTTTGTGGCCTTTTTTTTTGCTGGGGATATGTAGTATCACCAGTAAGAGATACTCCAGTGTGTACAACTCGGGAAGAAGTTGAGCAAGATTGAAGTAGTTGCCTTTTCCATGACTTGCAAGCTTTGCTATAACATCCCCCTGAAAGAAGGGGAAGAAATGGAAAAGGTCACTTTGGATTGAGCAGGGCCCCACCCTGAGGGGTGGCTGGGGAAGGAGATCCTTGAGTTCCCCTCAGGCACTGGTGCAGCTGTTAAACAAGTGTTCCTCCCCTAACTCAGTTCCTAAAGAAAAGGGAGGCTGTGAATCATCAAATAATTAAAAACACTGGAAGGAAAAGTAAAAAACTATAATAAAAAATAATAAAAATCTACTTACAGCACAGACGGGGAGGTGAGGGCCTGTGGGGCCTTGCGCCTGGCAGCCGCCGGCTGTTGGCACTCTTGCACTCCACTCACCCTTTAATTTCAGTCACGGTTAGGAATAAAGGGTCAAGTGTTTTATATACCTTGGACTGGGTGTTTGTGTCCAGGTGCTGCCTGTGAGGGCTCTTCCGAGAGGAGATTCCCGCTGGAATTCTCTGCTGCAGCCCCACCGACGGGCACAACTGGGCCCCTCAGCAACGCCACCCTCAGCAACATCACCCTCAGCAACGCCACCCTCAGCAACGCCACCCTCAGCAACATCACCCTNCTCAGCCCTGCCACCCTCAGCATTGCCACTCTCAGCAATGCCACCCTCAGCAACGCCACCCTCAGCAATGCCACCCTCAGCCCTGCCACCCTCAGCATTGCCACTCTCAGCAATGCCACCCTCAGCAACGCCACCCTCAGCAATGCCACCCTCAGCCCTGCCACCCTCAGCCCTGCCACCCTCAGCATTGCCACTCTCAGTAACGCCACCCTCAGTAACGCCACCCTCAGCAACGCCACCCTCAGCCCTGCCACCCTCAGCCCTGCCCTCCTCAGCATTGCCACCTTCAGCATTGCCACCCTCAGCATTGCCACCCTCAGCAATGCCACCCTTAGCATTGCCACCCTCAGCAATGCCACCCTTAGCATTGCCACCCTCAGCAGTGCCATCATCAGCCCTGCCACCCTCAGCAACGCCACCCTCAGCATTGCCACTCTCAGCCCTGCCACCAGCACCCCCAGAAAACTGCATTTTACAAAGTGCAGAGTGCGCTTTTGTGGTGAAACTCTGAGGAGCACATCCCTCGTAGTGCTTCCAAGGTTTGGGGGTCTTTCCTCACATCAACAGCCCTGGCAGGTTTTTTGGGACTTCAATGCTGTTAAAAAATGCACTTCGGTGATCAGGGGTGAGAAACAGCTCATGCCACGAACTGGCCAAGTTTAATGAGAAACATTCATCAGAAGAGAGCTATAGCCACAGAGGCTGAAGTTTTTCTCTCTAAACATCTTGAGCTCAGATTAGAACTTTTGCTGAATCTTCGCCTGGCTCACAGAGCAGGGCTGATTTCCAGGCAAACCTTGCCAGAATCCTTAGATCTGAGGCAGATCTGCCACAAGGCCCGTTTCCTCTGGAAAGGGATGCTCCCTCCAAGTCCTGTCAGCTTTTCCAAAACTTCTTAATTTCTGCCATACACTCTGGAAAATGGCCTTTCAGCACTGCAAGTTAGAAAGTCCCACAACTGTTAAATGGATGTGGGTTCAAAGAGCTTCCAAATTCTTGCTGAAGAGGTGGAATTGAGGATAGAAAAGAGCATACATTATTTGTGTGTTTGGGTCTTTTTCTCAAATTTCCAGTGAAAAGTTTGCAATTGTAATTGAAACTACATATCAAATCCACACAGGCAGAAAAAAACCTGGCAAACGTCTGCCTAATCTGTCCTTTAAACCTCAGCAATGGAAATCCGACAGCCTTTTTCACTGTAGTTCAAATGAGAGAGACATGGAGGAAGAGGAAAATCCTTGCCCATGGCTCCTTCACCAAGGGAGAGAGTGGATTTCCTAGTTCCCCTTCTGAGAAATGCTGATTTGGGCTGTATTTTAGCACACTGTGATGTATTTTGAGAATCCTCATAGAATCAGTGTCCTTGTGCTTAGCTAGCCCAGAAATCCAAACATCTTCTAATGCCTAAGTCCTGCTTGCTGCAATTTAAGTCCAGTACTTCTTCCTTTACCTGTCATATCCATGGAAACAGTTTCTTTCTCTGAACATTTTTTTAGCTATATTTTAGGCCTGAGGTGTTTCATTGATCCTCTCCTCTAGAGGACACAGCTACAGCACCTCACTCTTTGCTCATACATCTCACTTCTGGTTGCCCTGTACTCCCTGGGACAGCTTCATGTTACTGAACACCAGTGAGCCCTTCCCAGAGTGCTGTACACACATCACTTCAAACATTTCAAATGCCACACTCCTCCTTACATATTGCAGTATTTGGGGGGAGAAGGAGATGTGCAAGGGTGTGATGTTCATGATTTTCCTGATAGCTGGAGGGTAACTGTGTGTGACTCAAAGGTCCTTTTTATAAACATCATTTGTCACTGTCTTTCCACTTTCTATAACAGCTCATTTTAAAATTTCAGGTCACTAAACAGCTGATGGTTCAACTTCCTACCCAGTCTCCACAGCAGAATACTTGGCTTTCAAATTCCTTAATAAACAGTAAAGCCTTTGGAGTACCTTTCCTTTGTAGATTTGTTTTCCATGTAGAAATCTTACCAATTTTGGGGGAGAACCAAAGTGGGCTGTCTTCGTTACCTTCTCCTGCTTCACTGTCCCAAGAACTTTCATGATCATGGTTACAAAAAAGTGCCTTTCACCATCCTTTTCTCAGTGAGTCCCCTGTGCTGATCAGGTCAAAGCCACACAAGTCTTTCTCCCTGATTTCTCTGATTCTCTGTCCAAAGCTGTATCCAGTTTCTTCTGGAACCTGTGTCTGTGTCCCTGGGCAGTCTGTTCCCCCCCATAAAGTGTCTCATCAAGCTCAGTCTTCCCTTCAGATGATGTTATTTGCTGTTGTTGAGGTCTCAGCCATGTGATGATTACCTTGGCCCCTATCACTGGCACCCTCATCCTTCATTCCTTTCACTTCCAGCCAGGGAGACTTTAAATGGTTTTATTGCTCACACTTTCTGGGCCTCAAAGTAGTTATACAGCTCCTTTCTTCATTCCTCCTCATTCCTCACCCACTAGAGTAGAAAGCCTAAGGTGCTTATAAAAAAAAAAAAAAATAAAACCAACCAAAAAAACTAATAAAACTTGGTTATTTCTTTTAATTGTCCTTCCCAGTGCTGTACCTTGACAAGTTCACAACACCACTCCTCTTCCTGTCATGTCTTTTTTCAAGGATCAGTTTTTCACTCACAAATCTCATTTACTATTTATCAATTTTACAACCAAGGGTACTCTTCCCATCATTTATATTTCAGACAATCTTTTATTTATATTTATATTTTTT
>VZRX01018962.1:81791-108071 GCA_013398075.1 Notiomystis cincta | reverse complement strand
TATATATATATCCTGTGTGTATATACGAGGGAATACTTTCCTTTTTTTAATACATCCTCTTCCAGAGTATTGGAATAAATACTAAAAATTTAAATCTCTTTTTCAAAAAATTAGACAATTTACAATGCTAAAAACATGAATTTATTTGTTCTCAAGACAACTCTCTCCTATTTTCCCCCTCCATCCATTTCTAGACAAGGAAGCTTTCTAACAAAGATTTCTACATTATTCCACATCTTAAAGCCTATTTTCAAATAAAACAAACAGAAATGTTCAAACAGAGATCAAAATTCATAGATTCCTTATGCTAAAACAGCCAATATATGAAACACATAGCTGGAGTCATGCTACAAGAGGTGAACTTCTGCAGAATGCATGTGTGAGTGATATTACTTGATGGAAGGACTACAACACGTCTTTCCATCATTCCTTAGCTGTAAAAGATGATCCCAACTGTCATATGAAAGTCCCCCAGCCATAGCAGGACAGCTTTGCCCATCCACTGCAGGAAGTCTATGTGTTTCCAAAGAAAAAGAAGCCATGCACATTGTTCAGCACCTCACTGAAGCTGAGGAATGGGCCAGAAGCACCAGAAAGACTCATGGGAGCTGTGACATGTCTGGACACCTGGCCATCTCTTCCCAGAGCAGAAAAATAACTAGAGTGATTTCATGCAGACATAAATGATAACAAGCTTCACTTGTTAAACCTAAGTCTTCACAAAGTTACTTTAATTTGAAGTGAAAGTAACTACTGCAGAAGTAGCCTTGTAACACATAGAGAGAAATTCAAAGTATGTGTTGTCGGCTGAATTTTCATTGCTACTTTGGTGATAAATCAGAGGGAGCCTGTATCAATTCAGCTGAATATGCCACAAACCAGCATGACTGAGATTACCATTGTGCTCTCATGCTGCTGATCAGACATCAAATTTGATGTGCTTCCCCTCTCCTGCATTTGGTCAGGACAAAGATATCTCAGACTGGGGTTTGCAGTCTGGAGTGCTATAAAAATGAGATATAATGAATACTACAAAAAAGCATGAGAGAACAGAAAGACAGTAATCTGAAATTTTTCAGCTTTAGTCAGTAAAAAGTAGTGATCATTAGCAGCTAGAAAGGGGATACTGAGGCACCTGACAGGTAAGTTGTGAAGCCTTTTTCTATTAAAAATCTGTTCTTCAGAGTACTCCAAAATCTGCATGCTTTCTTAAGATGCATCTACATTAGTGTTTCAGCTTCAGCTCAGGCACAGATTTGATTGAGCTCTGCCACCTTCCTGCCATCTGTGACCATTTGCCCGTCACTGATCTCAGTTTCTGAGTGCTTTTGGTGCTTGCATGCTAAATTCCTGTCAAAGGAAACCAAATGAACAGCTGTGCTCCACATGTGCTTCATCATTTAATTGGGCACAGAGAGCTGTGAATGAACCTATAGGCCAAACTACTGCAGGTTTTCCCTCAGGGTTACATAGCACCCATCTACCACTGAAACACTCTTGAACCCTTAAAAGATCCTGTGACAATCTGGTGCATTTTACAAAGGACCTAGTTCAGTGCTTCCATCTGGCACCAACTGCCAGCACTCCACTGACTATTCAAACTGATCTATCAGCTATTCCCAAAGATGAAGACACATTTTACAATTTTGCCTAGCTCTTATCTGGTCTATATTTTGCTGCCATTACCCTCTCTGAATCTTTATTTTTCTTCCCTTCTCCCCTCCTTCTCATTTTTCTAAATTTTCTCAGCATGTTGTCACCTAGTCCTTTCTCCCAGTAGAAAATCAAAAATGTTGTAATTTGACAAACAAAGGAAATACTCACAAAATTTGCTTGAAGACTGGAAAGATTTCCTTAGAAATTAGCTTTACATGATGTCAGCCTCTGTTGATTGCTGAGATAAATTATGTTCAGTACTCACAGTTGGACACAACAAAAAGAGAAAGAAAGAGATGCAACACAGTTGTAGGTGGCAAAATGTGTGCCCATTTGTTGGGAGCTCTGTGCTGAAACTGCACCTCTGCTGGATTTACTGTTCTCTCTATCTGATCCCATGACACCATCATCAAGAGTGGGCCAGCAGCCTTCCCATCTTTGTGCCCCTAAAAAACCACTTGCAAGGATGCAGCCTAGGGTGCTACTTCACCCCACCCAATCTGCCTCCAGAGTACCTTTAATAGCTCCCAATGCCAAAGAATTTAGATGGAAAAGCAGCACTGACTTTCTGTTCAGGTTTAGTCTAAGTTGGGGCGGAGAAGGATGATTGTATCTTGTAAAATAATAGTATTGCACTCAGAAATGCACAGAAGTGCTCTATGTCAGAAAGCAGAGTAATAGCAAGGGCTTTCATGTTTCTGAAAGCAATTGTCCCAAAGCCACAGAGCAACTACCTGTGTAAGGAAATACCCACCCACTCCCTGCCCTCTTTGAATGCCAAGCATAGTCACAGCATCAAAAAGAGCCAGGAATGCGGCATGCCACCATAAAAGAGCCCTGCTAGACTTCCACAATATCCTGTCTTTGTGAATACACTGTCCCTTGCAGGAAGCAGTGGTGAGACCACTGTTAAAGGCACAGTTTATACCTCTGCATTGTTTTGTGCTTAATCCCTTAGCCAGAAGGATTAAGCAGGTTTAAGGGAGCAGGAAAGGTTCTGCTGCTCCTGAATGCCTGTTGTGTGCATGCAGAGTGTTGACCTCTGAGCATGGCCTGCAAGCATTGTGTTTTCTCAAGCATGTTCATTTGTTTTCCTTGATTTTTATTTCTTCAGTTGGGCAAATATCATGTTTTCTTTAAATGGAGCCCTGCTAGTTTCTTCAATCAATGGAAAAGTTATTGATTTGTCTGAAAATGTAGCAATTTGTGCAAAGTCTTTGAAAACGCGGGAGGATGACTGATCACATCATGAGGAAAACACAGCATAAATTATAGAAGCCTACAATGACTCTCCAAATCCAAGTTATTATGTTCCTAGGCCCTGACTGCAGGACAAGGTGTGATTTTTACCCAGAGATGGAGCACAGTAAGAATGTTACTGGTAATCTGGAAGGCAGAATTGGTAATGTGAATGTGTGCCCATAATCAAGACATAGAGGACTCATACACCACCATGTGTCACAGCCATGGCTCTGATTGCCTTCTGCAGCTAAAATCTGCAGCATTCATTACATCTTCACTTACCAGAGGTACCGTGATACAGACAAATGAGACACCACCTAGGTACTCCCAGTAACTGTTGATACATCCAGGAAGAGAGCGAAGATTCACTCAGAATATTTTCACTGTCTCTCCTGTTTGTCAAGAGTTTGTGTCTGAAAGTATCTTAACTTTAGTTTGTTTGTTGATTTTCATAGGTGTAGTTCTTGATGAATCTGATAGTTTAGAAGAAAATATATACTACTTGGGAACTATAACCTTACACTGATGACATTTTTCAGCAACATGCAGACAAAGACAGAAATTGCAGAAGAGAGGCTCACAACAAGCAATAACTCCACCGAGCTCTGTGCATTTTGTCATTATCAGCATTAATGATCTGGATTGCTGAAAGAGAAACTGTAATTATATTGTAGGTATAGGCCCTCAGAACAAAAATTTTGTGAGAAACAAAGGAAGTCCACAGACCTATGTGCAGCAGCAGCCACTGCTTCTGAAACTGTGAAAGGAAAAAAAAAGATAGAATAGAAATCCAGACCTAGTAAATACTCTAAATGTTGTTCCAAACATAAATAATTTTAAAAGATATTAAAAACTTTGGTGGATGGATTTTCATTTACTGGTTTTAAAAATATGGGAAAGCAAAACAAAAACTAAGGACTAGAAACAAAATATGAAGCTGCTCAGACCTTTCCATGGAGTACTGAGGATTTCGAAGCATACACATTTAGCACACATTGCAGGACAGGAATGCAGAAAAGAAGGATAAAATGAAATAAAGAAGGATGGAAAGATTACATTATAAATTAAGAAAATGGAAAAGGGATTTGTCAGAAACAAAAGCCAGGTGCCTGCAAGCAGCAGAGGGAAACAATACTACAAAAGAGAACTGATCGTTTCTGAACAATCAGAAAGGACTTTCAATTTAATAAAGACAGCAGCACCTAGAGAACACATGAAGACATTCTGCAGCCCTATCAAGCATCTGGCAGGCAATTCCATTACATCTGAGACAGGCAGCAAAGACATTACAACAATAATAAAGGTTGTTACATACATTAGGAGACAAGGGGCTAACAGAGGTTCATGTCATGCTGAGACGTTTTGACAATAATGGAATTTCAGTAATCAAACCACTCTACACAAAAATAAAATGTCCAGGCAGTTTAATATCCCAGGCAGAGGATCAGCACAAACTGTAGCTACACCAGATTTTAAGGGAGAAATGCTGCACATATAAGTGGCATGTGAAGAGAGAAAACAGGACATGGAAAATAAGGCATAGAAAACAGGGCAAAAAATCTTGTTCCAAGCCTGGTTATCTGAGATCCACAGTAGGGAAGCTGTCTTACTACACTGCCTCCTCTTGTTCATTCCCCTCCTTAAAATCCACCCTGCAAGCTTCCTCTAACCTTGACTCTAGTGAAGCAGAGTCTACCTTAAAGGAATGAAGATTAGAAGAAAAGTCCAGAACTACTCAGCATGCAAAACTGGCTTCTTAAGAAATAGTTCTCACCTGTGAGCTCCAGTGAATGATTACAGCATTTAAGAACAAGAGAGACAAAGTGTATTTTTAGCATCAATGTACAAAGAGCAAGACACATGCCATTCATTGATAAGCAAGACAGAAAGGCTGTACCAGAGCTGTGGTTCTGCAGATGTAGTGTAACTTTGCCAAGCTTCTTCTGTTCATTTTCCCCTCTACTGTCACTGATTCAATGGCATTATCTAGTCAATGCATAAAATTCACATTAGAAGTATATGTTTTTATCCACTGCACATTCTATTTGCACATGTATAGCCTGTAATCCAAAACAGTACAGTTGAAGCATTTGGAAACCTCAGAAAACTGAGCAAGCAGTAGCTTGTGAGGCTGGAGCTGGTTAGCAATGTGTTCCTATATGTATTTTGGCCATTAGAAAACATTTTCTCCCTGTTCCAGAAAAAAGCAAGCAGTCATCCATTTCCTCCTTGCCATGTTCGAGGCCATTCTTGTGAAGGAAACAATGAAAATGCTGCAGCAGTTACGTGCCTAGCAAGGTACTCACATGATACAGCAGCCTGTAATACTAAACAGGGCAGGCGATTCCTGCAGAATCCCTTCCCAACCTTTTTCCAAATTAAGCAGTGAAGCTGACATGTCCCTTCTTCAGGTAGCCTGGGGTTGCTGTGGTAAATATAAAATAACAGTGCCTTTCTTCTCCTAATGGACAAACACACACAAGAATATATTATATCCCTTTTCTTTTCAGAAATGCTGTATATTCCTGAATCCAACACAGAATTGTTTGCACTTGGTCCAGGGCAAGCTAGTTGTGCATTTATTTGTTATTGGACTTGGGAGCAAGCCCAAGGTTTGTGAAGAGAAGAATTCAGTAAAATTCCTGATTTAGGCTAGGGAAGAACAAATAAAGGTTTAGTCACTTACATGAACTTCACAGTCCTTAAATATGCTGTACGAGACTAGAAATGTCTCAACAAGCAATAATTTCTCCACAGGTGTCCTTGCATTTGTCCATTAGCTATTACCCAGAAATATGACTAATCTTTAAGGTCTGAATTTATCATTTAAAAACTGAATATAAATCCTTCAAAATCTTCTAATGAGTTTCCAATTTCATTTTTACATAGTTCTACTATCAATTCAGTATTATTTACTATCAATCTCCTTTGACAACTCTGAGCAGTGTTTAAAGCTTGTTAAAGAAGGCTTACTGTGCTAAACAAGTTAACAAAATCTGCCGTATGAACAAGTGTGAAGGACAACAGCCCTTTGCAATGAACATTTTCACTCACTGGGAATAATCTTTTACCATGAAGATAAGAAATTCACCTCTACAGTATCGAACACATTTGTGACATACTCACATACTCCTGTTACTGATGTAATGACACACACATCCTTCACTGCTCTGAAAAAAAAAAAAATGGCCCTTGAAACAGGCAACCTCCTTCTTTGTTTTGTTTCCAAGCATTGGTAACACAAAACTTCTGCTCACTAGAATACATTGTTCATGCCAGCCTTGGTGCAACAGCAAACTGTACTGGTCTCTCTAAAGCACCCCTAAACCATCAGTACAAATTTAATGCATCTTGTCACAGATTTAAGTAGTTGAAGGCTTCAGAAGCTGTTAAAACCTGTTTACAGATCTAGATTTGATAGTACATCCATGCAAATCCAAAGTGCTTTGTAACCATTTTCTGAGTGATGTAGAACCAATGAAATATGCTTCATTAGCAGCCACTCTCACCTCAAAGAATCACCAGGTTGGAAATGGCTCTGCGACCTTTCATTGCAATTGGCATTTTCCTTATAAAGAGTATAAAGAGTGAAGCAGAAGTTGACCTTTCTGGTTGGCATTAAGTTCTCAGCTGGGCATGCTGCTAAATAGCATTCTAATGGTTGATGCAATACTGTTACCAGTCCTGGTTCTGACTTCACCACCTCTTTCAGACAGGTCAGTGAAAGGTTGTCATGTAGCAACATTTGGTTTCAAAAGGGGATTCACAGACATGGAGAGTCAGGGTCTGAAGAACTTCATACGCCATTTCCAAGCTAGTGGGCTCACTGGGACACAATATATTTTACACATGGCAGATATGTGATATAGCAGAAAGTAAAAAAAATACAGCAAGTGAGGAATCTTACCAAAACCACAGAAGTGCCAGTTTTAATAAACCTGACTGTTTTATCAAAGCTGAAATGGGAAAAAAACTCTCTGTGGCAAATTTAATGAGACTGCATTTCAGTCCTTACAAACTACCTCAGTAAGGTAATTTTACAGACTACTTTGTCTTTTCATCTTTGTGACTCTGGGCAAATTATGGCAGGCAACATGAGAGAAAAGGAATTTTGTGATCCCATTTCTAACAGAACACATGGCCTGAAGATATCACCATCAAGCTCTGTTTAGCAACTGAAAGTGCAGATAAACCACACACAGAAGAGCTCACCTAACCCACTGTAACAGTAAGGAAGGTAAGAAAACTGCTCCTTACAATCAGGTTTCAGGAAACATTAAGTAACTTCATTAGATTTATTAGGTGAAACAATATGTGTTAGTATATGACATTAAACCTGCTACTTCAGGGTTTGTGAAACCATCAGTCTTTTTCACACATCCTAAACTAGCACATACTAAAGATAAACTTAGGGACAAACTTCGTGTTCATGAATCTCTGGCAAAGCTCCCATCAAATGAGAAATGCATGCAAAATTCTGGCTTTATAGGTCTCAGTAAGTTAAATTAAATATTTGGCCCTGGGACAGCTGAAGTCTATTTTTGCATTAAAAGGGTAGTTTGATGAGTTTTTCTTCCTTTTTCAAAGGCTAGGAGCTTAGAATCTGAGCAAACTTCAAGCTGATTAACTATTAGAAGCCCAAGAGCCAGCATAATATCAGGAAGAATATCTTTTTCTTAGGCAAACCCTTCTCTCTTATGACATTCACATTTGCTTTTGTTTTCACACTTTTCAAGAATGGCCTTGAAAGCTCTCTCAAGTGTCTCTGAGGCAAAATGACACATTTGTCTGAAATTCCTAAAGCTCAAATTTGAAGAGCTGACTGCTCCTTTGGGGCTAACAGAATCATTCTTCATTTCACTGTATGACCTGATTATCACTACAAATACCAGCACACATTGAAAGAAGACAGCAAAGGGAATGGTTGAGTACAACAGAATGAGAAGCAACAGGATGCAAAGGTGATGCAGGGCTCGGTGTGAATCAGCAATTGAAAAACAGATACAACATACTATTTGAAAAACAATTTTTTAAAAGATAAGTGTCAGAATTCAGGTTTTATCTTTCTTATCTTTTCATGGCTGCTTCTCATTACTTGAGTTACCATGACTTCAATATGAAGCAATGAAAGACAAGTTGAAAAATAGCAGGTGTTTCCTCACATAGAGGAGGACAAAGTGTGAAAGAAAAACCAAAAATCACACTGCATACAGTTATGTCCAAGCAACCCTCACAGTAATTACTGGGCTTTATCCACATAATATTCTGAAGTCTGAAGGAACATCCCTATTCTGTAAGAGAATTGTTGAGCAAATAATGCAGCCCAAGGAGGCAGACATCACTAATGGGGGTCATCTTCCAACGCTGCCCTCTTCCTATTTTTGTCACCAGGTCTGTGGTAGATTCCAGAGCAGAAGGCACCTGCAATGAACTGTAGGGACTCCTGCATTTGCCTTTAAGAAACAGGAAGGAGAGTGGGCACACAGACACATTTTCAGACCAGGGGACACTTATGGATCCTTTGACAATGGCATCATGCACCTAAATTACACAAAAATTCAGAATTGATTATCACAACACCTAGTCTGTCCCTCACAGTTATTTCCCTTCAGACCTTTCAGGGCTGCAGGAACTACGTGGAGCAGCACAGTTACTGGGCAACAGCCCCATCATTTGGGACCATACTGGTTATGTGGCATGAAGAATGGTGGGAACAGTCAAAGCTCACACTGCCTGATACACACTGGTAGGAAGAAGATCCACCTCTGACCTCATAAATGAAAAGTAGAGCAGTTGTGTAGCCAACTTGCATGTGTCCTGGGGACACCACCACAGATTTCTTCTCTCTGCTTGTCTCTCTTAAACACTGTGAATTTGGCCATGGGTACAAAATCTGATTAATTGCCTCAAAGACTCCCTCAATTTATTGTAAAAATTAGCAGTATTTTTAATTTTTCAACTGAAACTTTAATTAATATTCAAGTTTTGACACTAACAAACATCACAAATCTTTATAAGCATCACATTACTGTTTGATTTTTTTACTTCTACGACTTCAATATGAAATCTCAAAGACTGGAACATGTTGATGAATTGGCCTTTGACAGAGGAAGTATCCTCTGAGGTCAGTATAACACAGACATACCTCAAGATGGCCATCACATTTCTCCTTCCCAGGCTGTCACATTAAAAAAAAGTTTACACATGAGAAAAAACAATTCCTTGGCCTATGGCCTTCACTGCTGAGTCAGAAGTAACAGATATTATGTTATTGCCTGGTGAGCTGATAAAAATTAGAGCAAGTGTTGTCATTGCACCCTAAATCTGAAGAAAAGACAGTGAAAACAGCATGTGCCCTTTCTTCCAAGGACAGCCAAAGTGAGACAATGCAATATATACAGATAAAATAGTGGATAACTGTCCCATAATATGGTTTTTCCCTTGGATTCAGTTAGTCCAGTTTTGTTTATTTTCTTTTTGTTGTTGACTGGAACAATAAAGAAGTTAGAATATATAATATGAGCCTGGTGGGTCCAGTAATAAACCCACAGTCATTAATGATCTGTTCTGGTTCTAGCAATGAGACCCTGGCAGCTGTCAAGTTTCAAATATGTCAGATACCTATTGTGAAACATTGTAAGAATATCTGAAGCCTTATGTTATGATTCTTAGTGTTGCATACTCTTGGCCTTGGGAAGTCTGACAAGCCCTTTGGAATTATGCATCATGCATTAATTAAAGAATTTTTATAGACAGAGAAAGATCATCTTGTGGGATTTGCAACCTTCCTGGATGTGCAGACCTCAGCTTTATGGTGATCATGTGTCTGCAGACTCTTCCTGTGGGACACTGTGCCTACCTCCAGGATCCAAATAAGGATGCTATCTATCCATCTGGTTGGAATGCAGTATGAGAGCACAAGGAGTACATAAACAAGTATCACAGGACCTGATTCTGCAAAATCTTCCATATGTGTATAAAGATGCAAGTACTATAAATTTCTGTTTTCTTCAGAAATTCTCAAACACCAGGCTCCCATCACATGCAGGACATATAAGGATAAGTGCAGTGGAAGCAAATGGATTCCAAAATTGACATTTCAGGAAATTATGGAGAAGACCTTGAAGCAAGAACATGCATATTTTTTGAATGGCTAGGAAAAAAAATACAGAATTGGGCTTCAGAGTGAGGTAACAGTAGGATCATTTTTCCTTGGAACATATTTTGGGTCTGTTTGGGACTGGCAAAGAGACACAGTAATTCAAATCCCAGCCAAGCCAGCATATCAATCAAGGGCCAAATTCTAAAATTCATTCTTAATTCCTGCCTCAGTGATGGCTGAGTGATAAAGAAGAATTTGATATTCTGTAGCTATGTTAGAAACACATGCTGTAAGAAGGAGAGTTTCTCCATACTAGGACAGAGTCAGCCAACAGTTCATTCTCATCACTGGTCTCTCTGTATTTTGACCATGCCAGTCATTGCAGACTGTATTCTCAGCTTCCAATACCCTTCAGATTTTTTCCTTTTGTCAAGTTATTTCCACTGCTGCCACAATCATATGAAGGAAGTTGTTAGGATGTTGTGAACTGATTTTTGTGACTACTTCTCTGTTCACTGTCTTCTAGGTCCCAAAACACAGAAAAGCAAGTCCTTCTCTCATGCTAAGGCAGCAGTGAACTGATACAGACAACAAAATCAGCAAGGACAAACTGAGTATCCAATCTGGAGAAGCAATCTAACTGAAGGACTTGCTCCAGAACTGTTTATTGCTTTGCTGGAACAAGCTATTAGTGGGGCAGGGTTTCTGGCACAGTCTCAAATCCACTTAAGCTCATAATGAAGGCCACTTTAAATATTCATTTTGTACACTGTATACCCATAAGAGCTGCCAAGAAGATGAAGATAATTTCAGTCACAAGGTTCTCAAAACTCTCCTTGCTGTTGTGAATCTTTCCATGATGAAATTCATGATGAAAAGACAAAAATGCAAGTTTTTCCAAAAGTTAGCACTGATATTTTTTTAAAGAATACATGAAAAATACCTATTTTAAAATAATTCATGAAGAAGGGTATCTGTAGTCTCAATGCTGTCTTATCAACCAAAATGTTGCAGCAATAGGTTGATAATTGAAGACTTGAAGGTGGCTTGTGTACAGTACCTTGTGCCATATAATTATGGTCAATGTCCCTGGCTTATCAAAGGCCCCAACTTAATGTCAACAACAAAAGGTATTAAAAAACAGGAAATACTAAGGAAAACTGGAACTTCTTCTTCAGATGATCAAATGGAGTAATATTTAAAAATTAAAATCCAAACTAGATTATAAAAGTTGGAACTAATAGTCTAAGTGACTGTATCTAACCTAAGGCAAAAATAAATTCGATATATAAGATTTTAACTTTGTAGCTAACTTAGGCTATAGCAAATCACTTCTATTCATGTGGGAAATACCAGAGCATGTGATAAAATTATTAATGTGTTTGTTTACAATATATATGTGAAAGATAAATTATGTATTCTTGTCTGTATGAACAGAAGTAACACAAATCTTTGTTTGAAACAAAATATGTAAGCTACAAGGTGCCTTAGCAAATATATTTATGAAATTGCCTTTAAATATGAATGGATTAATGAACAGTCTTCAAAGATAAACTGGATTACAATAAATATGCATTTTGAGGATCTTCTCAGAAAGCATTGAGAAATGGGTGTTCCAGATGTTACAGGTAGAGTATTCCCACAGGATACATGAAGGAATATATTCTTTGGTATCAAAAACACAGCTAACACTTTATAAAGCACATAATGAAATTTTATTTTCAATCATGTAAACAAGAAGAATGTTATTTAGTGTCAAAATATTAAGGTGAAATCTTGTCTCCAGAATTTCAGCTGACTTGTGGTTGAGTAAGATTTCATCTCCCTGAGTGTCCTGGGGTTGCAATGGTCACACACTGACCTTGGTGAAGCAGAATGAGACTGGAAGAGCTCTTTTTGAAATGAGACAAGAGGAATACAAAGATTGTGTGGCAAATTACAACACAAGATAAAGGTCCATCTAACATTAGCAAATCAAATAAATCTCAGTGCTATGTTAAAAACCAAAGACTAGAAAGTCCAACATAGGAAGTGTTACTCTCAGCCTAGGAACATCCTTGAAGAGAAGAAGGTAGGATGAATAAGAAGTGAGGTAGGTAAGAATGTGCAAGGAAAGCAGACAGATGGGAGTTGGAAAGAATCACTGAATAGGTTGAGTTGGACAGGACCTTAAATATCATCCAGTTCCCTGAACGTCCCCTGAAACAGTGACCCAGAACAGAATAATTCTCATCACTTCATTTTAGAAGGTCTCTGTAGGAAACTGCAGTCACAAATATCTGGACTAAGATCTGCAAGCCTGGCCCTCTCCTCTCCAGGGGGGAAGCAGATTAAATGGCCCTGATACCAACTTGTTCTACACACAAGTGTAGAATTGCAAACATAATGCATCCTTGCAGTTACAGCAGCTGAGGACCTGCTATCTTTGCATTCAACTTGGAAGTATCATATATACACATTGAATTAAAATTGGCCTTCTCTGCTCATTTAATTACTTAATTTAGAGAGAAATAGCTTGAAATGGATGAGAATAAGAATATGCCCTTTCTAACACCACAAAATCCCTCACAGCTAGTTCATCAGCTGCTTGCCTTAAGAAAGAGAAGTTCAAGTCTATTTAAGAAAAAAGCAAGACAAAACTAGATTTCCCTGGGCTACTGCTAGTACCTTTGCAGCAGAACTACTGGGTAAACTTTCTTCTTAAATGTTCTATGCAGAGTCCAGTACTTGAGATGATATATGCTTATAGGAGCAATGCTGTAAAACAGAAGCACAACTCTAAACTTGAAGAAACCCAAAGAAGGAACAGATATAAAGAAAAGTGTAAGATCATGTCATCAGTGGGATGCTTCATGATATGAATTCTGTAAAAGCATAAATATTTTCATGAAATCCACAAAGACTTAGTCATACTCAAGATATGTCGTTCACTGATATCTCTGATACTTAAATTTTGCACTGTTAACCAGCAGGGCCAGACAATAAATTCCTGAATCAGCCTTTCTGAAGACTAATCATGCACCAGAGATTATAGTTCCATGGATTTGAGAGGCTATTTCTTGTAAATCAACCCACCAGTCCTGCAAATTCTGGACTGAGTGTTTCTGCTGGAATTTTTTATTAGGTAATGTTGGATCAGAACAACTTCTTATCCATCAAATCAAGAGCACCATTATATGAGCATCCACTCCATTTCTGCCTCCAGATACCAAGAAAAAAAAAGCAGCAATCATAATTAGTTAAATTAAAATAGCAAGTCATATACAACCATTCCTTTTTAGACCAAACTAGTTCCTAAAATGACAACCGATGCAAAAATAATTAAAGCAAGACAGATGGGGGAAGGAAAAAGAGAAATAATGTATTTAGAATTTGAAGAGAAGTAATTAGTTTTGTCAGGTTATTTATTTATATAAATTGAAAAATTAGCTGTAGCAGATGCAGGCAACAGATAAAAATTTTGCTCTCTACTCACACCAGAAGAAGAAGAAAAAAGTTATAGCTAAATAGCCTACTGGATTTCAATGTTTACTTCCTCAGAGAATATGTAAAAATGTTTTCCATAATGAAACATTCCTGGCCAACAAAAGATAATATACCGAGAGCTTTTGGATGTGTTTTGGGTTTTTTTTACCAGGGACACTTGCCTCAATTTCATTTTTTGTAGCAGTTTTTCAGTTCTTGAATTACCACTTCAGTGTACATTGTCTTCTCAAAATTCCTCACAGTTCAGAAAATAAACTGAAGTGTGACTCAGTAATATAGCTCTTTGAATGGATTAGGACTGCTGTCTGGATAAAAAATAGATGGGTATAAGGCACTTTGTTTTAAGTTTTAATGATGCTACGGTCTTATTCATATACCTCCCACCCCTGATTAATGTGTCCTCTGGAGACAACATTGATGCCAAAATCAGAAAAGTATTTAACTTCTTGGTGTCAGGTGCTATTCTCTGCATGTTTACAGAGGCACAGTATATTTTTAGCTAACATTAATAAGCGGAACTGGAGAGGCTGTTGTTAAACCAACACACAATCATTTTGTGGTAAGTAACCATCTCCCAGTTTCATAGAATCACAGAATATCCTGTGTTGGAAGGGACCCATTAGGATCACCAGGTCCAACTCCTGGTCCAGTACAGGACACCCCAAGAGTCACACCATGTGCCTGAAAGCACCATCCTGATGATTCTTGAACTCTGTCAGGCTTGGTGCTGTGACCTCTTCCCTGGGGAGCCTGTTCCAGTGCCCAACCACCCTCTGGGTGAAGAACCTCTTTCTATACCCAACCTAAACCTCCCCTGACTCAGCTTCAGGCCATTCCCTCGGGTCCTGTCAGTGGTCACCAGAGAGAAGGGATCAGTGTCTTCCTCTCTTCTCCTGAGGAAGTTGGAATTGCACCGAGGTTTCCCCTCAGTCTCCTCCTCTCCAGGCTGAACAGATCAAGTGACCTCAGCCACTCCTCACACAGCTTCCCCTCAAGGCCCTTCACCATCTTCACTGCCCTCCTTTGGACATTATCTAATAGTTTAATGTCTTTTTTATATTGTGATGCCCAAAACTGCACACAGGACTCAAAGTGACGCTGCACCAGTAGAAAGTGGTCCTCCAGCTGTTTTTCCCATCTTTCTATCCCTGTATCTATATGAGGACTGATGCACACCACCACAATCAGAAGGTATTTTAACCCTTCGTGCAGAGGTTAGGGCGCCATCTCCTTTGGTAGAGGTAGGATCAAATACCAAGAACAATTCTGTCCCCTTTTTCAGCATATGGTGCCTTTGTTCTCAGACTCCCTGGTGTGATTATCCACTAAACTTCAAATTTAGTTTTGAGTAGCAGTCTTCTAGTTCATCCAGATTTACAAAGATTAAAACAGAACTATTTCAGTAGCAACTTCGGACAGACTCAGGGACTTAGGTCCTGCTTTCAGCACCACAGTCTGGTAGGTGATACAGCATGTCACCTCAGCACCTCCATTTCCTCATTTGCAGATTTACAAAACATGCATGCTCCAAGGCATGCTTAACATCTGTTCTCCCCAAGGAGATCAACAGCCCAAAGGCAGAGCTCTAAATAAAGGTAACAAAAAAAGACTAGTTATTACTGCTATTCACATTCACTGCCTTTGACCTGGAAAGTCTTCCAACCTTTGAAGCACACTTGAGTTGCATTTCAAGTCATTGCAGTCCACTCTTTCTGCTCAAAAGCACAAAATAACAGGCAGCAGAAGGACTATAAATTGCTTTATGGATGCTATAAATACAAATAATCTTCACCCATAAAGTTACATTGGCATTACAAAGATCTAGTCATTTATTTAATGCATGGCACAGCCACACTGCAGTACTCGGAGGAGGTAGATGATCATGCTGTCACAAGGATTCCATCTTTAGCATGTGAAATGTCTCTCTGACTCACATAACATATGAGAAGAAAAATGCTGGGAATGCAAGCACCAGCAGGCCACAATAGCCTTAGAATCATAAGAAGCAATAAAGAATGCTCCTGAGTGTCAGCACTGAACCTGGATAGCTGCATCCTGTGATTTATATACTATCACACATAACTTCTGAAACCAGTATTTAACTGACTTGGTGTTATCCACCATTTTGTCTGGATCTTCAGTCCTGTCTACAAAGTGTGTAATCAGATAAAAGTCAGACAAGACTTGTGAAAAAGCCACTTGTAGAAGTCAAATAACATATTAATAATTTAGACGATTCCTGTGGAAACTAAGTTAAATCATCATTAAGGTTTTTGGGTAAGTTATATTAATACTGTTAATAACAGTAAGTATTAATATATAATTGTATAGTTATATATATATATAACTATATATATAACTATATATATTTATATATATATATAACTGTAAGCTATATTAATACAAAGAGCTGCACACATACACACAGCAATTCTCCTAGGACTCATAACTCATCTGTTGTAGTGTTTCCTAGAGTATATTAATTTTTTTTTGCTTTATTGATAGATTAACAATCTTGAAAATCTTTAATACCTATTATGAAAAAAAATGCCCACATCTAAAAGGATGTTTTAATCCTGTAATGTCATATTCACAGCTCAAGTGGTGCACACAGCAAGGGGCACACCAGAGAAGGCAAATAAGCAAGTTCTTAATTCAGCATCTTCCCTGCTTGATTTTATGAACAATCAAGTTGGTCAAACATGGAGAAAATAATATTTGAAATGAGAAAATATTATTGCCATTGAAACTTGCCAGTCCTTAGCCCATACACTGAGTAAGTTTCTTTTAGGAGATCTTTAGACATGTCTTGTTTGTTTTTTGTATTATTAGAAGTTATATTTAGCCTCTAGGAAACCTAAATTAGGCAACAATTAAAAACATTCTGACACTTACTTCTACAATTGCTAAAAATAAGCAATGAAAGTACTACCCAGAATAATTCAGAGTGAATCATTTGGCTTCCCAAAATGACAAACTGCCTAATTAACTATGTAGCCTCACTTCAAATGAATAAACAACTTCAATATTTAAAGAGGTAGCACAAGGAAGACAGACTGAGACATAAAGTGTACCCTAAATTCTTGTGTTTAGGATATTCCTGTGGCTGATGAAGTTACTAACTAGAAGGTGAGCATGGACAGTAAGTGGCTTTCATGGCTAAGGCATTTCATGGCTCTTGCCACTGATTTGCCACAGTCCTCATTCAGTATTCAGTGCTATTCAAATATGAAGTTGTGAATATTCTCCTAGCACAATTTCCACAGTCGTTCCCTGCAACCTGTCATTTAACAACTCTTCTGTGAAATTCCTGTGAGTCTTCAATCAAGGCATTCAGAAAGTAAAATAAACCAAATTTTCATTAATCAAATAAAAGTAATTTGCTTTGAATCACCTAGAAAGAAAGAACCACTTCCTCAGGCAGAATTTAGCTGCCATAACCAAGAAATTATGCACCATTTTTCCTGCTGTCTCCTCTCTCTTTTACCCACCACCTCCTCATATTTTCAAAGTTTTAAAAGAAAACTCCTAGCAAAAACTGCTGTGTTCTAAAGGAGCCAGAAACCTTACTACCAGAAGAAGTGTTTAGAATCTTGTCTCTGGCACTGACATGCACCTAACCAAAAGAAATAAATTATATAGACAACTTTCATTGCCTCACTTCCCAGTTGCTTATTGAATGCTAGGCTGCTGCAAATGAATGTTTTAAAGTTGCTTCAAGTGTTTGCATCAAGTGTTTGCATCTAGACAGTCACAGATGAAGTTCTGATCATCTCTCACAGGCATACTCTCACTGCAGACACAGAATTTAGCTGCAAATTTCTATGCAAAATCTGTAGAAGATATGCAAACGTTTCCACCCAGGAAGGCAAACATTAATTTCTGAGTTCAAAGCAGGATGGCATTTAAAACAACTAAACTACATTTTCCCTATTGTCATTCTCAAGAAACACAGAGACATTTAGAACTGTGTATTCAAGAACTGTATCTGCATCAAGCTGACATTCAGCATGGAAACAGTTCAGGCCACATGGTTAAGTCTGACAACTGAAAACCTGTGTCTTTTAATGGAATTGACCTTTAAATAATATATGATCCTCAGCGTTGCAGCTGCCTACAATTGGCAGCCCAATCAGACCCACCTATAATACCTGGAGTGCTAAGGATAAATGTTAATTCTTTCTTTTGTTCTCTATATGCCTATGTTTTAAACCCTTATCACCTGAACAGAGCATTAAATATAAAAAAAATAAGCAAACTTGAACATTATACATTAGGAAGGAAGTGGAATAGGAGTCTGAGACAAGAAGCCCATATGTCCCACACACACTACTCCAAAAGGCCAATGGTCTCCAGGCCACCTGTGTCAACCCTTATGTAAGAAGTCTGATGACTTGATGAGCAGTAACATACTGTTGTGTGCATATTCTTCCCACTCCAAAGGGTGTAGAGATATTTTAAATCCCACTTTTTAACAATTACACAAAGGAAAGGAGCTTTCCTGGAGCGCTTTCCACTACATTTGGATCAGTTCTGAGGCAATTTTTAAATTGCTATCCACTGACTTCTTTCCATCTCAAGGGAACATTACCTTAACATGCCCTTCTAGAGAGATCATTTGGATAAAACAATTAGATACAGTTGATTAGAAAATGTTTTTTAAAGGGCTGAAAATTCAAATCAGGACTCATACACAGGCCCTTGTCAAGATCCAGATTCACTGAGTGTTGCTCAGTCAGGGATGGATAAAGCAGTTCTGATAATGAAAGGCCAGCCAGTAACACCTGTGGGAATTGCTCAGCTGCTAAGGGAGGAACACAGTTGTTGAGAGGCAAAAAAAGGCTGTAGGGGACAATGAAAGAGGAAGAGCTGGTCAGAACAATGGACTGCTCAACTCTAGTTTAGCATAAGTTAGTCTCTAGTTAGTCATAAGCTGAGATCCTCAGCTCTGGAGGGTTTATACTGTAAAAAAAGGTTCAGCATAGTGTAACAGGACCCTAGTAGCTGTAGTTCCAGCCAGAGAAAGATTTCTGTAATACAGCTGCCTCATGTCCAATTAAAACACCAGAGCCAATCGTGTTAGGGCTAGGCTTGGAAAAAAACTTGTTCCCTAGGCAGAATCTCCATGCTTACAAAACAATGCTAGAAAACTTGCAGAGGAGTAAGCTGTTCTCCAGGAGGTATTTTTTATCAACTCAAACCTGAGAAGTTAAAAAAAAAAGGAGGAGAGTTTCAAAGTGAGCATGCACAACCCCGCAGTGTTTGCCTGAGGTCGGTCAGTGTGTGTGTGTCAGATTTATTAGCAGAAGTCTCTGCACTGTTTGACACAAATGGCAGCTGCCTTTCTGCAGAGCAGCCATGCCTGCAATGCCAGGTTTTGCTCCAAGGCAGGACAGAGCTGGGCACCCCGAGCACTAATTATCTTCCTCCACACCCCTAGCTCAGGGAGAGTTCCTTCCCCTTAATATCTCTCTACCATAACAATTTATGAAACACCACTGAGAGATGAAGCTCAGCCAACACCAGAAAGCTATTATGAGGGAATTGTAATGCATTAAATGTAGCTCACAACTGCAAGGCTCTTAAATGATAGTAGCATTTGTTTTGGGACTTTTGCCTGGAAATGTTAGAAGATCTTTTAATAAATGTACTAAATAAGATGCATAATTTAGCTTCTTCTCAGCAGAACACTGGCTGGCTGCCAGATCCACTCTCAGGTTTGACTCAATGTCAGGGCTGCCCGCTGGCCCAGTACAAATAGACTCATTAAAAAATGGTTGCTGCTGTGTGCTCAGGCTCTATTTCTCCCACTAATGGCTCAGTTTATGCCTTCCTCTCTTGAATAAATTTTTCCCGAGAGGAAAAATATTCTTCTGTACACACATTCCACACATATGAAGGCAGGCAACATGCTGGGAGGTATAAGAAGGCAGAAGAGAAGTGGCTGCCCCATGCAGGAAAAGGAAGACATTCAAAGTAGTTATATCACATAACGTGGATTCTGAGTGATCATGACATTTATTAATTTTAACAGAGACAGTTCACTGCCCAGATTGGGTCTCCATTTCCATTGTGCTAGACTCACCCAGAGCCCAATCCACAGGCAAAGCCTGACATTCGAACAAGCAGCACACACAAAACCAAGATAAGAAAAAGTTAAGGCAGCTGAAGGAGGCAGCTACCCAGGGGTAACACTCATGTGCCTCTGTTTCAAATCTCAATAAGCCTTGTTTCTTCTCTTGATTCAAGAGGGTTTGTGGTTATTATCAAACCTAACAGAGTTTCTCATCAGTCACTCATTCTCAGATTTGCTCTCCGAAATTTCCTTTCAGATGTGCTTTCTGGTTAATTGAAAAAACAGTGGTACAGGTAAAATTGGCTTTTTGACTTACTTATATTAGGAGAGTAAAAAAATCCCACTTTATATTCTACCTTGACCTCTGGCAATGTCTAATAACACTACTGCAGGTGGGGGATGGAGGTGGTGTTATTTAAAGCTTTTGGGTTTTTCCAGTGTATTGTAAAAGGCTGATCCTTTCACTGGAGAACACAACATTAGCAGCATGTTTTGTATGCCAGCTCTGATAACAAATATCCTTTTAAAAGAGGATGTAAATGCAAATGCTTAAACAGTCTCAAAACACCTCCATCTCTTCACCAAAACTAAAAAATTTATAACATCCAAAATTATGTTTCTGTTAACTCTACAAGCACTGGTAACTCCTGAAATGGCCTTAAAACACACAAATTCAAAACTCAGGCTAAAAGAAATTAAAAGCTATCTCCAATCTTGCCCACTTTCAAGACTGAAAGGCTGCTATCAGTCACTTTTTATTATTTGTAAGAGTCATGTTAGGCCAGATAATTGAAGGCACTGCACACTCACATAGCAAAATAAAGAAGTTTCCACATTTAACTCAGTGGCTGTATTTCTGCTCTACAAGAGTAGATCAGATCTCTAACTGTGCAGCTACAAAAATGTCACCATCCCACCCTCTCTGGCCCAACAAATCATGTCTTCTTTTCTCACCAACAGTCAGAAGCACCTGCTGTGTCTTCCCACATTGCTGCTGCCTGGAGTAGCCTCTATCCCCACATTCCCTCCACTAGATTAGTTCAAAGAAAAGGCAAGCACATGAAATTAAAACTGTGTTCTGGTTTTGAGTAGCATAGTAAGAATTATGGTAAGAATTATGAAACCCAGATAGCCATCCCTCATCTTTCGGTTACATCCTTATGTGTTTCCTAGTTACTCACTTTGGACTGTGCTCCATCACCCAGACTATGCCCTGAGATGCCTAAATTTCTTTGAGATCCTGTAAGGAATCCAGGCACCCAAACCAGACATCTGTCCACCATAATTTTAGGTCCTAGGTGCCATTTCTGAAGTGACACCTAGAATCAGTGAAAAAACAAAGGTACTTCCCTTGCTCTGCTAGAGCCTGCAGTGATATTGCAGCATGCTGAATTTCAGAGCTGCAGTCTTTGATTCTATATTTTAAAACATTGCATAGAGCTTTCGAAAGCTCTGCAGTTTAAATCTAGTATACTTGAATCACCACCCTATTAATTCCACTCTGAGAGCATTACAATTCTGTTGAACTAATTTAACACCAGACTGAGAGAGCCCCTAGATTCTGAGGTTATTTCTTCTGCAACTATACACCTCCCAAGCATACACTGTTTATTTACAATCCATTTCCCAGGCCTCCATTACCTCTCTACAGATCTTAACCTTTGCTGAAAACATACTGCTTAATACTCCTTCAGTATTTTCTTAATATAAAAAGCCACTATTTTAGCTTTCAAAAGAAGCTGAATGGTCACATCTGCTAATCATCTGTACCTTACAATTACACCTGACCTTCTTTTAAAGGGTCTCCTCTGAGCCCTATCCAGTCTATTAAAAATACAACATGCTGTTAGGGTAGTTATAGACAATGGCCATGAAGAAGATGTTAAGACAGTGATTTAATTTTCTAGGTGTGTTTTTGATTTAGAGCATGTAATGAGAGCAAGTACACTTACAAAGATTTATAAATGTATATGGGATGACAGACTAGAGGGTACATAGCAGGGAATAGATGTTCTGCAGCTTGTTCACTATATCTTGTAATGTCTTTGCCAGTTCCATACAGCTAAAATAGAAAAATTTCAAAACAAAGTCTTCAGAAGTGAGGTAGTGTTTTATCAGAACTGGTGAGCTATCTTGGTGAATCAAAGAAATCTGGATAAAGCATAGTTTAAAATACATACAAAAATACATTTCAAAATACACAGTTACCAACTCCAGATAGTCCATTTTAGTCCTAGAGAACTGACAATCATCATATAATTCTGTAAACTAATTTACTCTTTTAATGTATGTAAAAATGTTCAAAACTTTTATAAATTCTGCTTGATTCCTATATAGCTCAAATGAAGACTTTAATTCTCTGCTGACTGGAATTCTGCCACCACAAAAGTTTGTCTGTGTGCTGTCAGGTACCAGTACTTCATTTTAAGAATATATAGTACATTGTTTCCCAATTAGATGTTACACCAAAATCAATGGAGTGCTCCTTTGCAGCAAGATAGCAAAGCAATGTTCCAAAGCCTTATTGATTTTAAGAGGGCTTTGCTAGCACAGAAAGACCTGTTTGTGTGAAATATTTTGTTGGAGCAGAGACTGGAGTTTTGGAAAGGTCTAAAAGGAAACGACTTTCCTCTAAGGGTTATATGCATTTGTGGGGAGTGCAAAGGATGCTTTGTAGCTTGAGTGTTACTGCTGCAGCTATCTTATCCCATTTGTCACTGAGAATTACAAGCCTTATTGACAGAAATATACAGTGCTTCATAACTGGGATTTCAAAGCTAAGAATACAAAAGAGAGTCGGTTTATCTGATGCGTGCCCAAATGTTCCCAATTCTCAATATGCTAAACTTGCTTCCTTCATTCTCTCCTCCAAGGGATGTAATCTTTGAGTCAAGTTGTAGAAAATTCCCTCTCGTCCAAGTTGCATCAAATTATCCACAGTGATTCTGAGAGAAAAAAATTATACTTCTGCTGTGCCAGCATCTGGAAAGCAGCCTGATTGGCAAGACTAAAGAGCAGTGTAATTGCATGTTCAAACACTTTAACTCTGCCCTTCCATATGGAATAAACATTCAGTTAAGAACAAACAGCAAAAATTCCCTGTGAGGGAGGTGTTGGAAAGATCACCCTTCAGCAATGTTAGATGTCCAGGGTAAAAACTGTGTAGGTTTGAAAGCCTGTAGTCTCACAAAGCTTTTAGATTCAGAGAGGCTGAGTTTGAACTATTTAATGAGATATATGTGCTGGTACTGATTAGCTGAATAGACTGAACATGATGGTAGGTACTCAAGTATTCACAGAAATAATTTACAGCCAGAAAACCTGCAAAGTCTTTTTCATTACAAGGGCAACCCAGGACAAGTCCAAAGAGGACAGAGCAACAGCAAGGCACTTTATTTTGCTGAATACTATAAAATAGTCATAGGAAATCCGGAGTTGCACAGCATAAAAATCCCTCATCATACCCTCATCTCTGATTAGTAGGAAATGAATGACAGCAGTGGAGCTACTCAGTCTAATTATCAGTTTTGCTGAATTTCTAATAAGCTCTTAAAATCTAATTTTGGAAGCAGGAGTTTTGTCTCCTGCAGGGAATGGCTGATAGAAATGAGTAAGATTTCAGTTTGTCAAGTCTGGTCATTTCTCTGGCATTTAAGTCCTCAGTGAATCAGTAGGTTGGGGATAGAGCAGAAGTTGTGTAAACTCTAATCCACTTTAGCACTACTTTCTTTAGCTTTCTAGGGATGCAAACCACTTCCACGTTTAGACATGGCCCTGCCAATTCCAAGCTCCACTGCTAAGTTGGGTTATTTATTACAATGACTCTACCACTTCATTCATGCCTGTCAACTGGGAGACAGACTGGCCATCAAATAATTTCTGACAACCACTCTGCAGTAATAGTAACAGAACTTGTGACTTAGATAGCAAATTAATGTTTCATTAAGCTTTAGGAACCATTCAGAAACTATTTTAAGTATGCATTCATAATTACACTTGCTGTAGCAACAGGAATTAGGCTTCTGGCTGTTCTTAGTTCTAACTTCTCTTCCCTCAGGCTATTCATCACTATGCTAGCATGAAAAAGCACCAGACCTCTCCTCTGACCCGTACTAAGCCTCTCCTGGCCAGCCATGGGTCTTGGAAAGATGTATCTGGGGACACAAACCAGTTAATGACTGCTGATACAGACTAATTTCTGAAAGCTATTTGCGAACTCATTCACTATTAAAAGTGATAATTTATTACAAGGAAAGCTGAGATTCCATGACCAAAGGGGAGGTCAGGTGGCTGGCTCCTTCCAGCACATATGTATCTCCTTTGGTTATTAGGGTGTAGGAAATCAGTGAAAGAACTGTTGGATTAAAGGGAAGGGAAGGGAAGGGAAGGGAAGGGAAGGGAAGGGAAGGGAAGGGAAGGGAATCTCCTTTTTCCCCCTGCTTGCTTTCTCATATGTTGTAAAGCTGTCCAGCACACACAACAGAGTTCTGAGATTGCAGTCCTTGGGTTAAAGAGAGTGGGAGAATAGGAGGAAGAACCTACAGGGCAGGCCAGGCCATTGCTCAGCGTAAACTGGCAACTAGTGGCAAGCTCAGAATTGTTCAGTACTAATGGAGAAATAATGGATAAAGACCTGTATGCAAGAGGTACTGTTTACATTTCTAAAGGCATTTCTCAAAAGGGATTACATTAGAGTAATACAAGGATAAACCTGACTAGAAAAGACATGACCAATGCATTACATTCACTGAGGAACATGTTCATTGGCACTTGCTCATGTTGCCTCATGTCAGGAAAGAACCTTACTCATGGCTTCACTGTGTGCGAGACACAAGCTGCACAAGGCTGCACTTGACTTTTGGATGGAAGATGTAGCCAGGCAGGAGAACAGTGATGAAAAATGAACTTATGTGTAAGTTAGATTAAATACATTTTCTGCTTTGATGAGAGTAATTACCTCTTACATAAAATTAGAAGTGAGTAGGAAGAGGGATTGCAACTCAGAAAAATGCTGATTACAAAATATTTTCTCTTCCAAATTATTTCAGTTTGGTAATTGCAAGTTATCATTTTTTGGTACTTTACTATAATTAAAATTGACTTTTACAAGTGGAATAAGCATTTAAGAAGTAAAATGGAAACCTTTTCATCTGAAAATCCCAGATGAGATATTTGAATTTTTTAATATCTATTTTTAGAAACTAATGAACCAGAACAAGCAATTTCTACCTTCTAAGTCTTAATAAATTTCTATTCTAAGAATCTCTCCATTCTTACATGTACAGGGGAGAAGACAGACATCTGAAGACTTCGAATCACCTCAAGGAAACTTTATAAAAATCCATCTTGATAATATGTACCTTCCCACAGGGGGAGACACCATATATAGGAGTCTCTTTGTTTCTTTCAGCACACTGCCATTTTTAGGTCAATGTCAGATACTTGGTGTTGCCTTATGGTAAATCTGTGCCTTGTAGGATTCAAGAGCTAGATGAATTTTTTTTTTGCCTCTTCCAATATTTTTGTAGCCCTGAAAAAGAATGGGATTACTTCCTCCTTATTGCTTTGTTCCATATTCCAGCCAGACTCTCCTCTTAGGGAAGTTTGTTGCATTCCTGAAGTACAGATGAAGACCATCTCACTGCATCCAGCTCTCAGACCCTCAGCACAGGAAAGACATGGACCTGTTGGAGTAGGTCCAGAGGAGAGGCAGAAAAATTAGCATAGGGCTTTCCTCTCCTATGAGAAAAGACTCAGAGAGTTGGGGTTGTTCACCCTGGAGAAGAGAAGTCTTCAGAGACATCTTATTGCAGTCTTTCAGTACCTAAAGGGGGCCCATAAGAAAGCCAGGGACAAGTTTTTTAGCAGGGCCTGTTGAGATAGTATAAAGTGAAATGGTTTAAACTAAAAGAGGGCAGATTTAGACTAGCTATAAGGAAGTACTTTTTTATGATGAGGGTGGTAAAACACTCACAGGTTGCCCAGAAAGGTGGTAGATGCCCCATCCCTGGCAACATTCTAGGTCATGTTGGACAAGGCTGTGTGCAACCTGGTATAGAAGACCTTTAAAAGGTCCTATTCAACCCAAAATATTCTGTGTGGAGCAACCTAGAGGCTTGTGTCTGATTCTGTCTCCTGGTGGGATTAAAGAGTCTGATGTCTTTCAATCCACAGACAGCAGCTTGAGGGAAACTGCAGCAAAGACTCCTGGTGAGAAGACCCTGCTGGACTACTGAAAAGTAGTTTTTCATTTCATATGTTGCTTTTTCTTTTTTTTACCCTGGCCACTACCATCTGGAAGCAGAGCCGTGTCAGTTCCTAAGCCATGTTGCTCTGGCAACTCCTAAAACAGTCTTATTGTCAATTATACTGTCTCTAAAAGATTCAGACTCTAGACTCTTTGATGCTTCTCGGAACCAAAGTTCCAAATCATCCAGGATTTCATTAATTTTAGTATTGTGCAGCAGTGAAAGCAAATTTTTATTATTTTATTTAGATTTCTAGGGTCATAGAAAGCTAAAGCACTGTGATGTTTTGATGATCCTAAAAACTTTGAAGTTGCTGTTTCACATTACTTCTGTCTTCACCTCACTTCACCCTTACAGTCAAACTGCCTGTTTTACTTTTCACTTTGAAATACAGCAGTCACTGAGGGGCACAAGCAGATGATTTCCCTTAAAAGGAACTGAAAGGTATATGGGATGAGGACAGGGGTCTA
>VZRX01018962.1:0-81322 GCA_013398075.1 Notiomystis cincta | reverse complement strand
AAGGGAAGGGAAGGGAAGGGAAGGGAAGGGAAGGGAAGGGAAGAGAAGGGAAGGGAATCTCCTTTTTCCCCCTGCTTGCTTTCTCATATGTTGTAAAGCTGTCCAGCACACACAACAGAGTTCTGAGATTGCAGTCCTTGGGTTAAAGAGAGTGGGAGAATAGGAGGAAGAACCTACAGGGCAGGCCAGGCCATTGCTCAGCGTAAACTGGCAACTAGTGGCAAGCTCAGAATTGTTCAGTACTAATGGAGAAATAATGGATAAAGACCTGTATGCAAGAGGTACTGTTTACATTTCTAAAGGCATTTCTCAAAAGGGATTACATTAGAGTAATACAAGGATAAACCTGACTAGAAAAGACATGACCAATGCATTACATTCACTGAGGAACATGTTCATTGGCACTTGCTCATGTTGCCTCATGTCAGGAAAGAACCTTACTCATGGCTTCACTGTGTGCGAGACACAAGCTGCACAAGGCTGCACTTGACTTTTGGATGGAAGATGTAGCCAGGCAGGAGAACAGTGATGAAAAATGAACTTATGTGTAAGTTAGATTAAATACATTTTCTGCTTTGATGAGAGTAATTACCTCTTACATAAAATTAGAAGTGAGTAGGAAGAGGGATTGCAACTCAGAAAAATGCTGATTACAAAATATTTTCTCTTCCAAATTATTTCAGTTTGGTAATTGCAAGTTATCATTTTTTGGTACTTTACTATAATTAAAATTGACTTTTACAAGTGGAATAAGCATTTAAGAAGTAAAATGGAAACCTTTTCATCTGAAAATCCCAGATGAGATATTTGAATTTTTTAATATCTATTTTTAGAAACTAATGAACCAGAACAAGCAATTTCTACCTTCTAAGTCTTAATAAATTTCTATTCTAAGAATCTCTCCATTCTTACATGTACAGGGGAGAAGACAGACATCTGAAGACTTCGAATCACCTCAAGGAAACTTTATAAAAATCCATCTTGATAATATGTACCTTCCCACAGGGGGAGACACCATATATAGGAGTCTCTTTGTTTCTTTCAGCACACTGCCATTTTTAGGTCAATGTCAGATACTTGGTGTTGCCTTATGGTAAATCTGTGCCTTGTAGGATTCAAGAGCTAGATGAATTTTTTTTTTGCCTCTTCCAATATTTTTGTAGCCCTGAAAAAGAATGGGATTACTTCCTCCTTATTGCTTTGTTCCATATTCCAGCCAGACTCTCCTCTTAGGGAAGTTTGTTGCATTCCTGAAGTACAGATGAAGACCATCTCACTGCATCCAGCTCTCAGACCCTCAGCACAGGAAAGACATGGACCTGTTGGAGTAGGTCCAGAGGAGAGGCAGAAAAATTAGCATAGGGCTTTCCTCTCCTATGAGAAAAGACTCAGAGAGTTGGGGTTGTTCACCCTGGAGAAGAGAAGTCTTCAGAGACATCTTATTGCAGTCTTTCAGTACCTAAAGGGGGCCCATAAGAAAGCCAGGGACAAGTTTTTTAGCAGGGCCTGTTGAGATAGTATAAAGTGAAATGGTTTAAACTAAAAGAGGGCAGATTTAGACTAGCTATAAGGAAGTACTTTTTTATGATGAGGGTGGTAAAACACTCACAGGTTGCCCAGAAAGGTGGTAGATGCCCCATCCCTGGCAACATTCTAGGTCATGTTGGACAAGGCTGTGTGCAACCTGGTATAGAAGACCTTTAAAAGGTCCTATTCAACCCAAAATATTCTGTGTGGAGCAACCTAGAGGCTTGTGTCTGATTCTGTCTCCTGGTGGGATTAAAGAGTCTGATGTCTTTCAATCCACAGACAGCAGCTTGAGGGAAACTGCAGCAAAGACTCCTGGTGAGAAGACCCTGCTGGACTACTGAAAAGTAGTTTTTCATTTCATATGTTGCTTTTTCTTTTTTTTACCCTGGCCACTACCATCTGGAAGCAGAGCCGTGTCAGTTCCTAAGCCATGTTGCTCTGGCAACTCCTAAAACAGTCTTATTGTCAATTATACTGTCTCTAAAAGATTCAGACTCTAGACTCTTTGATGCTTCTCGGAACCAAAGTTCCAAATCATCCAGGATTTCATTAATTTTAGTATTGTGCAGCAGTGAAAGCAAATTTTTATTATTTTATTTAGATTTCTAGGGTCATAGAAAGCTAAAGCACTGTGATGTTTTGATGATCCTAAAAACTTTGAAGTTGCTGTTTCACATTACTTCTGTCTTCACCTCACTTCACCCTTACAGTCAAACTGCCTGTTTTACTTTTCACTTTGAAATACAGCAGTCACTGAGGGGCACAAGCAGATGATTTCCCTTAAAAGGAACTGAAAGGTATATGGGATGAGGACAGGGGTCTAAATATAAAATAGCTATTTTTCAGAACATTCTAGACTTACAGCTTATGAAAAAATGAAGCTGTGTGGCTACACAGAAAACCTCCCTACCTCTCACCTCTTTCATGATCATACAGCTTCTCACAGAATTCGGAAGTATTTCTGATTAAACACTTCAAAATCTAAACTAAAATTGGGAATAACAAATGTGAGCAGCACTGAAAAAAAACCCAAAACAACAGAGTGGCTGAAAAACTTGGGAATCAAAATGGAAGGGAAGTCTGATGGAACCTGAGGATGAAACTCCTATATTTACACTGAACCTTTTCATTCTAGGAGATATTGGCTAGTAGTTCAGTTATGTATCTTTCTTTTTCTGAATACCCAAATATGAACATTTTTCTGAGAGACCTAAAAAAGGGACAGTGGTGTTAAAGTTATTCCAGTTTTACCTCTTTCAGAAGTATGGTACCCATACTTCATTTTAAGTACATGTCTCTCTCTAAATATTAAATCTGGGGCCCTGGATGCTCAGTGTGGTCAAGCACACACCAAACAGGGCAGCCATTCAAAGATCAGTTCTCTCATTCGATATGAAAACCGTATCTCTGAGAATCCCTGTTGTGTTTCTGTAAGCATGCCTGAGTATGCCCATCAGAGTCAAACCCTACAGTGATACTTACCTCCTGAAGCCTGAATAGCCTTACTTTCAATCTGGCCCTTTCACTCATGACCAGTGCACCTTTTATGCATGAGGAGAGCAACATCAGATGCCTCAGTAATTGAGAAGCAGAAAATGTAGAGAGTTCAGAGACTTGTGAAATTAAAGGGCAGTTGAATGGGGTTTTCAGTACTGCAAGATTGAGCTTCATTGTAGGATCTTAAATTTCACTTATATGCCTTACTCTTATTCTGGACATTGATATCTGAAAAAATAAATTTTATATTGAAACACTAAGCATAAAATTAAAGCATTAAACACCAAATAGTGGATAGCAAACAGATGCTATAAGAATGGCAGCACTAAATTTAGTAAATGGGGAAGGAACAGAAGTAACTATGATATCTTTATTTAAAATCGGTCCTGTCTGATTGATTAATGTATTTCTTAGGTGAGCTGAAAATAAGAAATGTATGCACTTAAAATACAAATTAATCAGCACTGCACCACTGTTCTCGATACGGTATTAATTAATTATACCACATGATGGATGCAGATTTAATCACTCTGTCTGCAGGATTTGGGTACAGAGAGCAGCAGAGAAAAGCTGCATTTTACAAAATTTATGAATGTTCTACAATCACTTAAACTGTTGAAATATTCCATGAGATGCTTTTTCTGACAGATCTTGGGAAAAGTCTTCAACAACAATTAGCAGAGTTTGTATGTGTAGTCATTGATTTATTTCAGTGCAGTGTTTTCGGTGGGTTTAATTAGGAGTTGTTAGCGTTATGACTGATAAGTTAAAAAATACGGTGAGCTGCTTCATAAGATAGAAAGAGACCTTTGTCTAGATCTGTCAAAATGACCCTAATTTGCTATAAAATTGATCTTATTCCAGAGTGTAACAGGGAAAATAAAACTTTTTAAAAAAGCCATTTGAAAATCTTCAGATTTTCCTACGCCTTTTACAAAGACTCTGAATTCCATACCATTCCAAGTGTTTACACCTGTGAAAAATGCTACATGCTGAAAGGACTACTTCAAAATCCTTTTCTAGATCTGGGTGGTAGCTCAGTCCTTTTACCTTGTTCTCCTTCTGATCTTACCCCCTGCTCTGTACCTAGGTTTTTCACAGGAGCAGGAGTTCTAGGTTAAGAGTCAATAATTTATAATTTTTACAGATTGCTTCATTTTTTCTCTTATATGCAACAAATCCATGACTATCTGTTACTGAGTAGCACAGCAGCCATTTCTTGCCTCACAACACACTTAGTTCCATTCCTCCTGCTTCAGGAAATCAATTTTGTATCACTTGAACTCAAATTCTGATTTCTATCTAAAAAGGATTTAGGAAAGTTTGATCAAAGAAAACCTGTGATAGTGATGAATGTATTCATTCTCTCCATTTGTGCCTTTAGAAAATATCCTAAACAAAAGCATTCAGGAACAATGAAAATTCCTAGTCTGTTTGTTCTAACCTTTTTTCCTGGTCTCTGACTGGCTGGGAAAGCTTCTCATTATACTACTGAGTAATGAAAGAGTCTTCAAAACAGATCCTAAACTACCGTCTGAAGGTGGAGAGCTGCAATAAATTTCACTGAAGAGCTGAAAATGAGCCCCTAATGATTTGGAATATATTGTCCCATACTAGACTCTGTCTTCATTTGCTGCCACTGAATAGAGTCTGCAGCTGAAATGAGAAACAGGAATGTAGGAAAGAAAAGGACACATATGCAGAATTTTTGCATTACAGAGCAAGGAGTTATTAGCTTCTTTATCTGCTATTTCAGTGATTGCATTGAGGATACAATATTTAACCCTGGACTGCTGAACACAAAGACCTGAAAGAACAAAGAGAACCTAGGAAAAGATGAAAACTAAACATACAGAGAGACTGATTTAAAGATAATGATATGATGAATGAACTGGTATGGGTGTTAGGATTCTTGTTATATTATATATCAGTCACAGGCAAAAATACTCCAAAGAATATGCTGACAAGCCCTCCTTTTTCCCCATTTCTGACTTGACAAGCAGATCATGATTTTGTGGAATTAATTTGCTATTCAAACTTATTTCCAAGTTAAATATAATGGCTCATCCACAACTACTTATCTGTAAGGATTTGCTATTTGAAATTCCAGCTGTGCTGTTCAGATTTGATAGGCTACAGCAAACACTTGGCGTGTGTTTGTTCCTAGGAGGATGCCTGTAACATCTCTGCTGGCAAGTTTGTCTATTAAAGTATTTTTGGAAAGCAGGCACAAAAGGGGCAATAACAGTGACAGAAGATTACGTTCAGACACGCAGAGCATGTTTTCAGGGAATAGTTCTATTTCAGGACCCCATCTTCAAGCAAAAATATCCCTTAGGTCAGGGAAGTGTCAGACAGCTGGCACACTTAGAACAGAAGGACCTCAATGTTAACCTGCCAGTGGCAGAAAGGCCCATATGGCCGTGATGGAAAGGGTAACAGGTACTGGTAATGGACTTACCAGCCATATGGCAACTGAAATTGATGAGAGACAGTACATGAGCGTCAATAATAAACACTAAATGCATTGGGACAAGGGCTCCTTTACTGACTACAAATAAAAAGTTAAATTAAGCAAAGCAAAACTAAATGAGACAGGAAGAGTGTAAAAACTTGCTATATATGGGGCTAAGGAAACAGCATTTTAAGGAAAGGTGTCAGTGCCATCACTTCAGAAACTCAAGAGCAGACACAGGTTTTACAAAGAAATATCCCTTTTTTATTAATTGTGAGATGGACGGGCAAGAGATAATGAAGTGTCTATGTACTGGATTTGCATTCAAGTATTCAGAAGAATCAATATTTACAGGTTTTGTTTTTAGGCTCCTTCTCTATTCTTGTTACAGAGAGAGAGTAGTGAAATTTGCATGCAGGGAGAGTGTTTAAATAACTTGCAGCTCATTTCCATTTAGAACGTCTGTTTAAATACCAATTTGACCTCTGGCTGTCTTTGGTGTTGCATAATATGTGTAAAATGGTCACCAAGAATTGTGTATGAAGCACAAGTTGAAAGAAACATACTGAATTTTTTTAGCTTTTTTACCTGATTGCTTTATTTTTTCCTTCAAGATGTCAAAGGGAGAGAGGATATAGGCAACAAATCAATAAGGCAGAGAAAAATCAGGATATTTGCAGTAGAAGATGAGGGAAAGGAAAGTTGGGTGACTCATTTCATCATGTAAAGTATGCACTTTTGGATCATCCTCCTGGAACCAAGAGTGCAATACTCTATTTGGTGCTCAGATACCATGCTGAAGAAGTAAATATAGTCTTAAGTAGCTCAGTTCTAAATGAAGTTTTGTTCAAAAACTGAAGGTTTACTACAAGAGAAGGTGATGTGATGTTTCTTTTATCTTATTTTTAATAAAGATTAGGTTTCTTTAATGCAGACTTCCCCTGAAATACTGGAAACCAGAACATAACAGGAGGAATTGAGAAGTGATTATGTCCAGAAATAGCAAGTGAAATTCTGTGGGTCATGAACCTCATGAAAAGTAAATAGCTTTTTAGTTTCTTTTGGTTCATTTAGGGATTTTTTTTTAATGTTTCTTTTATGTTTTTTACATTCTCCTTTCTTTAAATTCCTCTAGTTTTGGTGTTGTTTTTTTTTTTAATGTAAGCCACATATCAAAGATGTATTCATAACTATCTTGCATTATCATGGTAGGCATGTAAGACTGTTCTGGTCCTGCCCAGCACTACAAACAGTATTGTGTAACATAAAAAACTTGTGTTAAGGTTCCAAACATTCCAAATGCAGTGCAGAACTCTCAGTCTTCACAATATTCCATTTAAAGTTTAGTTGAGATATAAAGGGTTTTTGCCCACAGGAATCAACACCTTCACTTAAAAGTAGAACTAAATTGCAAATTTTCCTATATGAGGCAAGTCATTAACCTTTGCCAAATCATTACCTCAAGAGATAATTAACAGAGATCTTGCAGAAAACGTAACTAATAAAATAAGCTCTCAAAAATTAGTATGAAGAACAAATGTGGTCTGCCTCCTAGCTAAGGGACTCGTGTCCCTGGAAAAACTAAATTTCTATGGACTTAAAATAAGGTCAGATGAAGAAAAAGAGGATTATGTTAATCTACTAAACCCCCAGGTACAGGTCATCTTAAACTCAGCAGTGATGTTAGAGTATAAATTTTATCTTGATATCAAATAAACCCTAGGTTACATTAATTAGACCATAATTCAATTAAAAATAATAAAGCTTTTCACTAATTATTTAGTAACTAACCTGAATTTGCCTAGTTACATAAGGAAGTTAAAGGCTTAACATGGAAAGCCAATGCCCCTAGCTTGTCTATTGACTTCATCATTCACTTCTGATTTTCTCATTTATTGGTCTTTAAAATATGTACATAAATATTGAATTAATTTACAGGAGTATTATGGAGATAAATACATGCTAGTAGAGTCCAGCAGGTATAGCATATATTATGTTCTCTCACCTCCTGGCAATTGTATGAGTTTTATGAAGCTGCAGGAAAAATCACTGTGATTTTATCACTTTGTGTAATCCTTCTATACATTATTTATAAGAATTTTGTAATATGACACATTTTTTCATTATATAACCCCATAAATAACCAAATTAAGTATAAAATTATATGTGCATCAGAATCAAGCAAATTGAACCAAATACCATTGTCACGAAGGCTCAGGAAAGTAATTTTTTCCAACAGATCATGAGATCTGGTTTCAGAACAATGTCACAATGGTCTTTTCCTCCTAGTGAATTAACTCAAGGAATAGGGAATCACTTTCAGCAGTTATTAGCAAGACAATATCTTGCACAATTAGAAACAGCAAACATCATTTGTGAACCTGAACAATACAAAATAAAACTTTGCTAATGACCCAAGCCTAAGAAACACGTGTTCTCCACCCTTCCTACCACTGCCTCCTCTTCCTTGACTAAGACCCTGGCACACAGTTTTCTCCATTTTGTACAGGGCTGCCTCAATGAGACAATGACATGGGCAATACGACATTGATGTCAATGAGACACGTAGATATGGGCTTCTTTCCTCCATTTATTGCAACAGTGAAATATATTTCTATGTTCTGCCTTTTGTATTGTTGGGCCTCTTCACAGGTAAATCTAAAAAAATACATGGAAGTTACTGCTTTACTACCAAATCCCTCTTGTTAACAGAAAGCAGTGACCACAAAGTCACAAAGCAGCACCATTGAATCTGTTAAATAAACATTTGTGTAATCAATAAGTGCAGATCTTTCAAGCTCTTTAAATTGGGCCAAGTAGTTTTCTGTGAGTGTTTCAGTATTTGCTAGAGCTACAAATCAGAAAAGTACCATAGCAGTTTGATAGATTTTTGAATTCGGGGTTATTCACTCGTACAAGGGGTTAAGCTGGGATTTATTGGACTGCTGACTATCTAATTCTTCTGATAAGCTTCATGAGGTCTTTATTCCCAGACTGGATAAATATTTACGTAGTTCTGGATCAAAGACTTGCATTAACAAATTTAACATTAATTTTCTTCTAAAGCTTTTACATGTAATAGGTTTTACATGTAATACCCCAGTTCCTTCATGACAAGAATCTTTAGGATATTCCCCGAAAGCCATGCAAGTAGGTGAGTATGTGAAAAGTGAGTGCATTCAAAAACTGACTGAATGCTGGCAGGAAATTCCTATGATATTTTGCTGTTATGCATATGGTAGAAAAGGATGTAATCAGGAAAAGAATAGGGCAGAATAAAACCACAAGAAGTATCAAATGCTGGAGAGTCACGTTGATGGATTGAAACAGAATGTCCTGAACTTAAAAAATAAACTTAATGATCAGACAGGAGGTGCATAAGTATACTGAACTCCTAAAGCCAGAGCAGAACAATTAAAGCAAATCTAAAAATCCAGAAGACTTGTTCCGAAAAATTTTAGCTGATGTAACTTCTAGAAGTGGCCTCATAACACACTGAATTTGCAAATCTTATGAATAATGTTCCATGTCTAGCCTCTCTCAATTTCAAGTGTCTCTCCCTTATTTATTTGCCAAATTATTTTATTTTACTCTCAGAATTTGATTCAATGTTACATCAACAGGTAATACATAATTAAGAGTGCAATCAATGTCAATATTGAAATATATAAACTCATTAATGATAAAGAGCACCTAATGGTATGAATAGGGAATTAGGAAGGAGATTGACACATTCAGTAGGATTTAAGAGATGATAATAATAGGAAAACAAGGCTGAAAGGAAGCTCCAGGGGCCAGATATTCCATCCACTATAACAGGAAGAATCTTGTCCTTATCACTGTCTGGCCTCCATTGAAAAGACAGTTTTTCCAAACCACAAAATTTCACAAGAATTTAAAAAGTAAACTTATAATTCCATATTGTCCCTAAGATCTTCAAAATTTTCTCCAGAAGTAAAAACTAAGATTCTCTGAGGTGATTTAGTTTTGTCCACATTATGTTAAATGATTAATTTGTAACAGACCTCCATCAAGTTGTCCTGTTTAGCTCTGGTTAAAGCCCTTATTACTAAGCCATGATATTTAAGATGTTTGTCTCTTTTTATATCTTTTCCACAGTTTAAAACATCTCCAATACAATAATGTGTTTAAGTCTGAGTATAAAATAAACTGATGCTTTAGGAAATCACTAAGTTTCAAAATGAATGAACTTTTTTGTCAGAACCCAGTAGCAAAAAGGCTTGAACATGACTTCCTTTTTCCTGCCGCCCACAAAAATTCACCCTGTACTCAGGAACACTTTTCCAACTCTAACTGCTATCCAGCCCTTTAACTTTCTAAGTGAAAATGCATGTTTTTACCAAAGAACATTTCTCTGATTCTAATGTTTCATCAGAAGCACCTTGAATTTCATTGCATCTGTGTTACGATTTATCAAACTTGAAATATGTCTTCCCCAAATCATTAGTACCACTATCATCTCAGAGAAAAACCCTCCCTGAGTTTTTTAATTCAGCACCTTTTGCTAGTACTTTTCTGTCATCTGTGTAGGTATATATTTTTACTATCATAGGGTATTTTTTCTATTTCTGAGAAAATGTCCATTTTTAAAGTTTTAAGGTACACAGAACTGTCTATCCATTCTAACTAACCAGACCAGCTCTGAGCTAATGTTCTCAGGAATAAACAATCAAAGTAAGGTGAAAGTTATTCTCTCTATATGGAAGAAAGTAGTGCATTCTTCTTCAAAACAGCTGTGAAATGACTGCACAAAATGTTTAAGAATCAAAAATAAGTAACACCACAGACAGGGCTATGTATGAAGTAAACAGAATCACAGAATCATAGAATAGGATATCCTGAAGACAGAAGTGCACTTGTGCAGAGGAATGCACAATGCACACACCAACCTAAAGGCAAACTGTACCCACCCAAGCCATGTTCTATCAAATAGATTACTTCTTTGAAGAAACTTCTTGTTAGGTAGATAGAATCATATCCTAAGCCCTATACCATCCTCTCTGGGAAGATGTATAGAAAGTCAAACTATAAGTTATCTGGACAAAGGTCATAATATGAATCCCTTTTTCAAATTCTCTTTTCTCCTCTTCAAATTCTCTTCCTTTTCAGAATGCTCAGAAACAAATTTCTGTACACCCACACACATCAAACTGTGTCAGACTGTGCCTAAGCAAGAAATGCAAGATCCTACAATGCACCTCTCACACCCACAAGAAAGCATGTTCACCTTGTCCCCATTTCACAGGACACTCAGAATGTAACCCACTTCCTTCAGTGCATTACTTACCATTGTAGAAGCTCTGCAGATGAAATGAAATAACTGCTTATACAGCAGAAAAAACTTTCTCAGAGCAGTATGTCAGGAACACTCATTCACAAGGAAGATAATACTCTTCTCAAATCAATCATCTCATCTAGCCTCTCAATCTCTGATCTTTCTACACAGAGTGACAACAGAAATGTGCAAAACATCCTGAAAAGACAAGACTAGGAATGAAAATCCATCACTTCTAGTACACGTGTGCCTTGGTTTTAAATCACGGGTTTCAGCCATCTACCTGGGTCCATGTTCAGATGCAGGTGACACTGTACATACTGATGGGAAAACTGAGCTTGTTCCATCCTGATATTAGAGTGACAGGGTATCATAATTATCATCTACAGCAAGGGCAAGATTTGTTCAAATGTAACATTCCTAAATTGACTGACCTGGACAGCTTTCAGTACCCAAGAATTTTGAGCAGCAAGGACCAGATGCTGCACAAGGAAAGGTGAGCCAGCAATCAAATGTGATAATGAAGTATCTGGGAGCAGTGTCCTAAACAGCAAGAGGGCAGGATGCAGAGCAGTGATTTCAGTTCTGAAGAGACAGGGGTCAAGAGTGATCAGGGTCAGACACAGCACAGTGACCACAGAGCAAATCTGCAGCAGCAAGGCAGGTCTAAGGCAAAGCCAGGAAGCCAAACCAGCAGGTCCAGGTCAGACATGCAGAGGTGGGAGATCAGGCTACACAGTTCTGGTGTGGCATGGGCAGAGGCAGCACTAAAGTCTCAGCTAAAAGAAGCTCCCAAGAGAAAAATACGGCAGCCCTCACTTCTAGGTCTATTTGCAAGAGCTCTTAGAAGCTACATTCACCAGCTGAATTCCTAGAAGGGGGACAGACTCCAGGACCTAACAGTCTTACTATAATCAAGTTCTTTCTAAACCATAAACCACTGGTAACCATTTCTGAGAGTTGGAGAGATGTCAAAGAATGGAGAACTGCAACTAAAATATCAATAATCAGAAAAGGAAATCTTGACCAGGAAGTCTCAGACATCCTCACTGAAAAACTAGAACACTATGATGTAAAGATTTTTGCACAGAAATAGAGTTGTTTCAAGAAAGCAGAAATTATTATACAAAATTTCTGCTTCCTCTAAGCTTTACTAGGTTGGTTGCTTAAGGGCAAATGAGTTACTATAATATAATTGGATTTTTTTGTCAGCATCTGATTTAGCACTGCAAGATACTTGTTTTAATGTTAGATTTTCTAAATCTCCCCTTCAGAAGCAAACTTAATATTGTAAAGTCTTGCACATGCACTTAAATAATCTTAAAGAAATATATATGAATAAAATTTCTTACTCCAAGAGAGCTGGGTTTACCTTTGATACTTTTTAGAGAAAGAAATGCAAAATTGTGGAGAAGACACATACACGAAGCACGTCAACTAAAGATATTTGGTTAAAAATTTAAAAAATATATTCTGTCTCCCTTTTTGGAAAGATTACGTATTTTCCTTTTTTGCTTTCATTTATTTCACAGTTTTTCAGATGGACATATGATATAGTCACCTCACTGTCACTTCCTTATTTTTAACACAGTCTGGCAGGTGCTCGTCACAGGCATGTAATAGAGGCATTCGTTTTCACAGCACCCCTTTGAGACATTCAGTCTGTAGCCATGCACAGCACAATATCATATTTTACCACTCAGGAAGGTTAGAATTCAAGCTAATAAGACCAGTTGCAGTAAATATTTTGCAGTAAACACATTTCCAGAGTAGAATACAGATATCCTTGTTGAGTGAGAAAGATGCAAATAAAAAGCCATCCTCATTCAATCGACAAATGAGGTCATGAGGGAGAGTTAAGCTGTGTCTCACTAGTGGTCCACCTAGATCAATATCCTGCTTCTGGGAAGAGCTCACACTTGGTACTTCTAAAGGCTGAAAAGCTATTGACAGAGCCCATCATTATGTGACAGAAGACTCTTGTCTGACCTGTTTAAACAACATACTTACAGATGGATGCTGATCTCAGCAGGAGCCAAGGGCAAGGTTCAAAATGCTTCAGGAGTTCCTTGTTCCAACTGAAAGATGTTGTTCTACAGTCTGCTTTTATTCTTATCATTTTCAAATACTTATGAGTTCATATAATGAGGCGTTGCAGCAAATGACTGCAGCTCCTACTGGAAAAAGCAGTGAGTGTCAGCAATCAGAAAGCCTTAGAGGCTTGTCGCTCTTCTCTGCTTTCAGCCATATTGGTCTGGCACACAAATTAGCACACTCCAAACTGCAAGCTTGGTCTTGTCAACATATCAAAGTAGAGTGCTAATCATTAATAAATTATTCTGAGACAATATTGACAGCTGCTTTGCTTTATTACCAGTGCCATCTGTCTCCAGCAACCCACAGTCTCCTTTCTACTACTTCTAAGCTTGCACTCCAAATGCTTTTCAGGTCACAACAAGCAGAATGGAAATAACAGCTTGAGCTTCTTAAGAAATATCACCAGCCAACTCAGGGAGCTCAGAAGTTAAGGAATAATATGATTGTAGAGTCCTATTGAGTTTTCATCATAAATCAGCTTTATAAGTAACATGCTGCCAGATGCCTTTTCCTACTAGTGATCACTGCCACTGTTTCCAAAGACCGGTATTACGCACTTGATGTTTAACTGGTCTTTTTCTATTTTGAGCGGTACTAAGGCCTCAGTAAGATTGTTTAGCAGATAACAATATCTGAAGCATTTTTGATTCTCCTTATTACAGTCATAATACTATTGCTTTGGTCACAAGCTCCTCTTAGTCTCCAAAGACTGAAGTGAATAAATGCTATTAAAAGGCAGCTCCCAGTCTTTTGCTGGGCCACTTGAAGATTTTTCATTTGTGAGTTTCCAAGGTGTTTGCACTTCACTACAGAATCAATAATAACACTTTTTTCCTTGCTAAACAAAGTGCATTCCTGTGAACAAATGAGAGAATTTAGATTTCAGAGGTAAATTTAGCTGAAGTCATCAAAGACAATTCAGTTTTAAACAGACACCTACCAAAATTATTTACAAAGTTCTAAAGAGAAAGAACTGAGAGTGTTCATTCAAGCCCTTTTTGTGGATCAGCTCAATTGGGATGAAAATGCTAAGATAAAATATACAAATAGAGAGATACTTGATTGTTCTGTGGAAAAAATTTGGAAAAGAAAGGGAAAACTAAAGATTTTAAAAACAGCCATAGATAAACTTTTAAGTGAAGATGGCTTTTTAAAGTACATGAGCTTTTGATTTTTCTATAGTGCTATTTTGGGCAGAGGTGTAATGAGCCCAGAGGACTACCATTTTGTTTGAAAAAAACTGTTTTGTGTCTAAGTGAATTTTATAATTGAAAATTTTAAGTCAGGGAAAAGAAAAAGATAAACTGTGCTTTTTTCACGTGTATGTATGTAAATTTAAAAATTCAAGTGCAAACTCAGTCCAAAGCAGAAAGGTCTGGAACAGATGGCTGAAAGTCTTTGGAGTGCCAGTTGAAAGAGGCTGTCAGTGGCAGACAATGATACCTCCACTGAAAAATAAAGGAAAAGCTCTACAACAAAAAAGGAGGTTAGGTAACTTGTTAAGAGCACTTGCCAGGAACAAAGGGGAGTGCTTCCTAGGTGAAGAAGGTACATTTTCAACTATCTAAGGAAGGGACTGGGAACTCAGAAAGCTTGTCTGCTTTTACCAACCTTATCACTGAGCTAATAAAATACATTATCTCTGCAGAACTTGCCTCTATTAGATCTCTAGAAATCATAGTTTCAGCAGCCTCACTACTACCACCTAAGAGTCACAAGCCAGCAAGAAGAAAGGGGCTTCAGAAGGTTGATGAGAGGCTGTCACTTCAAGGTGAGGGTTTTGCAGGCCTGTGGCGCCTGGGCTGAAAAAGACGAACAATAATTACTGCAAATTCAGTGTATATAATTATCTCACACAGATGACTTGCCAGGACTGATAACATGCTGACAAATCCAACACGAAACTTTTTTAGCCTGAATAGTGGAGGTTGGCATCTGTGGTCTGCGGTGCTCAATGCACGACCGCAATCGCCGTCAGCGCATTTTTCATTGTGCTTCCTCAGCACACTTGACCCTTGGCTGTTCCCATTAGCAGGCAGCAGAAAGAAAACTGATCACAGTGACCCTGCATCCTGTGGTATCACAGAACCAACCTCAATAGAAACAGAATCTACTAGAGGGTTATAATGCTTTCAGAACTGGATGGTGTGTCTCTAGCCATCTGTAACAAGACTGAATCCTGCAAAATCAATGTCTGTTTCATGTTACCCAGGCTCTCTGGATCACAATAGGGGACATAATGAAGAGGGAAACACACAAGAAGAAACCAAGCTATCTGATAAGAGCTAAGAGCCTATCAGGGCACAAAGTATGCCCAGGAGCTACTCCTGTCCAACCCTGATCTGAGATTCCACAGGAGACTGCAGCTGCAGGTGAACAGTGTGAGACCTGGCAGGTCCATTTTGAAAAAGGAGTAGAAGAAAGGCTCTTTTTCATTTAGTCATTACTCTGTCTGTCATGCTGTCACTGCTCCCTTGGATCATGTTTTCAATACCACACACGCAGTCATAAACAGTTCCTGTTAGTTTTTAGAAGTTAAGTCCAGGGAGCATTTGATCTTATCTCTCAGTTCTCCATCCCTTTTTGCCATTCACAGCATTGAAAGTATTTCAAAACAGCTTTCTTTCTCCAGCAACTAAAAGAATGACAACAAATGTAATTGATTATTTCAAAAATACTGAGAACACTCAGGCATAAGGACTGAAAAATCTATCATTGAGTAGAATTCTAATTAAGACAGTGATTAACATATTAATAACCAGATAGAAATCTTAAGGATAAGGGGGTTTTAATTATCGTTATCATTGCTTTGGTCTGTTCTAAATACAGGAAGTTTTATTTATAAATTCACTGATGTACATACACTTAGTTACATTTCCACTAAGTTATCCTTTTATTTCATGACATTTGCAATCTCAGATAGAACAATTATCCTCTCCCTTCAGGCATAATTTTAATGTGAAAACAAAAGGCTGTATCAATGATCTTTATGACTTTAAAAGTGTCTTTGGAAATTATACTGCATGCCATGTATGGAAAAGAGAGTGTTAACTGTATCTGTATCTAGTCTAGCCCAAAGGGTTTGTTAAGGATGTGTTTATTGAACTTGAAACTTGCCAAAGCAGACTGCCATAAGGTCCTTCACCAGGTGTCAGATAGCACAAGCTGAATTGCAAAGATAGAAAAGGTATTTTCTTTCTTTTCATTTTAGGTAAAAACACAAAGCTCTTTGACCCAAATCGATTTTTACTTCAGGAACAGCAACTGAAAGAATTTCCAGGTTTTGCTGGAGAACATTTGAGGAGGTCAGTGAAAGTCAGTCTGTCTTGGTTAACAAATACGGGATCAAATATTGACTGAATTTATCTCCAAGTCACTGTGAAGGATCTGTTCCCTATATGGATGTGTTCTTTAACGTATAGAAAATGTGAATGTAGGCAAATTGACTTAATGCCAATGCATGATAAACCTGAAGGTATCAGACCTGATCCATTCAGAGAACTCCCCAGACCTGACATTTTGTATCTCCACTGTCTTTGAGGCTGCTTAAACCTGGCCTGTGCTCAGAGTGCTTAGAAACTCCTCCTATCACTCTAGAAGCGGATGCTGATTCTTCTAGGGAAGTACCCAGTGTCATCTGGCCTGCTGGCAATCAGCCACATAAAACCTCTCTGAGAGCAGACGGATTAGATGGAAGCTGCCCATCTAGGCAGAGCCTGGAGCTTATGTGAACAACATCCAAGTGCACCCTGGCGCCGTGTGCCCTGGGAATTTGCTCTAGCTTGCTCAAGAGGCAGCCCTGACAGCATACCCAATGACAAATTCAGCCATAAACTGTATGAGTCACTACTTGATATGACTGTGTGCTTGGTCTTAGGGACAGAAACGTGCCAATGCACATTCTCTGAGAGGCTAAATCCTCTCGTTCTTCCTGCAGTCTTGGACTTGCTGAAATCTCCTGGGCTGTGTCATGTAGTGGATGAAATCATAATAATGATTGAAAATAGGTCTGGAAGGGACCCCAGAAAGATACCTAATTCAAAGCAGAACTAGTGTTTCCAGTCCTGTAGATTTCCCAGTCATTTTTCCAATGCTTTGCATTCCATTATTCTTACAAATAGAAAGCCTCTCCTACTGCCTAATTTCTTTGTGCTTTCTCACCCTAAATGCTAGTCATTAGCTGACTGTACTTTAAAAATTCTAAGTATTTTTAATTTTCCCAAGTAGACTTTCTCTCTGACTAGAACCTTTTGGTCAAATAACTGAACAGGGCAGGAAAAGGTAAATCAACTCCACATTTAAGAGCACTAGATGGATCTCATGAGGAGGAATAAGGTGAAAACCAAGGATCAGTTGCCACACTGTTTTTGTCTAAGGTGTAACAAAGATTTCTGTGGAACCCTACTGATTACAGTCACAGCATGAAAGTCCTCCTTCCATCATACACAGGTTTGTTACATGCAAGAATAGCAGTGGCTTGCTGTTTGTTCCAGTTTGCCAGTGCACCTGTGATTTATAACTCTTCATGTAAAGGTGCTGAAATTCCTTATCTAGAAAGGGTTTTACAACCATCTCTCCCATAGTCTGTGCCACTAATCACCGAACTGCCATCAAAAAATAAACCTAATGCAAATGCTCATAGGTAACTCCATCAAACATTGCTACCATTTGATTACTGCTAGGTGGTGAAATCATTGGGTATTGCTGAAGCTGGATACATTGAAGCAGGAAGCATAGGCATATGTAAGTCCAGGTACAAAACACCTGAGCTATTCCCAAGCATATATCCACCTGAGGAAGTTGATCAATTCTCTGTACTAAGACTATATAAATAAAAATAAATCTATGCCCATCATGAAAGTAAATTATTCCCCCAAAAAAATTATATGTTATAGTTAATATGCTTCTGAGTCAAAGGAAACATATTAAATGGTTTTCATTTAGGAACAGAAGCTGTACACAGACATCTGGGAAAATGACTACATGGAATCAGTTTTATGCCAAGATCTTCTGCTTATTTCAACTGGCATAGTGGCCTTTCTGGTCAGAATGCCAAGTCTGCTATAATCAGCAGAGTTAAGGGCTCTCAGTGCTTCAAAAGATTGGGATCTAATTGCTGCAAATTTAGTTAATGCCAAGGGAGAAAGACAGGCATCAAGATTTGGGCCTTTGCCCCAAAAGAGAAGTGCAAATAACATCCATAATCATTAGACAGTTGTCAGGAGAGTGCTGAGAACTGGGCTGTACAGAAGCCTGCCTGAAAATTTGATGAACTAAAAAAATTAATGAGCTTTGGGTTCAAAAGGTTTCCTTTGATGTGCATCAAGCATTTTCATGAAATACAAGTAACTACACAAATGTGCTATTTAGCAATAATGGGTCATATCTGAGCTGGATATCTCTTGATCTCCTGTTGAGATGACAGCATGCACCACACACTTCTGCCAATACGAAACAAGTGTTAGCAGATTTACTCTTAATGAGCTCATCACACCAAAGTACCAGTTAAAGGGAGTAGGTCACAGATTATGTTTGTTTAGTTGTCCTGATGTGTCTTGTTAATACCACACAAATGTGGTGATGGGGGAGGAAGTGCCCCCAGTCCATAGTGTCTGGCCATCTTCTGCACTGATATTTATAGACTTTGTGTCTGCTTGATCTTGGGGTAAATTGACCCAAATTAATTTGATCTGTGCCAGCTTTGAATCCGGCCCTGCACAAATATACCTTCTCCTCTTAACACTTTTTCTGACCTCTCTCTCCACTGAAAAAGATGTAAAGAAAAGTTGGACTTTTTGACCTTTGCTGGATTTGGTGATCTTAGAAGTTTTTACTGATCTTAATGACTCTAAGTTTGAGGTAGGGAGACAGTTTCCAGCCCTACCAGACTGGTATTTTCAGATCATATTTCTGTTTATGCATTTACCCTTCTCATGCATGTTTGCATGTGGCAGAAGCCTCAGTCATGCAACACTTTGAATTCAAAGGTGATTAGATCAAGGAAGATTAGGAATGAAAGGAGACAGTCTTGTGATGCAATAACACCACAAAATCTGCTGGAAGACCCACACTACATTCTCTTCTAGGTACATGAGAAACCTGGGGTCAGCCAATGGATATTACTACAGCACTTAATCTAGAGAATAACACAATCTTTCATTCCCTGACCCCACCCCTCCAATGAACCTGTTTTAATTCCTTTCTGTGCAACAGAACATCCTTCGTGTGACAGTACAGTACTTGCTGGAAGAAGATCTTAAAGACCCAGAAGATCTGCTGCATCTCTGTATTTTATTGTATGTGGGAATGAGGTTTACTGTTTAATCCAGGACTTCATTTCTCTGTCAGGAAATACTTAAGGTTTGATGTGCAGTCTTGATGCCTTTCTCCTGCATGGCAAGACAGTGTCCAGTGCCATATTCATAAGGTAAGGCATAAGGTTATGAGGTTAAGATTAAATAACTTTATATAACAATTACATACCGGAATGTTAATTTTCTTGAAGAAGCATCATCTCTCCTTCTATTCTTCTAACAATCTCACCTTAAATACTTTAAATATTTTCTGTGTTGGATTTCATAGAAGAAGCAGTATGTGATAATGTTGTATGAACACTTAATAGCCAATACTATTTTCACAGAAATCAATTTTGTGTCATAGCCCATTAGGTACTTCAAGGCAATGTAACATTTGAAACTACAAAAGCTTTAGTAAGGCATATAAATTACACAAAAGAATCTTATCCTTGTCAGGATATGCTTAAACTGCAACTTTGATGGTGGGGAAAGCTAAAAGGGCTCCTATTCTTCCCTTCTTTTCAATTTTGTTTATAGAGCTGTCTTGGAACCCGCAGAACAAACTGAGTTTTGGAGTAATTCATCTTAGAGATAAACCTTTTTCCTCTTTTTGATAAAGAGGGGCTGAACCCAGAACACAGTGGTGTAATCCCATCAGTAACTGTACTGGCACAAAAAAGGAACAACAGTGCTGCACAAGAGCACCAACAAGAGAGCAGGAGCTCCTTAAGCCACTTTGAGTGCTTGTAGTTAGTGCCCTGTTACTTCACATCTACCCAAAAACTAGTCCTATCAATGACTAGCTCTTGCAATTCAAAGCATATTTTGATCAGTCATCAGCTTCCCAAGGGTTTGTTCCCTGTGATTCTAAATGTATACTGTGATTTTTCATCAGCTAGGACTAAATTATACTCCACAAGAAGCAATTATTTGGAATGCAGATAAAATATAAGAAAATGCTACTTAATAATGGTGTCAAAACTGGCTTCCTTTTGAAGGCAAGGGAGTTAAGGCAGGAAGAAGTTGGCATTACTGGTAAATGATCCACCTCCAGAGCAAAAGCATTTCACTGACAGAAAGAATCAAAACATAATAGCACACCTGTGGAGCAGGTTATGGAGGCTGCACAAGTCAGAGTTCAGTAATAATAAGAGCAGAACAATGAAAATAAAAGTAGCATGAGAGTTCTTAAGACAAAAAGCGTACATTCTCTCATCTGGAATTACAAGTTGTACACAAAAGTTACTTTGAGAACAATCTTTTTCTAACAAGAAAGGTGTAGAAGCAATACCGCTTATCAGGTGTTGCCTCTGCTTCAAACATGTTTGGATCCTAAGTGTCTGTATACCACCTTCACTTCAGACATAGCATGAGACTTCACTATCCACCTCCATAGTTTTCATCATGGCTATTATTCCAAGTATTTCTCTATTTTCCTTCTCCAGAGTTGATTGGCTAAGCTCCCAAAAGATATCTTTGGCAGCCCCCAGTTTGCTCTCACCAAAAATCTTCTGCACTGCTGCTTCAGACACCATGGCTCATGCCCTGCCATTACCTCACCTCTTTTCCAGATGTCTTAGTTCTTCTTTGTTTACATCTTACTTAATTGCAGGGACTGGATTAAACAAAAGCATTCTCTGTTTCCTTCCCCTCTGTATACTTCACCAATATATGCATCACTGCAGTACAAACACAGAGGTTAAGTCTGTGTTTATTAAATAACTCTGACAAAACTGGAGGTGTTTGGTCTGTCCTTACACACACATGAAAGAGAATTTGGCCAGCTTAGGAGTGAAAACTGAGTATTAAAGGTTATTGAAAAATACTCGGTACTGTAATTCATTTAATATTTCAGCATCCCAAGTTGCCTCATATTACATCAGTTTTGATGTGTTTCTTTAAGGCAGCAACACTTAGAAGTATTTTTACAAGCATATGTCCTCCTTAGCTTTTGCATACTTGTTACCTAAATCAATATCCAAGTAATTAATCCTACATTCAAAGTCTTAGGCATCCTTACTGTCTTTTATCTGTAAACACATCTCCTGATCATCTCCCTTCTCTAATTGCTCCAAGGATCTCAGGGGAGACAGCATCCACCTTCTTTCAATGCCCTTCATTCCTACTCAAACTGTGTCAGAAGTTATGCTGTTTCTCTTACAGACTCAGACCTCTCCAGGACACACCATCCTTTCTGGCTTATTTTGTCTGTGGCTTTTGGCAGCTCATGTATTCTACTCAGTCCTTTGATATCTTCCAGACTTGTCTGTGATGCTGTATGAATTCTGAATATCTCTTGGGAAAAAGTAGCCACTTAATTCTGTAGTTTCATGCTATATGCTTCAAAAATTTGTCTGGAATATTTTCACATTGTACTTTGAAATCCCTCACGTTTATAAGATAACAACTGGAATGCAGAGTACAAGAACCTAAACACAAGAAAAAATACCTATATGAGAAAAGATCAGAACTCTGGACCGGGATTTAAAAGATCTGGGATTACTTCTTGGTTCAAAAATTCTGTGTGTGATTATCAGTTACAGCTGTATCATTATAAAACAGCATTCTCTAAAGGGATAATGAAGTTCTGCCTTCACTCATCCTCTCTTCAAACCATTGCCTTGGAGATGAATTGGAGAGACTCTGAATGCCCCAGGGTGTTAATGAATTGGCAGGATATTTGAACACCCAGATGTTTGAACACATTAGTCCTGTGTGCTTCAGAAAGTGCAGCTTAGATCTATATTTAGTCTGCAAATTTGCAATCTGTACTTGCAGCCTTTTAGAACTTCCTTGACCCAGTGGTATAGATATAACAATATCTTTTTTACCTCTTCCCCTTGCCTTCAACATCTCTTTTTCATCTTCTCTGAACTGTAACTACTGAGATTATACCTTACTCTTTCTATAATATTCTTAATAAGACAATATTTAGAGTGTACATACAAGTAACACTAATTAGGACTTTGCAAAATGTTCAAACAAATGCCTTATATTCTGCACAAATTCAGCAACTAGTTCCAGCATGTAACTGACTTTCACTTCTTAACATTTTCAGTACAAATTTACAGTCTCTTATGTCAAGCAGCCTTTTTCTTACATTCCTCACCTCTGTTTAAACAGAAGAATCTGGAAAAGTTTCATACTTTAAATTATTTTAGAAATGGAGCATTCAGATCCCAAAATGTTTTCAATTCACCCTCAGAAGCCTCTGTATGGCATTTCTTAGGAGTTTTCCTTACACTTGTGCAGTGTACTGTTCAAACTCACTAAACATCCTTAAAGCTGTGTTGACACAAAAAGGATCACTTAAAGCCTAAGCAGAAATTTGGTAACAAATGAGGACTCATCTGAACTGACCCCATGACACCCACACAGCAGGAGACACTCAACAAATGAACCTGCAGTAATGATCTCTTGGTAGTATTAGCATTTACATAAGTATTTTTAAAAAGTAAAATCAGGGCCTCCTTAGCCCTTCATTGTTTCTTGCAACCAGATGAGGATGAGGTTGAGGAATACACACTAAACAAGGCACCTGGGACATATCACAGGGTCTACAGGCATGTGGTAACCAGGACATCCCACATCTGCCTTAAGGCACTTCCTCTGGGTACCATCAGACAGTCCAGCACAACGTGCCCTGGTACCAAGGACACAGAGTTAAAGCAGGCAGCAGAATCTGAGTTCCTGGAATTCATTTTACTAATCGACTTAATTAATTTAAATGGATTAATTTAATTAATTGATTGTTTTAATTAATTTAAATGTCATTAATCACTTTACTTCATTTCTCCAATGACAGAATTGCAGTGAGAGCCAAAGAAGCACAAAGCAAACAAGCAATCTGGAAATTCAAGTCAAATGCAAGGCAGTTAAAGCTAAATTAATGGTGTAAACAGAGCACATTAATGCACTGCAAGGTCACGGCTGCTCGGTCAGACGAGGACTGCATCCACCTTAGCTTTTCAACATTTGATCAGGGATAAGTATTCTGAGGGGAGGAGAACCTGTCTCCTCTTGGCTGCTATGAGACATGTATTATGTCTGAATTTAACCAACAAATTCAGAGCAAGAAATGCACATTCTGGCATTGAGTACAGCTTTGCTCTAGAAGGTAAGAAGTGATATTTATGAAGGACAGTTAGTGGTCCATCCTGTCCCTGTCTGGCCTTCCTGGCCCATTCCCACATCCCTGCCATGACTGAGCTGTGTCCAAGCCTCTCCTCACCGGGCCTGATCCTGGTAGTTTGCTACAACTTGACCCTGGATCTGTCACCTAACCATGGACTTCCCTTACTGCTGGGACTCTGAGCTGACTCTGGCTGCATCTCCAGCCAGGCTGCTGCCTGATGCCTTGCGTAGTGGCTAAGGTGAGCCAGCAGAACAAAGGAGGCTACTTCAGATCTACAGCCTTTTCAGAGGCTGATCAGGAGAGTCTCAGCTTACCCAGGATAGCCTCACTGCCCTGAAGGAGTGGGATGATGGTTTCTCCACAGAGACTTCAGGAGTCTGCTGTAAGGTACAGTCTATGTCCTGCCACAGCGAGGTGCAGTGCAGCAGCCCCAGAAAACTGCCAGGATCCAACCACAGCAGTCTTGCTATGTGTCATTCCAGAGATACACAGGTGGTAAAGAGTCAGGGTGACATCCAGGCATAGTCAAATTATAGGGCCCTGGGGACACCCAGAGACTTCATAATCCAGTTTTATAAAAATTCAGGTGTTTCTCCTTTAAGTAGTCTATATAGGTTTTCCCATTCCTAGTCTTACTTACACTGACTAGGTGACACTTACTTGTTTGCAGACTTGAACTTTTGGGATCGCAGCAAATCTAAACCAGTACTATAGATTAAGCTAAACTTCTTGGGAGGTTTATTTGTTTTCTTGTTTTCTCTAATGGGATGCCAATCCTGACAATATTTGCTACACTGCCTTCTTCTTCTCACCTGACACCTGTCATGGCTGCAAACTCTTAGTCAGGAGATCTGCCATTGTCTGAAGTGTCACAGGAAATATAGTGGGTACCAGCAGAAAGCTCTATGCTGAACCTGTTAAATCAGTTCCAAAATCAGTTTCCCTCAGATACTTTGGTTCTCTAAGAACTGCACATTTGCATCACCTGTTTCAGCTCTCTTCTGTGACCTGATCTGTACTCCTCTCTTACTGCCACTCCTCTGTAGGTAGAGCTCACTCTCTTCCATAATCTCTTCCATGAGCTCTACTTCAGAGTCTCTATTCTAGGGACTAAATTGCTGTAGCTGATTTTTAGGATCTTAGGAGTACACCTATTTAAATATTTTTGAAATATGTATGGACCATATCTGCCAGAGCAACCTGGTAACTGAGCTGATTTGAAGTCCAATTCTAAACACAGATTTGCTTCATCTCTCCCCCACAAAACTGTCAAATAAAATATAGACGACCAAAACTGGATTTTTAAATACAAGGTACCACATTCTCCTACTACCCCCCCCCCAGCTTTGCCTTTTAATTGCTCTCACTAAATTAATTATGTCATTTTAATGCCTAATGAATACCATGAAAGCCCATTAATAAGTCATCTCAGAAGTCATGTAATCTGAATTTGAACACAAAGAGCAGATCTCAGGATGGTGCGATCATTGTTCAGCACAGAGTCACACTTTAAAGCTTTGGACACAAAAATAATGATTTTTTTTTTTTCAAAAGCAGACAACCATAAATATGTTAAACACTTACTATGTTATCTTTGTAATTTGTCATTCCCTTGGATTGAATTCCACTCCTGCCTTGTGGGTCAAAACCAGTCCAGGAGCCACATTGCTCTGAAAAACAGCACTGTTGGTTCTCGTGTGGCCTGTAGCCTACACACTTCCATTAACTTTAACCTTTAAATAACTACACGGCAGTCTGCACTTTGGTGAAGCTTACAAAACTGAATCTCATTATTTTTTAATTTAATATAATATTTTCACAGAAAATAGTAGCTGAATGTTTTTTCTCTCCTTCTGTTCCCCCTTCCCCGTTTTTGGTTACTCAAACTAGTACTTGGTTTAACTTGAGATTTGATGGGAGATAGCCAGCTGAAAATATCTGTTTGGATTGTCTTTAATTGTAACCAAACTTGAAACTGCTTAGCAGAGTCCTTACTTGTCAGAAGAAGAAATGTACCCTAATTACTCCAGAATTAAAAGAAAATAAAAATTTGGATGTGGGAACCAAAGAACATCTTCAGCATCTAGGTAAGTACCAGGTTTGGTCAGTCAACACTGGTGCATAGCATGTGGTCTTGACAACACTGGTTTCTGCCTCTGTGAGAGGATGATGAAATTGCAGCTGACAAAGTACACAGGCAGTGGGAGCTTTAGGTCTCACTTGTAGCAAAAATGAAGTCAAAGGACTGAGATATTTAACTTTGAAGAAATCAAATTCTCTGTTCAGATGTAATTCTGAGCAGTGCACATTGCCAGGGGCTAGAGCGAACTGTGTGAAAGAAGCGAGGAGCAAATCCAAGTTCCATGAGGGCTTAAATCCTCCATAACTGCAGAAAACTGGAAAATATCCAAACAGCTTTGTGTGCTGTACCTGCCAGAAATACATGATAATAAAAAACATTATACATATCACGTACTTCACAATGAGTGATCTTTGACTGATGTGGTTTAGCAGCTTCAATTAACTCAAAGTAGGCTCTTTATGAAATCCTAATATGGAATCATGAATTCCAGGCAAAACAAAACACAAAGGCTACAAAACCAAAAGGGGAATACAGGAGATTTTGTAACTGAGGGAAAGCCAAGGAACAGATCTTGTTCTTTCTGGGATTAAACACTAAAGAAAAATCATCTCACAATAGTGATCACCAACGTGATCCCGAAGGAGGCACTACCAAATGTTGACAAAGAATTTATCCAGTACAGGCTGTCACCCAGCTCCATAACAAAGTGATTTAGGGGACAGGAGCATTCTGGCGATATAGATGTGAAAAGAACTGTGAAAGTGAGACCAAGTGAGAACAGCACGATGAGCTGCAACAAACACAAAGGCTTTCTTTTCCACTGTAAAAATGAATATTCCTGTTAGGAGTGAATAACTCCTGTCCATCTCACTGCACAGTAAAAATCCAAAGTAATTAATAGAAAGTCTCATTGTGTTTCTACGTATCATAACTAGTCTTATGTTGAGTTTTGTTAAAGAATTAGTAATTTTTCATCTGCTTAAAAATCAAGCTTTTGTTAAAAATCTCCACTGAAAGAGTTCAAAGGAATGATATCTGGAAGGCAGTACAGGTGCATAAAAAAAGAAAAATCTCTTGATTATTATATCTTGAAACACTACATTCAATCCATCATAATGAATAAAATAACCTACAATTTAACAGCATACCAACAGCATTTTTAAGGAACCAGGTGGAGAATCTACAAGCACAGCTGAAAAGTTGTGTGGCATGTTTCATCAGGATAGCTCATGAATATTCATATCACATATTTAGACTAATGTAAAAGGCCACTGTCAAGCAGAAAGCATGAGTCAGATCCCAGGAGCCTATTCAAAGTTCCAGGCTTCTTTTTCATTTTTGATATTGTTTACTTTGCACCTTTCAGTCATCTCAATATACAACCCTAGGCTCATCTTGTTCTGCCCACAGTACAGATGGCCAGAATCAGCACCTAAAATTTAAATTACATTTGGTAGACATAGGATGGATTAGAGGTAATTAGGGCCTCCTTTTGTTGCAATAATTATAATTCTGACATGCTAGAAAATTCTATCGCTTTTAAAGCCATTTTTATTCCTAAGGGAAAATAATCCCCACCCAATGATTTACTGTTGTCTCAAACAATTCCAGCTCAACTCACACTTTCTTACAGAATCCACCAAAAAAAAACCTGTATATTCAGTATGGTGTTTATCTTGAGTACTGAAGTATGGAAGGTGTCACAGAAAAGAGCTCAGGACTTGTGCCATTGCCCCGTAGAGAGCTGGCAGGAAAGACACTCGTGCGACAATGCAGAGCTGTACCGGGGAACGAGCGGGTAGGCTGCGAGTCTGGAGATGACTTACAAACACCGACATCTTTAGACAAACAAACCTGAGCAAATTCTGGAGCAGGGAAGATTAAAAGTTTGGAGACAGATCAACAGGACAAACCCCATTCTTTCTGCTCTAGAGGGAGCAACTTAAAAGCACTGCTGTATGGCTACAGGGAATCCCTGGCAGAACTTCTAACCCATTCTTATGACAAACAATCACAGGACAGTCCACTTTATCTGAAGAATAAAGTAGAGGAAAACAGCAGGAATATCCAACTGCATGATTATATGGAAACTGCTTTTATCAGGACAGCAAGCACACACCAGCCAGTCTCCAGGGAGTCACTCCCTAACATTCTTTTTTAAGTTGATATTTGCTGGCTGCCTTTTCATCCTCTGATTTACCTTAGAATCATACAACTGTAGAATTGTTTAGGTTGGAAAAAGCCTTCTAGGTTACCAAGTGCAATCACTTGCCTAGGACTGCCAAGTCTACCATTAAACCATCTCCCTGAGCAGCACATCTACACATCTTTTAAGTACCTCAAAGAACGGAGACTCAGCACTTCCCTGGGCAGCCCATTTCATTGCTCAACAGCCCTTCCAGTGAAAAAATTTTTCCAAATATCCCATCTAAACTTCCCCTGGTGCAACTTGAAGCCATTTCCTCTTGTCCCACTACTTATTTTTGGGGAGAAGAGAGTGAGAATAGGCTGAACAACCCCAGCTCTCAGCTGCTCCTAGTAAGACTTGTGCTCCAGACCCTTCACAGCTTCACTGCCCTTCTCTGGACATGCTCCAGCACCTCAAGGTGTGTCTTGAAGGGCCCACAACTGCATACAGGTTTCAAGGTGTGGCCTCACCAGAGCCAAGGACAGGTGGGACAATCCCTTCCCTAGTCCTGCTGGTCACATGGTTTCTCATAGAGGCCACGATGCCATTGGCCTTCCTGCCTACCTGGGCACAAACAGCTTCATGTTCAGCTGCTGTTGACCAACACCCCAAGGTCCTTTTTCAGAGGGCAGGTTTCCAACCATTCTTACCCAGCCTGGAGCAGTGTATGAGATTGTTGTGACCCAAGTGCAGGACCTGGCACTTTGCTTTGTTGAGCCTCATACAACTGGCCTTGGCCCACTGATCCAGCCTGTCCAGATCCCTCTGCAGAGCCTTCCTATCCTGCAGCAGATCAACATTCCCACCCAACCAGGTGTTGCTGAAGGCTGACTGAGGGTGCATTCGATCCTCACATCCAGATATAGAACAGGACTGGCCTCAATATTGAGTCTTGAAGAACACCACTGATCACTGACTCAGCGGGATATAACACCATTCACCACCATTCTTTGGACCTATCCATCCAGACAGTTTTTAATTCAGTGATGAGTGCACTCATATAAGCCATGGACAGCCTTTCACTATTATATTTAAGAAAAGAAAGTTAGCTCCTCTCTTCCTTGCTCTTTTTCATTGCAATGCTAGAGATTAAGACCAGATAAGACAGACAAATTAAAATGGATCTGTAATGCATTTGTTATTCTGATATGTCATGCTGTAGCCCTTCTCTGCAGTAAGCTGACACTGTACCACATTATTTCCCATTCTTCACTCTAGACAGCTTGTAACTAACACAGTGATTTTCATTACACACTCCTCTGAATATAGCAAAAAATGTATATTAAACTAAAAACACTGGCAGCTTGCTTGGCCCTGGAGTAAACCACTACTTGCTTAATTCAGCACTATCACAGCTGTATGGAATAGTCACTAATGTTACTAAAAATAAGACGGAATCAAGGCCAAATCCAATCAATGTAACTGCCATGTCTCCCAGGCACCTTCCAGACAATGCACCATTGAGCAATCTCTCTTTAAACCATTGCACAAGTTTGCTTGTCCCTGACAAAAGACACTTTTGGCTGTTAACTTTCCACATAGGATTAGCTAGTGAACCAGTTCCAAAGAAACCTAAACCTGCTTCCATTACTCCATGCAATTTGGGAAGCCATGGAATAATCTTCAGGTAGAGAGCAAAACTTAAGAGGCAAAGGAACTGCTCCACCACAATCTAAACCTTGAGCTACAGTGCACAGAACTCTAGCTGTGCATTCATAAAATAAGCAATAATGAATAAAAAGGTAGTAATGAAGGATCTAGGAACCTCTGCTTGGACATTGCAATCAATCTAAGCATTTCCCATAGCTGCTATTATGGGCTGTTCAGACTGTATTTTATTTCCCTGAAGAAGCATAGATAGAAGCAGAAATAATAGTATTTAGGATAGTAGTTGTTCTAATGTGAGAGACTATGCAAAATACAGTGTCCAGTCACTTTGAATCTCGTGGCTCATCATAATCACAGTGAAAATATCTGTACTGTCACTTCCATCTTCCAAAGATGATTGCTCATTTGCTTTTCCTGTAATACAAGTTATGGTAGCTGAGCCCAAATAGAATTAGGAAAGAACTTCAAGGGAAGAAATGTAGTTACAGGTTTAGGATTCAGTCTTTCTACAGATCTTCCTACCTTACATTGCTCTTCTAAGAATGCTTTGAAAATGCGACATCCAAAATTCAGGTGCTGAAGTTCTTCTTCATTGCTCACATTACTTTTTTTCTAATAATGACATTGAAGGAAAGCATCACCTTATGAATCTGCTGCAAGTGACAAAAAAAAACATGGAACAACTGTCAGCATCTCCACGTTTCATTGATGTAAATTATGTGAAACAAAATGACAAATGTTTTCATGCAAAGCTCCACTAGGGAGAGACTGAATACAGACAGATCCAACCCATCTTCTAAGATACCAAACAGCCTCATTGGTTCAGGAAACAGACTTCTTTATGTTCTGACTTCATTCACAAAGAGAAATGTGAAGAGATTTGGTTTGGTTTGTTTGTGGCTAAGCATATATTACTATAGATGAACTTGATGTAATTTCTTTGCCAAAATCCAGTTATGAAGGAAAGCAGCTGCTGAACAAGCAGCATAGAATGACTGGAACTTACAGAGAGGTACAAATCTAAGCCAGGTTTGTTATATAAATTATTTTGCACAGTTCTGTAGCAATAGACTGGACAAAAGTGAGTTCCATTCTCTGGTCCACTATAAAGATGATGCCTAAAATACCTCTTTAAATCTTTTTATCTCTGAATGATTTAGTTCCATGGATTAACAACCCTAGAAAGCAACAGCTTCTGTATTTTGTAGAACAAGCAGCACCAGCCAAACACCTTGTAGGGAAATCCCTTTCCTGGCCTGTGAATATGCACAGATTTCTACTTGGAGATATCAATACATGCCAATAAACAGAAAAAAATCTCTTAGTGATAATCTAAATATTTGTTTCCTAATATTCAAATGAAAATGATCCATTTGATCCCTTGCAGCACTTACATTGATCAAAACAGATAATACAAAGTGGAAAGGTTGCATAAATCTCAGACACAGCCATGTCTATTTTTCAGTCAGAAGCATTTTGACATGCTACTGTGGACTGTATTTCATGATGAAACATGCTGTGCTTTTGGCAGATGATGGCTTGTACCCATCTGGCAAAACATGAATCACAGTCAGAAACATAGCCTAACTGTTGGTATGAATTTAGGACAAGTTGAAGTTACAGAATTAAATGAAGCTTTCATATTTCCCCTGGATGATCTGGTCTCCTAAGTTTCAGTGTATAAGTTCAAGCCTATGGTTTTTATAGGTTGACTTAGTGACACTGTGGCACTGTCAAGTTTTTAGCAGATAGTAGGGATTAAGTGACTACAGGAAGCAGAACAGAAATATAATTGCCTTTGAGTCTATTCAGTGAGTAGAAAACCCCCTTTGTTTCTTCAAAGCCAAAACTAGACACAAAATTATAATATTTCCATATTATCTATGGGATTTATGGCTTGCAATTAGATACAAATGTGAAAATCAATTAGTTTAAGTGGAGAGAAATGGTGCAGGTTCCCACTGGGTTTTAAATAAGGATTTAACCAGAAGCTGGCTGCCACAGTCCATATCTGAGACAAGTAACAGCTGACCAGTATCTTTTTCAGCCATTTCAAGGATGTAATGGGCTTGTGGTACATTTTTTAAGACTTTATATCACATAAAAAGAGAAATATTTTTTCCCCTCTATACTCTCTCCCTGGTTATTTCCATCAATGGTGATATACCAAAATCTGCTTTTATTTGCTACAGGAGGTAGCAGACTGATTTACCTCAGAGAAATCTTGCTTTCTCCAGTAAAATTATCCCCTGAGTAACACCACAGATTTCATAATATTATATTGAGAAAAAAATATTGGCCTATCTTCATACTATATTATTTGTTTGATGTCTTGAACATAAATTTAATTTCAGACTACTTGGAAAAACCCACTATTGATTATGGTTTGACAGACAATAACCTTTTAAAGGAAGAAGTCTGAAGTCTGATATGAATGAAACACTGAGGCACTTTACCTTTGCATATTTAATAGGATGTTTCCTCCAACTTAAAGTAAGACCATTCTGGCAATAGGATTAAGCCAATTTAAAAAGGATCAGGACTAAGCCTTCCAAGTCTAAAACCAATAATTTGGAAGCCCAAAAGTATTCCATGCATCACAACAGGAAAAGAAAATTTGGTGCAGCCAGGATTCAGACTCAGGTGATATTCAGAAGTTACCAGTGAAAAATAAACATGGACCATTACTTATATAGCTTGAACTGAACTCCAAAAGCTAAAATTCAGCAGAATAACATTAATAGCCTTGAATAGTAAAAAGATTTGACTCCACAGGACTTTGCCACTGGAACTTTTACACCCAGATCAACTGCAATCTCTAGGTCCAGAGAAGTTAAGCTTATTCTTTACTTGCTCAATTGGTATTTGAGGTAGAAAGAGTTGAGTGAGAACACTCCTACTTTCTCACATGCTCTTTTTCCCACAACAGGACTAAGGTCATAGCTTAATCATGCTGCCCATGCAGAAGCCTGTAAAGAGGTGAAGTTATATGTGGATCTTCAATAATTAATGTTTCAATTTTGCCCTTTTGTTCCCAATGAAATGGATAATTTTTCTTTTGAATATATTATTGTCAATGTTCTTACCCATGTGTTATCTGCACTGTGACTTGGGTTTAATTCTAAATTCATTTACTTCCTAGGTTTTCTAAGCATCTTATTCCCCATGCTCAGGGGCTGTATTTCTGAGAGTTTTAAAATTCTATTAAAATCAAAGTAATTGGTCACTTGTAGTATTGGAGTGTGCCTGTAGGTATAATCTAGTACAAGTTCCAAACCCCTAGGAATCATACGAATTAAAAAATGTACATAATGCTAAAATCCTCTGAGCCACTCTAAGTGTTATAAAACAAAGCTTTACAACATCATTTTAGTATATGCAACAACTAGCTGAACTCTCTTAATATTTTGCCTGGAGGTGTAAAAAATAATAATAGAAAAGACTGTAATTTTGCTTTATTGGGTACCTTTTCCATCTGCAGGTAAAGGGCAGCAAAGCTACCCAGGAGAGCAAGGAGGAGCTCATTGAACAGTCATAGCAAAACAACATTCTTTTAAAGGATTTTTCTTCAGCAGAAGAAGCCTAGAAGATAGATAGGAGCAAATAAAGCTGTTTCAATGTAAAGAGCTCCATTAAATGCTTGAATGGCCTTTCCTAATGAATAAAGCTCTCTGGGATGCAGTAGTAAGTCAGTAAAGCAGGTGCTATGCTGAGGGGCAGACACTGGAATGCAATTGCCAGTTAGGTTGTCTTTTTCTGCCCATTCAAGATAATCACTTCAGCGCCCATAATGCATCTTTGTGGGAGTCATTGCCACAAATCAAGAGTTTTAAACCCTTTAGCAACAGCTGAAATTGTTCAGTTTGGAGACAGAATAGAGAACACTGAGGAAATACAAATAGCAGAACAGAGGCAATTCAGCTCTGTTACAGTTTTTCTGAGAAACAAATGGGCTGACCAGGAATAACAAAGCTAATATTACACAGCGCTTTTTCCTTCTCCAGTAGTTTCCATCTGAGCTTCAGCATTTCCTTGAGGAAGGAAAGCATTTATTTCCTTTTTGTGATCGGACAGCTAAAGAACAAGAAATGAAGGTGATTTTTTCAAAGCTGCACAAGTTTCAAAATGATCTGAATTCACAACCCTCAAATCCAGATTCCCCTTCTCTAAGTTCACTAGCACTTCCAGAAGGGTAGCACTAGCATTTTTCTCATACCATATACACTGTTCAATTAAGAATATAAAAATTGGTTGATTTTTTAATGAAACAAAAATTAAATCCAAAAAATTGTGAGAAGGGAAGTGTCAAATAATTTGTTAATGCTCAACAAAACTAAATTAAACCTTTAATTTTATATTGGCATTTATATGTATAGGAGGGATTTATTTGGGCACTTTTGTTGTTTTTCTTAAAGGTTTTTTTAAGTGTTTAAGCCTAAAATATGAAAGCTGATTTTTCCACTGAAAGAAAATGACAGGTACTTTTAAAAATCATACCTAGTGCATTAAAGTTGCCACTTTTAAACTTCCTGCATAAAAAAACCAGTTCCTTGTGCCACTTGCTCTTTTGTTAAGATCCACTGTCCATAAGTAGCTCGGTAACTCACTAAAGCAGCAGCCTCATCCTAGCTTTGAATATGAAGGAGCTATGGAGCAAGACTGATCCTGGGAGTCTTTGCCACAAGCCTAATAATTTCCAGAATCACTTCACCTTCAAAAAACTCACCAAAATAAGGCTGCCAGTGAAAAAAAAGCATCCCCCATTCTACCATGATGGCAATCCTGTTCACGAAGGCAGAGAAGCCTGGTGAACTCAAAGCCCCAGGACTCTTCTCACCTCCATATACACAAACCAGGGCCACAATATTTTTGAAATCAGCTTAAAGTTAGCTGTTTGTAATTTCACATTTTGCTTTTAGTCTAAGTTAATTTGAATTTGTGCTAAAATGTATCATAGAAGTCTCTGAAACAGGTAACAACATCAAGCAGAATTTAAATTCTGACAGCAGACTTATCCTTTGAGAATCCATTCATACTTTACTTTTGTTTATATTTAGAATGGTTCAATTGCTGCTTCCTGGGGGAAAGAAATAATTCTACTCCTCTAAAACATATTAGAAGACATGTCATATAAGCACTTAAATTCTACCTCAGAACTTCTCTTGCAATCTGGGATTTATAATTTTATGGTGTATTTCCATTTCTTTGTGTCCAAAATGCAAATAATAAATGTGACTATGTGCCTTGCATGGATTTATCAGCATACAGGATGCTTTGGGGAACCCTACTGAAGATTTTGTTTTTAAAATACACTTAACTCTACTTAAACCTTTTGAGCATTTATTTGATTACAGCAGAAGAGCTCGTATGCATTGGTATAAATTCTCTGTGACATGCACATCCCTACTGATCAGAGCACTACACCTATGTGCTTTGTTGATACTTGTCATTGTATCAACAATTCTGTTAATCTGGTTATTTTCTTAAACCACCATTTTTCTCATCAGCTGCTACTCCTCCCTTATTTGGCACCCTGCTGTGTGCATAAATTCTAATTACTGGTCTCTCTTGGCACCTCAACACTTTTCAGATGTGATGGAACTTCTGCTGTCCCACATTTTATTTCAAAGCACGAGGTGGTTATCTCATCACAGATGAAATCTTTGAATGCTTTTAAAAGTAAATAATATCCTTCAAGCTTGGAAATGGAGAAAGTATAGCAGTGATCAGTGATTCACAGTGTGGGATTTTTAAACACTTCATTTTCATCTTATTTGAAGTATTTTATGTCTTTGAAATAAAGAAGCTAACATGAAATGAATTACCTTTCTGCCTAACAGCAGTGTGTCTTGCATTAATGATCAAGTACACCTACATCCAAGAACAGACCTGGGCTAAGAAAAGCAATAGGATTTAAGCTTGGAATTACACTGAACACAATTGTGGCACTTTTGTACCTCTTTTCACTTAGATGAGATCTCACAACTGCTATGATAATTCCATATTTAACACAAGGAAACATTTTCTAAGTTTACAGTTGGATTCAACGATCCTAAAGGTTTTTTCAACATTAAATTAGTCTACAATTTTTCTAAGAAAAAATGTCAAGTAATGTTTTCTAAACCATTACCAGTTAATTCTTTCTGGGCATCAACCAGAGAACCCGAGAAACTGAGCTTTTGGGCTTCTGGGTTCAGTTTTTCCTTGGATTCATGTTAATTCCCTAATGTCACTTAGTGTGCCTCTTTTTTCCTCTGCAGAAAGAGGACACTACTTTATCTTTGCCAACACAGTGCTACAAGTCCTACTCGATAGTATTGGTAAATCACTCTCGATATCTTCAAGTGCAAGGCACTCAAAACACTTTGGCCAACAGTTTGCTGTTACACAGAAGGAATATACACAGTTCCAGTTGCCCTTTAAGATTTACAGATTTCAGTGATTTTTCTCCCCCACTGAATCACTAAGTGTAATACAGACTTAAGCATTTTTTAAATATTACGTCTTTCTTTCTCTATACACAGGTGGAGTCTTTAGCTCCTTTTTAATGCAACAATACTTGTCCTCTGTTTGACAATAATTTGGAAAAAAAGATATATTTTCCTGAGAAAGTAAGGACAGAGGAGTACTATAAAAGAGAGTATTAAACCAGGGGAAAGGGGCAGTTTTGTGCGATTTTAAAATGAAACTAAACATAGTAACAATGCTATCATTAGAGTAATAAGGGTAATGTGATTGTTTCACACAGATTCCCATAGGAGGAGAAGATGGTACTTTTTACCATAGGACTCTTTCAGTCTAACTCAGAAAGACAAAATAAGAAGTAGCAGATTGCCAATTTTTTCATGAACATTTTTATGATTTAATAAATTTCAGTCCAGGATAAGGTGCTGAATTCAATACCACAAAACCCATGAGTCTTAATTGGTTCATGATATACAGAAGGCTAGACAGAATGATCCTTCCTGGCTAAACAAAACAATGAATGCATCTTATCTCCAGCACCATGCATGGATTCAGTAGCAACACCCTTCCTAAAAACTCACCTGAGAAGATATGGCTCCTTCATTTTTTAATGAAATTTTTAACTCAAAAAATATTTAGTACAGATTTTCACAATGGCAGGTCACTTAAATGACTGGATTGTGATTCCACAGATTCTAGAGCATCTGTTGATAAAGGCCACCTCCTATTCCCATGCTGTCAAGTTAATAATGCAATCCTTATTCAGACAAAACTCCAGCTGCTCTCATGGAATAAGTCCTGAGTGGGGAAAACGACTCACAGCCCTTCTGTGAACAATGGACACCTACATTTCTTTCCTGAAACAGCAGGCTGCACTGTATAAACTGGATCCATTATCAGCCAAGCTGAGAGTTTTGCTTGTCATTACAATGAAAATTGTCTGGCAGCCTTAGAGGCTACATAGTCATGCCACTTACATGGCCTGAAACTAAGTTTGAATGCCAAGAGTCTGCCAGGCTGACCACCATTAGTGCTGTGTAATGAATGAAAAGTGAGCCAAAACCTATTTCTGAGAATATATCCAAAGGAAAATATTTAGTTGTATTAAGATATTATTGTGGCTGTAATGAATTGTCTTCCTGCTCTGAATCAGGCATTAAAGTTTGGAAGGGAAGCAGAGGAATTTCAATTCCAATCAGATAGATGGTCTTTATGGACCTTACAAAAACTTGTCATTTAGTTAATAAGTTTTGGAAAAACTGAAGCTCTCATTCTCAGCAAGAAAATATTTTAGCAACCTGGAATTTCCTAATTTAGAACCTAATTCCAGGTTCTAAAGAAAATTTTGCATCTTCTTAGAGGGCCTTGTGCTGAGCCTGTCATGTTCACAGACACCACACTTGTGGCTTGTCAAGCAGGAGAGTTTAGAGTAGACGTGCATTGGAATATACCTGATGAGGGCATTTCCCTCATCACAACCTTTGTAATCCTTCAGTGATGTGCTTGGTGAGATTTAGATCCTGCTCCTTTTTCCTCGAGTCACACTAACGAATACATCCATGGTTCCTGAAAGATAAAAGAAATCTTAATTTGCACAATTGTTCACAAATCAAAACATTGTTCACAAATCAAATATCCTAAAATATTGCTGCTCCCACAGTTAGTTACCACTGGAATGAGAAAGGATGGGAGTAGTTTAGGGACACTTGAGGAAACACTGAAGATTTGAAAAATCAAGCCATTTTTAGCAGCTACAGGTGACTCCTAACATTTTCTCTGAGAATGTTTTCTCTCTTATTTGATTTTCTTTACCCTTCTCCTCTACATCTAGGTTATGTCCTTAAATGTCAAAGTTGAATAGCTTGGGTTCTGAAATCTGATTCTGTCTGAGTTTCAGCAATGGCAATGGAATTATTTTATCACTCATAAAACTATTTCATTGCACTCAGAGCAGTCTCACAGGTTCACCACAGACATATTCTAGATTTATGGTGCAAAGAGGCAAAGTAAATATATATCTTAAACCTGGATAGAGATACAGTAAAATCAGTTCCTTGGGTAATTATTATAGTGGTCAGTCAAAGCAATGGGAGATTCATCACAGTGCAACTCAGATATTTGGCATTGTATGTTTAGGGATAGAACATTTTAGTCTCAAACCCAGTTCCTGAATCACACTTAGATTTTAAACAAACACCTTAAAGATACAGGAATGTTCAGATGTCGATTTTATTTTTGTGATCACCCTTCTTTTATATTGTCAGAACTTAGAAATATGACATATCAGCCAAAGTGCTTCTATAGAAGGTGAACTTTGCAGTACTTTTGAAGGTAGCACTTCTGCTACATTCTCAGTAGGACATTCACCCAGCATGATTGATTCCATTGCATTCCTACTACTCATGTGTGGTCTGTCACTGAGATCAGTGAGCCTACCTTCATTCACACTGGTACCACAGAGATTCAAGTCCAAAAAGAACACACTCAGAATTCAGACTTTTGTGGCACCAGAGGGCAGGCTGAAACACTCCAGACAACTGAGTTGGAGGGTAAATAGCAAGGAGACTTGAAAATTATGTGAGCAGTACAGTTCTGAACAGTCCCTGAGTCCACTATTAAATCATGTCCTTGACCATTACAGGGTTAGTGTTGGACTTCACAGTGCTGGGTTAGCAGTTGGATTCAATTATCTAAAAGCTCTGTGATTCAATGGTTTTCTTTCCTACTGTAATGTTTGGACAATTGAACTTAACACCTACAGGACACCATATTCAGATGTTTTCACTGTTTCCAAAGGGTAAACACATAATTCATAAGAGGATTCATTGATCCATGCTTGTGGCCTAACCATTCTTTCCTCAATTACTTGTTAGTAGAATTTTCAAGGACAAACTCAGCCCCAACATAAACAGGGACAGGTACCTATTGAGCTTTTACATTTTATCTACGTAATTATGGTTTCATGGAGATCTGGCTATTTCTGCCTCAGACCAGTCTCTAATACAGGAATCCCTGAAAGAAGAGAAATGTCATTGCTAAGAAGAATATGTTTTGACTTTTCTACCGTCAGTTATTCAGCAGCTGCTGATCTGTTACAACTTGAAACTACTGAAGACACACAAATGTAAGAAAGAAACAGAGCATCAGGAGCCAATGGCATGAAACATGAAGTTATATACAAAACAAACCCCCCCAAAATCAGAAATCCATTGAAGAGCACTTTCACAGTGATCACAGAATTGTTTCCCATGCTGATCCATCTTGTGTGACCCTAATATTTCAACATCCAGAAGGAATGAACATCTGAGGTTTGCACTATAACACACACACACATTTTCGATAGACTATTTGGACATCCTTTTTGAAATGCCAATGTCCTCTAACTTTAACCAAATACTATTTTGTAGCCTCCTGTGCTCTACATTTATTAAACAGATAATTTATAAGTTTCCTGCTGACACTAGGAGTGATGACATGAAGTACCACTGAAAAAAAGAACATGTGCATGGTTTTTCATGTGTCTGTATGTAATTTAGCCCAGTATTTTCAGAATCTCAGCCTTCTCATCTTCAATTAGCAAGCACACCAACAGAATTACCTCCATTAAGACTAAAAGGTCTAGTTTGATGGTGAAACTAGATTTACTAGACTTTCAAAACAGTATTTTTCTAAAACCAAAGCACTCATATGCCTGCTTGTGTGAGCAGATGGAAAGCACATCTGTTTTACTTCCATCAATGACCTTTTTTTAAAGCAATTAAATATCCCTGCATAGTATGTGTGATGCAAGCAGTGGAGTTACATGCAAGTGCACCAAAAGAGGGAATTAAATCCAGTGATTAATCAACAGGCTGACTATTTCCATTGCTGAAACTGAGAGATATAAAAGAAGAAAATCATTACTACAGAAGGTGAACTTTTTTAACCATTTCCATCACAAAAAAAAAGAGATATAGCTTTATTATAAACAAATATATCTGTATAAAATTGAATAAATAAATGTAGACTTATTAATTTCTTACAGCCAAAATCTTGCAACTTCATATGTAAAAACCAAAGACTCAATACTAAGCCAGAGTGTGTGTGTATATACATATATAGATAGATAGATAGATATAACCATAAAATTCCAGTTTTCAGGGAATAGCCAGACAGACAAAATTATCTTTTTTTNTTTTTTTTTTTTTTTCCTAAGAGTTTCAATTTTTCTCCATTTATATGAAGTGCTTATGATCTGGTCCTGACAGTGGGAAATTCTTGTGACTATATAAATTTTATAGAACAGAAGTGTTGTCATGTAGCAAATAAATCAACTACACAAATGTGAGAGTGGGAAGTGAACTTTTATTCTCTGTGACACTGAGTGTTCAGAAAGCAGCTAATGATACTGCCCAAGAGGTAGGCAGGCTAGTAAGAGAGAACCATGAAAGCATGTAAAATCTTGATCCCTTAGTTTTTCATTTAGTCTTGCTTTCTGGGGCTATTTTCCCACAATTAACACTATGCAGCATCAAGGATTAACAATTCTTTTTCTCTTGTTCTTATTGCAACCTTCATCTCTTAGACTGAAGAACAATTTAGACAAGCTTTCAGTATATTTAATGGAGAATAAAACACCTCTTGAGATAATTAATAGCATCATAAGAAATCCTTGTAAAAACATATGCCTGCTTCTCATGCTAAATTTACTTTTCCCTCAGTATACTTCTGCAAAGAGTATGCTGAGCATTAAATGAGTTTCTGATCACTCAGGGCAAGGTCAGTGAGACTGTCTCTGCTGTCCCAAGCAGAATAATAGAGCTATCAATAACAGTTAGATCGGGGTTAATAAGTGGAAGATAATGAGGGGGAATGGGAGGTCACATTGAAACACACTGCAAACTCCTTGGTTTACAAGAGGGCTGGCCTTTATTTCCACCTTGTCCATAGAAAGAATCTACTTTTTACTATGCTTTTAAACTGATTCATTCTTCATCAGACATTCATTTTTCTGTCAGCTTCAGCCAAATACTGCTGCATAATTGAGTTCCTCCTGTTCAAAAAAAAGGAATGTCTTTTCAAGCCTTCCCATTGCTCTGCACGTAAGAACAGTGAAAACTTCACCAAAAAGTTATTTAGGTAGTTCAGTCTTAGTGCTGCATTGTTGTTTATACTCCTCATTACTGCATTAGCAGTGAGCTCCTACAGACACAAATCTTCCACATGCCAGTCAATGCAGAGGCAAGAGGGGCCCAGAAATAAAAAACAAGATTTGCAGTTGATTTATTGGTGGAAAGGAGGAACAAAACCTCAGACAATAGTGAATACAAAGAAAGCAGCACTCCCTTCCCCTTACACATCCATATTCACATACAAATCCACAGCTAAACTCTGCTGCTCTTCACATTAAGTACAAATCTGCAGTACCTTTGAGGAAGTGTTTTAATCAATGTGGAGATAATTTACTTCTTTTAGAACTACATGTAGTTTAGATAGGCATATAACTCCTGATATGGATTCAGCCCTACCTGAACCTATTTATTGAAGATTCTCCTCACTAGAATATTTTCCAGCAAACCTTCCTGATTCTCTCACACCCGGATAATTGTTCATGCAATGTCCCCAGCCTTCCAACTAAAACCTTACCCTCTCCTGCTTTCATACCATGTGGCATTCCATTCTCATTTCTTTGGGGGATAAAGACCAAAGTTAGAAGCACCAGGTGCATTTTTCAGGATCTATCTTTGGTAAAATTTTCATAGCAAGGAAAGATGTATCTGGGTTGTTATCTCTCAGTAGTTTTCAAATTATAATAGCAAGTCTTTCCCAACTAAATAAATCAAGGAGACAAGTCTATACTATAAAAAGGTCAGTGTTATAAAAATTTGTGTCTATATCTGCATAGACCTGGCAACTAACTGGTACACTTATGAACAGTCAGTTTAAAAAAAAGAAACTATAACACTGCTTCACATCTGACTGTCTTCTTGATGATGCAAAAGGATGAAACACAGCAGATGAGATTACATAAACCTGCTCCCAGAAGACTGGAAGTCTAGAACTGACACAGAAGGCACCCTGGATAGTCCACATTAAACAGGTAACTGGATGGACTTCCATCTGTTGTTAGCATGGATATTTTATACAGGTATTGCTGGTTTTGGTTTGGGTTTTTTTAAGGGAGAATGAAGGAATTCAATTTTTAAAGTTCTACTTATGGTGCAAAGGAATTTATCATAAATGCATAGTTTGTGTGGTTACATTGCATCTCCTGCTTTCTTGAAAACATGTTTTAACTATGATACATTACCTTTTATACATATATATAATAAAGCTGCAATTTAAGTCACTAGACTATTACTGGAGAGGATATGTTTGCACGTATAGACAAACACAGAGACCAAAAGGTATTCCTACACAGAATATCACAGGGGTTTTTAACTGTCTGGTATTTTGGCATTGCCAAAGGATTATAATATCCTCACCCTGATGCCACCCAGCTCAGGGATCCTCTTCTCCCTGAAAAGGTCATTCTGCAATACACTTCTCTTCCATTTCACTGTGAAAGTAGGTTTCCCTCAAAAAATACTTCCCAAACACAGGTTCCCTGGCCCCAGTTTGCATAGTTCTAGGACTGCATTGTCTTTGGCCTTACACCAGGCTTATTCAGATAATCAATGGACCTTTCAAACAGGCATCTCCTCCTTCTTTCCCACACTAGTTTGGATGAATTAGAATGACAGTTGCCTGTCCCCAGGGAAATTAACCTGTCAATCCTAATCCTGTAGAGCTGTAAGGGGGCACTTCTCCACTAGCTCTCTCCATGATGCTGTCTACACAGCTGGAATCTCTTCTCAGAAGAGAGAGAAGAGCAATCAATAGTGTCTCTGAAAAAGATGCCATCACCAGCACAGCAGCACTCAGCCACTGAGTGAACCACGCGCTTCTGATTAAGGTGCCCAGGCAGGGGCCGATTGATCGGTCTGACTGCACAGCACACTAACCACGAGTCTCAAACTCTGCAGCTTCCCTGCCCTGTCACCCTCTGCCTCCCTCACGTCTCTGCTCCTTGGAAAGGATGGAGCACACACTGGTGAACACAGTGCTTAAATCCATACATTGGCAGAAGAAATTCTGACAGCTGATCTCTGTGAACTCGGTGACTGAAGTAATGAAGCACATGACTACAACTCCTGGAGACACAAGGAAGAGATAAAAATGGCCTGGTAGATTACACTTAGCCCATCTCTCTGGAGACTACTACGAAACAGTGTGTTCTTTAAAGTGACTAGAGTAATTCCTAAGGAGACTATTCCAGACCCTCGCAGGCTCCACTGTTGGTAACCTGGGGAGGCTTTTTTGTCTCAGTAATACTCAGTTTAATCTTTTCCAAATTTGATGATGTCATTTATTGCCCATAAGATCCACTTCATTGGACCATACAAAGTCATTACTTTCTTAAATTCCTTGGTGGTGGTGGTGGTGATGGTGGTGGTGGTGCTTTTGGTCTCAGAAATTTGCCACAGAAATAATTCTAATTGTCATTAGCTATTTCCTAAACAATAAAAAAAAAGTAGAAATGGGAAGAAAGGGGTGATTAGGAAAAGTAGCAAGATGGTGGGGCCAGAGTCATGGTACTGAAGAGCAGAAGCAGCTGAGGAGTCTGATGTGGCAAAGGCTCTATTTAATTTCAGGAGGATATTTCCATACTGGCATGGAAAAAGCTCAAGAAGGGCTGTCACTTATTTTACTGAATTGGTTCTGTCACAGCCTTGCATCAAGACTCTAACGCCTCCTAAAAGTCAGCGCATACAATTTAGTTACAGCCTTGTCTAAGAACCAAGCAAAGTAGATATTGCCCAGAGTTTTCAGGAAGCACGCAAAGGATCAAACAGTCACTCTGCTTATTTTGCCTGGGCTGACTGCTGCTGCTGCCACCACCAATTAAGAAAAATTAAGGATATACGAGCAGTAATTTTGGAGCAGTAGTCAATATAAGATTGATTCCCCCCATCAATCACTCATAGGAACAGCAAACCTGACCCTTCACAGCTGTCTTCCCTGCACAGCACAGCAGTTTCATTCTTTTCTCCCTCAGCCTCTTTTTCTCATAACAGCCACGACTTTGTGCCAACATTTCATCATTCTAGGAGGCACAACTTAGTTTTACTAGAATGTTGAAAAGTGCCAGAGCATCCTTGCCTCTTTCCTTCTTAACTAAATCAAATGTGATCACATCTTCCTGATAGCACAAAGGAAACATAATACTTCATTGCAATCACTTCTATGCCCTAAACAGTTGGTCCCCATACCAACATCTATTGCACCACTTAAATCCAATCAAAGTTCTCAGAAAAGTGCTTAAACAAAACCTAGATTATAGGTGTCTGGTCTCTTGACCCCTGTGTTCTTTGACAAGATGGCTCAGCATGTGTGTTTCCAAATCTTTTTGCAATATACCTCTCAGATTGAATTTCAGATACAACTTACTACTGGCCATATTTTTTGGCATTACGCCTTTCCATAGATTTGCATCTTTCAGAGACTGTGTCTGATTCATTCCTACTCTACATTTCAGATTCTTTTCCTTCTTACAGGATAAGTCTGTGCATGTTGCTACATGCCTGGCAGTAACACAGGCATCTATGGAAATGATGGCCTCACTACAGGCTCCTTTCAAATCAACCTGCCATCTCATAATCAATAAATGCATTTTTGCCTTACATGCCTATCAAATCTTGTTCTTCTAGTTCAGGAGAACTGAAAGTGATGAACATGGTCTACATGACACCTCTCTCTCTTCTTTTTCCTTCAACCTGAGTTTTTCATTACTTGTCTTAATAGTCTCTCAAAAAATATAGAGGTATGGACTTTCTGACTGTTAGTATCTGGATATATTTTAATATTATTTAATTATTTAATTATTATTATTATTCTCTGTATTGGCAGCACTTTTTACATCAGAAATGTCTATCTCATGTAAAACAAAGTTAGTGCAGCACTTAGCCTGACACTCTCTCTTTCCTACTTAATACATTACTGTTCACTATTACCATTTCTGTCCTCTGCTCCTTCAACCATACTTCAGCTCAGAGTTCATAGTCCTTAGCTCATACACATCATATTTAAAATAGGCATCCAGCAATTAGGCAGAGTACAAAGGAAAATAATGGCACTGATTTTTGTGAACCATTATATGAACTAAATCCAGAGGCAGGAACACATCTTTATATCAGTAATATTGGAATATCAAAAAATAGTTTATAATTATACCCTTGGGAGCCGTCCCATATCTCAACCACCAGGTGGCAATTTCATCCCATTTTATGTTCCATTAAGTAGGCAATGGCCTAAACAGTGTGGAAAGATGAATGTGTTTTCAGTTGATGTACTCTGTAGAAGGACAGAGAGATTTCCATGGCAGGCCGGAAAAATGGCTTTTCATCATAGAGGACAGCTGATGTCTTCACATAAGTGGAACTTCTTTTATTTGTGGGTATCTAGTGAAGATCCCTAGCTTCTCACCTGGGAACCAGCACTACATAATATTTGGCCATCAAAATGGAAGTCCTGACCTCACTGAAATTATAAGGAACTTACCTCCCTTTCAATAGGGATCAAGAGAACACGAAGAGAAAACAATTCTCAAGACACTAAACTAAGTTCCTTATCAGTCCCTTTACAAATGGAAGTAAAACCTCACTTTCTTGTATTACATGGATTTTGAAATTACATAGATATTCCCTGACCCTTAATATTTTCTTTGCAAACACCATATTCCCTGAAGTGTCTGATATCTCTCTTCAATCCCAGTGATATTTGTCTTCATCTTTCCTCCTCAGTAGATCTCCTAGGTCTGCGGCTGAGCAAGAAAGAGAATATATCTCCTTCACAAACCACATCAAGGAGTGGATTTCAGCCTCTGAATTATTCATTCTTGGTCTTTGCACAGCACATAACAAAGTAACTAATGACATATTTTAGCAAGTCCATGGGGCAGCCATCAACTGTTCTGTATTGCAATGTCTCACATCCAGCTCTGCTTTGAGCCCATTTCCAAAAACAAAAGGAAACATAGAGACAAATTTAACTTTGTTCTGAACTCACTAGTGTAGGTGAGTTAGATTGCTCAAAATTAATGAGCTAAATTTCCTATTACAAAGCATACTGAGTATTCATTTACTTCTGATTTTTGACTGTTTCATATTCAAAACTATATGGCTTTGATGTCAAAAAGGAGGATTCATGTTTTAAAGACATCTATATATAAATCAGAGCTTTGTATAGAAAATATACAGACATTCTAAATCATTGATACTTGAGTTAAAGCCTGCATGTAATCTGACTGTGTTCAGCTGCCAATTTTAAATTCTCCAACAATCTGGAAGAGAAAAATTAATGTATCTATTTCATATCAGTGTAGAAGTTTTGATAAAAATACCCCACACCTACAGAGGAAAGGGTACAAAATAACTCCCTTCTTTTCAAATTTCTTTTTCAAACAGGAAAAAGGATATATTGATGTGATGAGGCTATTTTCAAACTTTCAGCAATTACAGATGATTCATTCTGCACTTCCTGAAGTGTTCCTGATCATATTTGTCAAGCAGAAAAGTTGTCTAGGAAGCTGTGCTCTGGCAGTGATTACGCATTTTCTGCTGATGCTGAAATAGTCAATATTTTAGAGGTAGTAAGTTGTGAGGTTTATGTGTTTCTCTTTGCTGCAGATATGACTTGAGTATTCAGTTCTTCTCATGCATAAACCAGCACTGTAGAAAGTCAGCTTAGGGGGAAATCTCTTATCCCCTTATTATATTGTTCTTGTATTTGAAGTCTGAAACCATCATGTATGACAAACACCTGCAAGCTGAAAAGAAAGTATTCTCCCAACTCCATTATCACAGGAATATTGTCACATCAGAACAGACTAGTTTCATTTTGCTTTGGTAAATTGATCCACAAGCTTAACCTTTGTTTGAAACCTCTAGGGCTGTAACAAAACAAGTGCTGTGCTGATAGCAGAAAAGCCTTGTCAATGCTTTTTTCCAGTGGGGCTATTACACAGCACAGACTAAGAAGGCCCTTCCCTAGGAGAAACCAAACAGATTGACAATACTTGTCACTTCTTTAAGACAATTGTACCTTTCTTGAAAAGTAAACTTAAGATGTTTAACCCTCTGTTGGGTTTCCGTGGCAAGGTTTTGGTAGCAGGGGCTCTGTGAGAAACCCCAGAACTGCTCCCATGTTGTACAGAGTTGGAGGAAATAGTGGTTTTCATTTTTTCTCTGTTTCCCACTATCCTAGTCAATTCTTAATTGGCAATAAAATAAACTACTCTTCCCCACCTGTTTTCCAGACCACAGAATGTCAGCTCAGAGTCTGATTTCAGAAGCTCCATCCCAACTGACAGAAGGCCCACAGAGCCTCTGTGGAGGCTGCTGCTCAGTTTACAGCCATGACACCCTGGTGACTCAGTTTTTGACCATCTTCCTTGTAAAGACACCCTCACTTGACAAGCAGCAATCCCCTGAAGGACAAGCAGCACCACAGCTCTAGAATAACAGGGCTTAGTGGCAAATATGATGGTGCTGGTTTGGCAGCTGGACTCAGTGATCTTAGAAGTCTTTTCCAACCTTAATGACTCTATGATTTCAAGAATCTATGATTCTATGCTTCTATGATTCTATGATTCTATGATTCTGTGATTCTATGACATGCCAACCTGACAGCCCACACAGAGCTGGGAAAAAAGCAAAAATTAAATGGCCTCATATCGAAGAACCTTATGTATAAATGGGTGGTACATTTGGCCAGTATCACCTGCAAATATTATCCACTTGCATTTTTCCAAAAGCCATGAAGAACCTACAGATGCCTCTTACATTTGCTTTGGGACACACAGGTTTGCCTGCAGCCATTGTCTGCTATCTCATGAACCAAGACTGATGAAAACATTTAGCAAGCAGGTGAGTAATTGAGAAAACTTACTCTTGGGATAGCTCCTTAAAAGAGTTGTTACTAGATTCATGAAATATTATGCCTGTAGCAAGAACTGCATTATAAATCCCTTTGGCTCCAGACAGGTGATATTAATTTTTTCACACCAGTGGCACATTACTGGAGAAAAACCACTTCCACATTCCACAGGTCTGACACTGACAGTTGTACAGAAGTACATATGCAGCTGGTCTCCTGTTCAGTAAATAAAAGGAAGATCAAAGTGTGTTCGCTAATTGAGAGGAGTTTGCCAAAGGATATATAGTATTTGTTTTTTCTTCTGATCAGATGTGTGCATTATTCACTTTGTTAAAATAGTGAACTTTAAAGGAGAAACAAAATTCCCAAAAACTTAATCAATCTCTGCTTAATGTTGCTGTATATGAAGTTTTGGCAATCATATAAAGAAGAAAATACTTTTTCACTACATGCAAAAATGAACTTCCACCCACTACAAACTTCATAGGCAAATTCTAATAAATCCTGATTTAAAATAGTTTTGATTCATAGTGGCACCCTTTTTTTGCCCCAACCTTGTTCTCAGTATTCTATTTTAGAAAGACTGTGAAATGTTTATACAGGAATACCCTGACAAATACAGAATATTTCAGCCTAGACTTCAAAAACTTCTCTGTTCTGTGGAATAACTGCCGTACATTTTTGGTACTTCACAGAAGAAGGATTATCTTCTGAATGCATCTTGACAACATATTCCGATCATTTAGTATGAAAAAAAATTAATGGTGATGCCAGTCATAAATATAAATAAAAAAATATTAGAGATGTAGGAAATGTACCTGTTCTAAATCCACATATAGATACATTTCCTATGCTACATATCCACTCTGTGCTATAGAGAGTCTTTGACAGTCTAGGGAACTTTAAAACCTGTTTCAACAAAACCACACATGCCTCTGCAGTTATCCTATTCTTAAAAAAACACATTGCTGCAGTCTTGTGTTATTTTTAGACACTTACAGATATCCTCTGTAACAACAGGGAACATGCTAAGAAAATATGGGAAGGCTTATATTAACATTAAAATAATTATTAAAGAAAAAAAGACAATTCCTTTTAATAATTCCCACCTTTTAGTTGTTATATTTGAGAGTTTTAGTATGGTGCTGAAATTTCAGGTGTATTCCCAGTATATTTTGTTTAACAGAAGATGAGCTCCTCAGTCAGACTGGTGCTTTCACACATATATTCCCATGCTTCACAAAAGCATCCCCCAGCGTTACGTGGGGTTTAAAGACACAGGCTAGAATGTGGAAGTCACAATAAACTAAATTTTGCATATTATAAGCATTAACAAGAGAGTCCTTCATTATCCAGAGACTAAATGTGTCTGCTGATGCATATTCTCAAATAGACTTCTCTTCCTAAAATGTGTTTCATACAGCACAAGGCTTTCTGACTTACAAGGTAGGTATTAAATTTGTTATGGATGTCTATTTTCTGCCTGTTTTAGTTGAAAAGTATCGACTTTTCTTTTATCCACATCATCCTGCTCCAAATGCCAGACACCTCTGAAGCATAAAGAAGCAAGTTGCAGCTTTCTCGAATTCATTTGAATGTAGTCTTTAGAAAACAGCCTTCAACAGCACAGCCAGGACCTGCCCTGCTACAGTTCTCAGGTTCTCGCTCTTTGCTAGAAAAGCCTCCCATTCCCCCTCTTGTGATTGAACACAAGATTTATTTTGGACTGTGAACCCATTTTACTGTCTTGGATTAAAACAGATAAGCAGCAAATACAGCAAAATTTAGTAACAATCTAATTCACACTCGTTACGCAACTGTTTTACTTCTATTGCTTCTTTGAAGAGAAAGCTTTCTACTCCTCAGACTTTTAATGAGATTTTTACACACTTTTAGGGACTCCCTATTTTGAGTCCCATCCAAAGAATGTTTCCTTTTAAGCTGCTCCAAGTTATTTCTGATATAGTTGCTATTCAGCCATGTGAGAGCAAAGTGCATGTTGCTTTCTCTGTTGGAGAGGAAAGACTAGATGAGTTTCTTTAGAAGAATTTTGTTTCTCTTCACACAGCTGGGCACGTCTTCCGTCTGTAAACTCAGACTTTTAAACAGTCTGTTCTTACACCTCTGTTTTATACTCAGCAGTAGCTCTTTTCAGTATATAAACCACTATCCAGCCTGACAAAAAAGCTCTACTCTTAATCTAAAAACTTCTGGTATAAGAACATTCACCAGCAATTAATCACAATGTTTTTGGAAGCATCTTCAAAATTTTCTTGAAAGAGTTAAATGCTACCAACATACCTTAGTTTCCCTGTAGCTGTTACTTGCATGTAACTCCAGGAAGTTTTAAAAACAAAGCTATTTTTAAAGAAAACTTTGTGTTTAAATTAATGTTACAAATTTTTTTCTAATTTTTTTGTCTTGTTCTGTTTTTTGCTCCTTGGGACTTTGTTCTGGACTACCCACTTACTATTCAGTTGCCTATGATGTAGATTTTTCCAGTTTCAGAACTTTCACAAGGAGATCACAACAAAAATCTACAATAACTCATATATATTTCATGACTGGAGAGCAGCTGGCTAATCAAAACTAAAGATAAGCCCTCTACAGTATTAGTAAAAGGATATTTATAAAACAAGTCTTTATACAGAGTTGCCAATTATTATAATAGTCTAGTCTACTCTTGGACCTAACAATTTCACTTGGCATTATTCTGTACCTTTTTTTAATAAAACAACTTTTACCAAAGTTGGTGGTACCTGTAAGGTTTCCAAAATAGGGGCATTTCCATTGTATACTGATTTCCAAAAGCCATCAGGCTGCAATTTACCTTTCTGGCTTAAGCCTCTAACCATGAATACTGCTAAGCTGAGGATTTTCTAAAAGTGTTTTTGTTTCCATTGCCTGGTACTGTTCTTTCTAACAATTGACACCCGCAGTGGCTCTCCAGCTTTTTTTAAGGTTGTTTCCCTTAAGAGCTGCACCATAATCCGGGACTGAATTGTTCAAAATGGCCAAAATTGATTTTTCCTGACTCAGAGTAAGCCCTCTGCTTTATATACACACTTTTCTGCCTGACATTTACCCATACTTTTTCAGTCTTGCTGACACACACAGCATGATGTGTTGATTTTCTGGGATCCCATTTATGAGTTCTTTTAAATAATCACCCACTGGATGGTTCAAGTCTCCCTTATGATTCATGAACATCGCATCACCTGTCAAGGTATTGGCAATGATCTTGCATTTCTATAAAAGAGTGCTAAGTGATTGTAAGCAGGGAGAAATGGGCTATGAAAATGTTTTTATTACTAGCATGTAACTGTCTTTGGCACGCTTCAAAGGCAGGCAAACCATTTCATCACATCTACAATTGTATAATGAACCCTGGTAATTACTGGGAGGGAGAACTGTAAAAGCATTTACTGGAGTCAATGGCAGTCCTAAAAAAATAAAATACTTATTCTTTGGCCACATTTACTACATGAAGAATTTTAGAACCCTTTCGTAATCTGGCACTCTCTGATTAAATTGTATGATTTCATTCATCTGCCATTCTGACCATGTAAATGAAAGGAGATGCCACATATGTTAATGCTGTCAATTCTCAAAATAACAGGGGGAAGGAGAGGTGTTACCAAAGTTTTGGAATGTCCAACATAATAATACCTGCTTTTGCTTAGAGAAAGGAATGGAACATCAAAAAACAAACAAGCAAATAAACAAACCAAAAAACACCCCTGAAAATAATAGATGACATAACCAGTTTGAATTTGTAGCAAAAAAGGATATAATTACTCCTTTTTGCAGCTAGTACATATCCAGGCACTAAGAGTTGTGACAATCAAGTCTCTTTTAGAGAAATGCCCAATTTTCCACTCCAAGCCACACTCTTCTTCTTGTGCTCCCAATGGAGCACATTCTCATCTTCTGAGATAACTGGCCTTCTTCTGTGTTTTGTAATAAGGAAAAGTATTATCCTACATTTCTTTAAAGTTCTGACTCTGGTTTAGAGTAAGAGGAGAAACAACCATGGAAAAATTAATAATTGAAATTCTGTGAATATCCTGCTCATTTGGGCATCTAAAAAGTACTTGCTCTCAGTTCCTCACCCTGAAACTCATAAAATGTCCTGCCTTTTTGTCTACAAAACACAGTAGCCACTGAAAAGGTGGAGATGAATGCCAGTCTGCCATTCCTGCTTTGAGGAGGATGTACTGTGATGCTCTGAGAACATTAAGTTGTAAATAGCTGTGAAGACAGATGCCTAGGTCATGCACTCAAAAAGAAAATGGTGTCTTCTTAACAACATGAATTTCCAGTTCCTTCTTTTTACAAAGTCTTTATCTAAGTCAAACATTTAATTTCAACATATTTAAGGTATTACACTTTTTCTCCCCAGTACATAGATGTCAAACCTATAGCACCTCAGATTCTTTCCAAGTACACTGATATAAAAGCTCCACAGTACCTCAGACTAGGTAAAGAACCATGAAGATCTTCATAAAGTCCAAATTGAGTTGTCTGTCTTCTGCAAACAATTAAGTCATGAAGAAAATTCCTTTCTACTGAAATGCATCAAAGAATCCATCCCCATGAGCTATCAGTGCTCATAAAGATTCCTTTCACAGGTATGACTGCTTGATCAGTAAGAAAAATGATGTAACTTTTAATCTGGTTATCAGACACTTAAACTCCCTATGTAACCTAAAAAAACTACAGCCAGGGATGTTTGAAGCTTTTGTTGGGACGTTTTGTTGCTTTTTCAAACAAAGGGCACTGAACTCTGCACATGTAGTTACAGCTGCACAGCTTTTTGTATCTGGCATGACTTTTGAGATCATTTTCCTCCAAACTTTTTCACATCTAGACCTTGATAACTAAGGTTATCATGAACATAACTGAAATTTGGAGTATAAAAAGATTCCCCTTTTACAGAATCACTGTAGCTTTTGATCTGAGAATATTTTCTAAATGCAGCTGTAGTGCTGATTGGTTGGGTTTTTGTTGCTTGGGTTTTTTTGTCTAGCTACTCCAGTGTCTCCTGCAGCTGTTTTGCTGCAGCTGCTATTTCTGCATTCATTGCAACCCCAATAGAAAGAGACAGGACAGCACAGAAAGTACATGTCACTAAAAGTACTATTTGGATCTGCTATATGTCCCTCTTTTTTGTGGATGAACATGTTAGAGGAGATGAGATTTCCATTTATGAAACCTCAGATTGAGTTGAATTCCTTTATTCTTTTAAAGATGCTTACTGATGCAGTTGAAGAAATCCATGATAGAAAAATCCCCTTTCATTTATTTTCAATGAAAAGGTCAGTCAAAATTTCAAAAACTATCACTTTAGAAAATAACCTTGCAATTACTCATTATGTCTAGTCTTCAGAAGGCAGCTGGGTCAGTACGTGCCTCACACTGATAAAGTCATAGAATACAGAATCACAGAATATGCTGAGTTGGAAGGGACCCATCAGGATCATCAAGTCCAACTCCTTGCCCTGTGCAGATCATCCCAATAGTCACACCATGTGCTGAGAGCATTATCCAAATGCTTCCAGAACTCACACAGGCTTGGTACTGTGACCACTTCCCAGCCTGTTCCAGTGCCCAACCATCCTCTGGGTGAAACACTTTTTCCTGATATCAAATCTAAACGTCCTCTGACTCAGATTCATGCCATTTCCTTGAGTCCTGTCACCAGTCACAAGCTTGAAGAGACTACTGTCTGCCCCTCCAGTTTGCCTCATGAGCATGTTGAAGACTGCAGTGAGGTCTCTCCTCAGTCTTCCCTTCTCCAGGCTGAACAAACCAAATTACCTCAGCCATTCCTCATAAGGCTTTCCTTCCAGACCCTTCAACATCCTCACAGCCTTTTTTTGATACTCTCTAATAGCTTTATATCTTTCTTATATTGTGGTGCCCAAAACTGTCCTCAGTACTCGAGGTGAGGCTGCCCCAGCTCAGAGCAGAGCAGGACAATCCCCTCCCTTGCCTGGCTGGTGATGCTGTGCCTGATGCCCCCAGGCCAGAGTTGACCTTCCTGGCTGCCAGGGCACTGCTGCCTCATGTTCAACTTGCCACTGATCTGGACCTGCAGGTCCCTTTCCACAGGGCTGCTCTCTGGCCCCTCATTCCCCAGTCTATGCACACAGCCAGGGCTGCCCCATGCCAGGTGCAGTCCAGCACTTTCCCTTTCTGAACTCCATGCAGTGGGTGGTTGGTCTCTCTGGTTTGTCAAGTCCTTCTGAACAGATCCCACATCTCGCCCCAGTTCTTCCCTTCTTCACCAGCACCCATTGCAGGGCCACTCTTCGCTTTCAGCCTCACCAAGCTTTTACGTCATGAGGAGACAGATCTGCCCTGGGAAGAAGACCTCTCTCCATGTTTGTGCTCTTCAGCAGGCTGTCTGCCATTATCAACAGCTAGGAAGACACTGTTTTTCTGAGGGATTTTCAGATAATTTCCTCATCAGCATCCCCCAGGACATGTTTAGCCAACATGTCATCTTCAGAGCCTTTCCTACTGTGCCCCTTAGCTTTTCTCACCCTTGCAGACAAGCTCCAAATCTTGGGTTGGGTTTCTTTTTCCCTAGAAAAGTTGCCTCCTGAGGCCTTCACCAATGGTATTTGCTCTGTTTAAAAGTTGAATTATGTCAGTTTGAAGCTTCTAGACTTGCTGGTGTTTAACACATCTAGTTACATACTTGCCTGAAGTTAGCAATTCACATAGAATTGTCTTCCTTGTTTCCTGTCCTTTGCCCATCCTTGGCATATCTTTTGCACAAAGCACAAGCTGCATTCTGCCTTGCAGAGGCTTTACTATTATGAATAACGTTGAATGGCCCTGATAATTTCTTCTTTTTTCTTCAAATTCTTATCGGGGCATGTCTCAACAAATATTAGAGAAAATATCATGCTTTATATAACCTCTTATTTAGCAGTAGCTGCTAAGCTGGTAGTCCTGGGAATCTTATCCTCAGGCTGGAAATAAAATGTTTAGAAACTGAAAAACTTAGCACACACAAGCAAAAAAAAAAAATCCACTTCTCATCAAGCTCTGAAGTATCTTAAAAAAATGAAAGCCTGAAATCAAGTACATCTAAAATGTGGTTACTTCAGCTCTTGTATATATTTGTCCACAAAAATTCAAATATTTCCCTTTCTGCGGTCTCATTTTATTTCTTTACAGCTTTTCACCACCTTGAGAGGAGTCCGGTTTTGACAGAACTATTATTATTACACTTTTATTACATACTTAAAATAGATTTAGATTTGCAAGCAGTAAGATGTACAATATGGTTAGAAAGTTTTTTTAGTGTCTATTGATTAAAACATTTAGAGCAAGCAGAGAGGAATTTAGAGAAAACAAACACATAGAATGCATGCTATAGACATGCAACCTCCATCACAGATTCTCTTGTAGGATTTTAGAATTTTTTCTTTCTACACTGCTCTTAGTCACAGATGGTCCCTGGAATTCCAGAAAAAAACCTGTGTATTTTGGTTAATGAGCAAATAAATCTTAGTATGGAGTCCTATATGACAAATACTATTAATAACAGTGACACATCAAAGGGGCAGATTTTTCTGGAGGAAAATATTACAAAGTATAAATTGTAAAACTGCTGAAAGCAATCTTGCCTTGCCTTAGAAATTCTTAAGGATTTCAATAATCCACTGTTAGAGAGAAAAGCCTTAAAGCAAGAAAGAAGCACTGATTAGTGAAGGCAGGTATGTAAAATTTTTTGTGTCTGAACACATATAAATGTAACTGTACAAATAGTTATCATCAGCACTCAAGCTTTGCAACAACCCATTTGCAGGATTTTCAGATAGAAGAGAATAAATAAATTTATATTCTGCAGAAGGAGGGTTACTTCAAACCAAGGTGCAGTGCAGTGTAAAAATGTGAAAAGTCCCAGAAACATTCTGTGAATGGATGGTGAAGATGACCACCATCCCCCATCACCTCTGTAGGCACATTTTACTGTGAAACTCACAGCTTTTTTTCCTTCTTTCAAATGCGTTTCACAAAATGTACAACTCTATATTTCTGCGTTTCTCTGAAATGCAGAAGAATAATTTATGCTTTTTTTCTTCCAGACAGGGACTAGAAATGTGATGATTTTAAAAAGAGAACACAGATTCAAAAAATCACAAGATGGCAGAATTGCTGGTAGAAGAAAAAGCCTTCTGCTGTAGCTGTACTCTCAATATATTTGTGGCAGAAGTAGCAATAGGTGACCACTTCCTGAAAATTATTATTAGGCAGAAGTTGGTTGGAAGGGACCTCAAGAGCTCTTCAGTCTAGGCTCCTGATCAAAGCAACACTGAAATTACACCAGGTTGCTCCGTTGGTGTCTAAAAACAATGTGCCTGCTTCCCTTTTCATTTGTGGGATGGCTTCAATTTGGGATGGCTTCTGAAAACTTGAACTAAAACTGACATTGTTAAGCATAGGAATCAAATCCATGCAAATTCACACTGGGTACAGTTTAAATGCTACTTGGCTATCTGCTACATGACTTTTTAAATTTAATTTGATGTACCTAATGCATACACAGACAGAAACCAATTACAACAGGACAAATACATGTTTTCAGCTTTTTATCTCAGAAGTTTCATTACAACTAATATAATTGTTTCTTTAGTGCCTCTAGGTTTTCCTTCAATTAAATGCTTTTTTGATAAGTCATTTATAATCTCTGTTACAAAGTATTCATCCTTCATACTGTGTTAAGAGTTCATCAATCAGCTCAACAACATTAATTAAAAATCAGAGTGTAAGAATTCATATTCTTCTATGATTTTTAAGGAAGCATGATGTCAGGTTTTTTTAAACTAAATAAACAGCCTGTCACAAAGAGTCATATCCCAGTGCTAAAATAACACTAAGAGCAGTTTCCAGGTTTAGTTCAGCATAGGAAAACCACAGGTTTTGTTCCAGGTTTTCTTGGTGAAGTGTAAGTCATGCAATTAAAAATCTACTGGCTCAGGGCATCAGTCCCACAAGCACTAGGACACAGCTAACTATGGTGTGTGTGGCAAAGCTTTTCTGAAGATATTTCATAGCTATGAAAAGCAAACATTCTACAGCTTTTGATGTACTCGAAATTACTTTTATTATCTGTCCCAGCTGCAACGAACCTTTTTTTATCACCCTTTAGCAAACATGGCATTGTTGGGGCCCCTCAATCTCTAATATAACTGGTATCATTACTTTGTAGGTAGGCCATGTGCAAAGACATGTTGCAATTTGCTTAACGAAGCTGCTAAACTGAGACTTGAAACCAAGTGTCCAAAGTCAAAGCTGTTGTCTGACTTTTTCTCACACTGTTATAGTAGGTTTTATAGTTTCACTGCCATGTTGAACCTCAAATGTACCATTGGCATCTGACATATTAACTATTTCACCTGGCCTGATAATCAAGATGTACTCAAGGAACATTTCAGTCCATGTATTCGTGGCTGGCATGAGCTTTTTCATCCATCTATATGGCACACTCCATCTAACTTCATTGAGAAAACTTTCCCCATCTTTCCTCTCCTTCCCCTGCTTTGGGACAGCAAAACATCTAGTGCAGGTAATCTGAAAGCAGATGATGAATACAGGGAAGGGCAACTTGTCTTATGTAGATCTGTAGCTAATACACTCACTCATGTTTTTCCTTTGCTTTGAGCATTCAGTTTAAAATTCATTAGCTTGAACCATACCATTTCTGAAACCAGTCTCAGCACAAATTAAAGAGCCATCCATCCTCAACCAAAAAGAGGGACTCTGCTCAATACTCAAAGTCACAGCCTCCATAGTGACCACAACACAGGATTATCTTACTACACCATCAGCACAAGGGGTGTTCATAGGGCACAAACACTGTCATATTGTCCTATTTGCCCTGTCACTGTAAATTTTAATTTAAGCCTCACAGAAACTTCAACAGCAGAAGGCATTTAGCACAAACTACAAATATTCACGAAGTTCTCTGAAACCTTCAAGTCCAAATACTGCATTTCTTTCTATGGCATGCGAGGGTTTCAGACCTTAACACAGCAGGTAGAATAGGTGGGGCAGAGTTCCCACGACTTTGCAATCACTGCTGAGCCTTCTCCAGTATCTCTTCCACCAGACCACATTTAATTGAGGCCATCTTTGTGGCCCCCCTGCTACCAAAAAACCAGGCCAGGGCAAACCAACACAAAAGGTCTTCCTCTCACGTCGAATTAATGAAAGGCAATGCAGTTAGTTTTCTTGAGAGACATGTCACTTGTAAGCAGAAAACTTCAGTGAAACAATGGTTTATAAGCTCCTGTGAGGATACAGTTCTCATCTTGTGCCTTTTAACTGTCAGGTAAAGCACCTACTGAGCTGCTGAAAAAAAGATGCAGTTGGATAGTTCAGCTGGGTGAGCTGTTCATTCAAACCCACATCAAGAGGAGACATATTCATCCCAGGGACTCACAGAGGTCACAGATCTCATGCCGACTCCCGTCAGTCTCTCCATTTCATTCTTCTAACTAGAAACACTACTGCTGTGAAAGGGCAAATGAATCAGGGTCTGTGGTTCATGTCTCCTGCCTCTCTTCATCCAGTAAAGAGGGGGATAGCTGCAGGAATTCCTGCTTTCTGGGCCTACATGAGCATGACCAAGTCATAAACTGCAAGGAGAAACCCGCTCAGTTCAAACTCCTCTTGGCTCCTGTTGGACTTGTTCCTGGGATACATAACAACCCAATGTCAAAGGGAAGAAAATTGACTTGGAATGAATGATGGGATAAGAATCTCTGTTTCAATGCCTTAGAAAGGCTAGGGAGAGAATGGCTCTCATCACATCCTGCTTGTCTTTACACAGATGTAGCTACCTCTCACTTCCCATGAAAAATACCCTGACAGCAGTATCTGAAGGGCTTTACAACAAGCTTGTTGCAAAGCACAGCTATCCCTGTATCCCTTGCTTCCAGTCAAAGATCCTAACTAATTCTTGCACCTGATTTCCTTTCCCACTGAGAGTGTTGTGAATCTGACATGCTGCCATACATTTGAAATATCATTATGGAGTTAGTCTCCCGACCTGCTTCTCTCTCTCCTCCCCCAGACACTTTTTGAACTGATCTGTTGTCAAGAGTCTTGTCTTATATTTTTCTTGCCTTATCTTGGGGCAGGTAACATGTCTCTCTCCATGCTTCTGAAATGTGTGTGATTTGATCCCACTCTATAAAATGTTTTAGAATAACAATAGTACCAAAGGATGCTTGCACATCTCAACTGTCAGGGAATCAAAGAAGAACATTTTCCTCTCTAAATATTAACTGTTAGAGTCTTCTATTTGTATCATAATTGAAAACCATTATCGTAATTGGTTAGCAAAGCCACCAAAGGCTCAAGCCTAAAATGGAAATGAATGAAGCAGCTATGGAAATGACATCTTAATAAGAATAATGAAATTCAAACCCCTACTGCAAGTACAGTGTATAATCCATTACATGGAGATTAGATGAGATATAAACACCTGAAGGATATAAGATGATTGATCTGACATAAGTCATCTGGTTTTGCAACCATGAAATGTCAAACAACAGGTATCTGAACACTGCAAATTGCCTAACTATGTTTTTTTCATGGAGGCTGAGAAGGGAATTTAGCAACTTGCACTGTCAGGCAAGGTGTGATTCCATTCTGGGTGCAGCATTTTAGCTGGGTTTTCTTCTCCTCCTTTTAACCCAGAAAGTACTGTCAGGGCCTGAATAAAGCTTTTGTCAATTCCCTGGATCTGAAACTCAGTAGATGAAGGTTCAATTCCCAGTCTACCCATAGTGTTAACCTCTTTATAATTCAGTTGCTTGCTCATGAGATGTAACAATAAAACCAGCCTTTACCATTTGCAGCTGGATGAAACATTTGGTAATCTTCATGATATGCCAAAATACTGTATCAGTTCTGGGTACTGTCATATTCAGACTGCTATAAAACCTCAAAGACATAGAAAAAGGAAGCATCAAGACTGTATTGAAGAGCATGGGAGATGAGGAAGGGCAGACTCCTGAAGGAGGTTGCTACTCCCAAAGTAATCAGCTCAAAAAGCCAGGGTTTTAGTAGACATTTTAGGATCTCTAGAAATTCCCTGTTTCTCATGGATTTTTAAGGGAAAACAATGAGGACTGACAAGTCTTCTAAATCCCTCCCTGTTGAGCTAGAGAGAAATGTTTATCCACGTGTGAGTTATTCCAGTGGAAATGACCTATCCTGATGTTTGTATCATTCCTATTTTTGTTGTGGTCCAGAACTTCATAAACATGTATCAAACAGCTCAACACAAAAACAGGACAGGTATCTGAGAATTCTAAGGGTGGCAAAAATCAGAGATTGTTTATATTCCTTTACAAAGCCTCCTGTTCCTCACGCCCTAGAAAACATGCAACAGAGCAGGAACCCCAAAGTTTAGACACTAGTCAGATATTCCTGATTTCACCTAAATCATCCAGAAGCTCCAACAGTGGATGGCTGTAAGGGCATTTTGCAGCAAAGCATGTTTCAATTATGGATACTTAATGCTCACAATTGAAGGACACACCGAGGTCAATGTAGCAAAGTTAAAGGGACAAAGAGAAGGATGAGGATCCTACTATGAATTTTCTCCAGACAGGTTTTAGCCTGAACCACTCATGCTGATGGTTGCTGTAACACACACACCAACACTGCACCTTAAGTGCAGGCAGTCATTAAGTGTAGCTGGGGAAAAAAAAGTCTCAACCTTAGTACAGACTCAAATACACACATAGTTTGTTTATAGAGGGCATATTTTCAGTTTAACCATGCAATATTCTACCTTACCAGATTTTGGCAGATTTCTGTCTTGTCTGGGTTTTGTAACACATCAGTCAAAGGCTTCTGATTAGAAAGAACTATTTCATGAGTACAGCAAAAGACTGGAGGACAGATAGGATAATTCACTGATCTTGGATAGCAGTGTACAATCAATACCCTTCAGATACATACACACTGGGAGTACTTAGCTAAAAGTAATGTCATAATCTGCAATAATCACTAATGGTAAAACCTAGAATCCACAGTCTTATTTCCTTATTCAGTAGTAACTAAACTGTTTGATCTCCAAGGCTGTCTCCTCTACTCATAACAACCTTACTAGCAGATTTACAGCCATAAAGTAATTACAGGAATTAATTAATTATTTGGAAGGTAAATTTGCACCAAGTTCCACAGGTTGCTTTAAAGACACTTACAGAAAAGAAAATCACTACTTTATTTTCTTAAAGTCTTTCTAACTTTACTCCATGTCCTGGCTGTTGTGCAATATCCTTCCACAATGACTGGAGAAGTGCTTAACATTATAGGAAAGAACAGTCTACCAAAGTGTGATCTGCTTTTATGCTGTGCATTTCAGGCTCTCACCACTTAAGCCATGTGCACTTTATACAGATTTCATTAATGTCAGAGCCATTACATTTGTTCAGCAGCTAATGGGAAATATTAAGTGTACTGGAATAAATAAGACTAAGTAGAAGTGGCCTTAATATTTGGCTTTCAGTAAGCTCTCTTGTCAAGCTGTCACTTTTTGCATGTTATTGTCCACATGTATTCTAGAGAACAAGCTGCAGGAAGGCTGGAATAGGAAGACACCAGGACACAATCCAGGGTAGCTACAGGTAACTCCTAGCTAGCTGTGCCAGCAGTAGCAAGTGGTCATTTTCAATCTTTCAGTGTGGTAAGTGTAACTCTTAAATAGCTTGAAGGTAACTAGCCTGAAAATTGCCACAGCTTGGAAGCCGTTTTTTTGTTCAAGAGATTAAGGAGAGATTGGAAAATGTGGGTTTCTAACCTTGGCTCTATCAACAGGCTATGTTGTGTGACCTTAATGGATTTTTTTTTCACCACAATTACCCCCATCACCACATCCATTTTTCTGCCTTTTCTAGTTAGATTATTGCTACACAAGTCACATGCTACCCCCTCTGCATACTTGAAAGCTTCCTGACATACTGGGGAGCCTTTCTGGATAGACAGTCAAGTATCAAAAGGCATGAAATTGGAATATTCCTGGTTCTCAGAGTTTATTAGGAATAATCTGATTGAGCACCATGCATCAGGTGCAGTCTCAGTACAACTACTTGCCAGCTCCATTGCTGGCTGCTCCAAAATTTGCTTTCCTGCTACATATTACCTTCCTATCTAATTAGGATAATCTCAAGGAAGTGAGGCTTTGGGAAGAATGAAGACTTCAGAAAATATAACTGCCTTTGTGACAAAAAGATTCCCTTGTGAATTCAACTTTGTCTGTCTGGTTTAAGTGTCACAGCATTTTATTTTCATTCCCCTCATCCCAGCTCTCAACTTTCAAATTCTACAAACTGTTTGAATAAGCAGCACATGCTGACAACACAACCTTGTTGGACCAGTTTTTATATCTTTCACTCATTCACATGAATGTTTTTCTCTTGTTGCTCTATATGATACTTCTGAGGTATCAGATTCAAACAGGGGGCCAGCCCACTTAAACACACCCCAATTACCTGACAGAAAAGACCAGAGAAGTTGGTATGTCCCCTTAGAATTCCACTCTTTTGCCTCTGAGTTTAACAGATAATGAAAATAACTAAAACCCAGCTGTTTCGTTTTGTTGTTTTGGTTTTTTGTTTTGGGGTTTTGTTGGGTTTTTTTTTGTCATCCAGCATTTTTAGTGCAGATAACCAGACCAGTGATGTAGCTGCTTGGAGTACTTCCAGACTGATCCCTGTTTTTCTACTGTTAATTACACACTGTTCATAACCAGCCACTCTCTGGGCCATGCTTGCAGATTGCTGCCTGCAACAATTCAATGTTACCATGAGCCTGGTACCAGCCTCCCAGTCCCCTGAGCCAACCATTTCTGCAAAACTTTACATGCTGGGCTGTGCCACTTTTCAATAACGTGTCCATGACAGAGGGAATTGATGCTGCTTTTAAATGTTTTGACAACAGATTAACAGATGTTATGTAAGATTTTTCTCCAAGCAGCCCCAGCCACAAAATTCTTCTTCAGTGTCTGCTGTTTAGTACTAGTGTTACCCACCCTATTTTTCATTTTCTTTGGCTCAGTGATAGAGACTTCTCAATTCCTACTCCAGTTTTATTTAATCTCATCTGAATGTGTGGAGAAAGTCAGAAACTTATACTGACATGTACACAAAAATTCTCACCAGTAGCTTTCATAATGGGACTAATACTTTCCTTCTTCTTGTGGAAATGTCCCTCAGCTTAGTTGAACCTGATGTTTAAGCATGACTTTACTTCAATATGTTTCCTTTGTTTCTGGTCATGTATTTATCTTAAGGATATTCCAGTTAATATGTTATTCCAGTATATTCCTACAGATGTTGTTTCATCAGTAAACTCTTTCCACTTTTCTTAGAACAATTTGTCTAATTTGCTAATTAGCTACATCCACCATATTGATTCTTCATCAATTCGAATTCTGTTGCCATCATAAAACAAACAAAAGGAAACATAAACAACCACCCCCCCAAAAAAACACAACAAAAAAAAAAAAAAAAACACCAAAAACATTACCTAGAGTAGAAAAGCATGAGATGTTTGATCCCCTTTCCCACTTCCCACATATATTTAATTATATTCTCAGATAATATTTTTACTAATAGGCTATATCTATTGCTTATATAGCATTCTCCCACTTTTGAATTGGAATTTTTTTCTGGTGTTTGACTTGAAACACAGACTACAAATCTTCAGTACCTATTGCTACAGTCTCCCAACTGAAACAATTCATGCTCTTGAGTTCTGGTTTTAACTCAGAGTAGTATTTTCAACTTTCATTTCTTCACCCTTACTAATCTTTGTCTGTACCCTTAGGATCAACAACTCCATCACTATTATTACTGAAAAGCTGCAGCAAAAATTCTGACTGTTTTGAGGAGTATCTAAATTACTATCTCAATCTCATCTTCATTGAAGAATGATTCAAGTTTTCTTCTTCTCATTTTCTCTTAATGTTTTAAGAACCTGTTGTTGCCCTATGCAAGACCTAACTCAGCTTGACTTCTCCCATTTCCTACTTCTCCTACACTTACCAGATTGTTTTGCTGATTTGTGCTTTATTCCATGTAGTTTTAGATATGTTTCACTAGTTTGCTTGAATACACTTCTAATATACATTTATCTATTTTCTCTTCATTTCTTCATTTCTAATCTGTTCTCTGTTCCTTGACAAATAATATCCAAAACTCAGCACTAAAATACACCACAGAAGAGTTGAGCTGATGATCATTTTAGGTGACAATCAGGTCTAAGCCCTCTTTTCCACACCTGGCACTCAGAACCACCATTGCTTACACTACAATGGCAGATTCTCAGGTCATCTACAAAGATCCCTATTTTGTGTAGAGGAAGAGGTTTCCTAAGACTGTTTTTTGTATTTCTGCAATGAATGTAGCTCATTGTTTCCTGTGCAGATCTCAAAGATCTCCTCAATGCTGTTCTTTCCATTCAGGCAGACTCTCTATCTTCCATGTTCTTTGCAGATTCAGCTATCTGTCACTCTCCTTTGTATTTGTGTTTATCATTTTCTAAAGGCACTCCTGGGATGTAGCAATGTAGTCAAGTTTGTGTATCTGTAAACCAGACTCAGATAGTCTGAGTTCTGGGCTTTTTGCACACTTTTAAATGTTTCTTAACCTTTTTCCCCCTGAAGTTGCTAAGCAGTGAGAAAACCCAAGACTAGGATCTGTCATCTTTTTAATTACGTACATGAAGAATTTTGTGGATGAGTTACACGCAGTAATGTCTTAGGACTGTTGGAGGGCTAATTCCATTTCTTACACCCAGGCTGGTCAGTACAACCTTTAGAGATACTACTTTTACTTCTCACAGATTTCTTTTTCAAAGTGAGTATTAATAGGCATTTTAACCTGTAAGAGATAGTCCAGATAATGAAGATATGCGATTAATTATGATGAAAGTCCAGCCACTGTGCTTAGGGTAATGCAGTGGGATTTGCTGGCTACTCTGCCTTAAGGAACACTTTAGATTCCTTTTAATTTTTAATATTACTTTCAAATCCCCTTCAAAGTTGTTTCTAATAATCTGAAAACTTTTAACTGCAACTGCATGCTTTACCCCTTGGCATTAAACTACAGATACACATCTCCAAGTGCTAGTTGCTCTGAACAGGGTTAGAAACTTACAGCAGGCTGAGTGTCTTCATTCCTCATTGTAAGCTTGTGAATGACAAGCAGTATATCCTTGGTGGTAGCAGCTAAGAACAGTAATTTCTATTAAGTATAAAAGCAATATTCATGTTCTGAGACTAAACAACCTCATGTTTCTGCCAGCCTTTGGAACCATCAAATGCAATTTCTCTGCTCTTGTTGAGAAGTACATTTTAGGGCAGGTAGCTCTATTTTGCATTTTGGTGAAGTCTTCAGTCTCACTGTAGGTCTCTGAAACACACAGTTCTACAGATTCATGAGCATTTCTGAAGCTCAATCAGAGAGTGTAGGTAATTTATGCATCTTTTGCTTTTTATGTATGCACCCTCTTAACAACAGGCTCTGTCACACCCTGCAAAAGAAGGTAATTTTTGACTGCAAAATCATCCACTAAAGTCTTTGATTACGTGAGACAACTGGTCCAGAAGCTACTGCCTGGAGGCCAGGAACCACCCTGCTTCAAGGAGCTGTCTTTACAAAAAGATACGTGGAGAGGGGGGGCTCATGGCAAGGGCATAAGCTTGATGAATCAGGGACAACCCTGCCTTTCTGCAGTAACACAGCGTCCCAAGTCCAGCAAGAGTGAAGCGCCTTACACTTACTTTGTTGTTAAACAATTTCTCTTCTGTTTGTTTTGTTTGACAGGGAAAACACTGGCACAGTCCTGGCTCCAGCTCCCAGCTAATGTCTCTGGTTCTCTGTGTGCAGCCATGTGTGTGCCTGACTTGCGAAGTTATTAATCCAAGAATCATGGACACACAATGGTTAGGGCTGGAAGGGACCTTGAAGATCATTTAGTTCCAAGCCCTGCAATCTGCAGGGGTTTTTTTGGAAGCAGGTGCTTTAAATGACAGAAGAGTGAAGAAAGCAGCTCCTGTGAGCTCCATACCAGGTAGAATATGACTGACATCAATAAGGCCTGGAGCCTGGAACAGTGCCTGAATCTAATCCTGGAACACATCATCCACTTGGCAGGTTCAATGGCTAAATCCCTTGCTACTGTGGTCACTTGAGAGGGCAAACTGACCATACTTTAAACCTTGTATTAGTTTATAAGATTACAAAAATGCCATCCTTTTGTCCTGTGGGATCCTGTTTCCCTGTAAAAATAAAAAAAATTCATTCTCCCCTTCATTATAAGCCATAGTGCTGAGCTACAACATTTAAAAACAAACAAAAAAAATATTCAAAAGGGAAAAAACCAGTTCTTCCAGGTTTCTCTGCTCTAATACTGAAGAGCAGCTTCAGAGGAACAAATAATCAAGTAAGGCATATGGAAACACCTTTGTTTGTAAGCACGTATGCAAGGAGAAAAGTGTTTGGAAAACCAAGAATAAACCAAAGTGCTGTATTTTGCAGGGAAATCTTCCGAGCCTCCCAAATTCTCTTCTGCTTATATTTTGAGGGATGCATGTACAAGGTTTTCTATCTACCACCCATGTGTCGAGATGTAACAGGAAATAAAATGAAAAGCCCTCATGGGTAATTGATATAGAATACGTAGGCGATCTGAAGGGAAAATCAGAACCAGAGATGTGCCAGAGAACAAAAAAAAAGGAAGAAAAAAAAAGGATTATATTTAAAATGCCAGCCTCCTGTGAGCCCGTCTGCTTCCTATCACTTATTTTGCAGCTCTGGGTTCCCACAGTGGACTGCTGCTGCCATCTACTGCCACCAGCACTGCCAGGGGCTGAGCTCCCCTCCTGCAACCTGGTCACAGGAATCAGGGCCAGGGAGGATGGCAGGGCATGAAAGTGATTAATAAAGGAAAAACAGTTTTCAAGGAGAGAAAGCATCACAGCCAACATTAAAAACTCAAGCACGGATTTGTCCATTAGTGATATAATGCAAAAACTGTCTGTGTTCTGAGGAGGAAAACCTAAATGGAAAATCTTTTGCTTTCAAAAGGGAAGGGAAAGCGATGTCTGGATCCACACTTCTGTCATGTAGTGACCTAAACCTATAGTCAAGGTCCTAAAGGTTATTAGTTTAAGTGGCATGGCTGACAGTCTATGTTCAGCTTCATTTGATGATGAAATTACTTGCACAGCAGGAAAGCTAAGGAAGGACAAACAGCCTGGGGGTAAGTCCAAGTTTCCTAATTCAGTCACCTGTGTTACTCCTGTTCTAGGAACAGAGGGCTTCAGATGTCGATAATGGAAATCCTACATCTGACCTTAGCTTAAAATTCACATCAACAAAGACTCAGAGAACAGACAAGCCCTCAATTATTGCAGATATTTCTAAATGAAATCTGAAAGGAAAGCATACTCCACTGTGTACTGAAAGACAGACCATGGAAAGAACAGAAAAAAAATTTAGCAGGAGACCTATATCATGCCTGTTACCATCCAGCAAGAGATATGCTGGATTTCATAACCTCTGAATTTCACATAGTCCATTGCAGGTGGCAGCAAAGATCAGACCCAGACCTCCCTGATCTCAGATCATATTTCTTCTCTGTTGGTGTTATATAGCAGTCTTCATTAGCAATACCAATCTACACAGTGGTTGCAGAGATCTGAGAAGTGAAATAAATTAGCCTTTCACCTTCTCTGTGCAGCTCTTGTGAGACCGTTCTCAGTGTTTAAGTCAACTGATGTTAGTAGTCTCTAACTTGAATTTATTGCATTACCTGAAATGCACAGTGGAATAGTTTTAAGGTGATTTAGCTAAGCACAGTGATAAAGTCATGTTTTTAATCCTTATACCATTTGTCTTTGATAGCTACACTACACCATGTTGGCCCTTTCTATATGGATTAAAATACAAGCCAGTCTGTAAGGCTAACATGCATTTCTGGTACTATGACTTTGTAAGAATGCAATATCTAAGCATGTCCTTATCTTTATTACACACAAAGAAGATTACACTAAAAGATAAGTTATAATAGCAACAGTGCTGTGCCCTAGCAGTGTGGTTGAAGCCAAACCACTGTCCACACTGACACTACACTGAAATATTCCCAGGAATACATCTCTTCCCTCCTCTCCTCTAGGACCTCATCTACCAAAACATGCCTGAGAAAAAAGGCCTGCCTTGCTCTACACTTCAACAGCCAGATTCTCCACAGAGCAACTCTGTAATGAAATATGAACTAAAATTCTACAGAAGCTTGCTGGGTCAGAGAGAAGACAAAAAACACACTGGAAAACTCTGGGGTTTATGGTGGTATTTTTCTTACAAATTCTCCTTCAGGATAGAAGTGTTTCCTTCTAAATCAGTTGCCTGAATATTTCACTGTTGGTATGGAAGCTGATGTGGGTAGGTGGCCTTCCTTGAGACACTGTCAAAGGCTGATCAAAGGGTAACAATTAATTTGACTGAATATCTGAGGCCCAGCATAGTTTTTTGATAGTTTTTTTCTTTCTTTCTTTCTTTCTAGTCTTTGTCTCTAGCTCAGGCTTTGCTTTTCTTTAGATTCCTGATTTAGTGTGCTCTCTCTCATTTCACAGTGGGTCAAAAGTTTCCTCCACCCAAAGCATCTGGAGGACTAAAGGTCATTATAACTCTTTTACTCAGTGTTCTACAGTGTTTCAGGAAGATGTATGGGAAAACTTTGTTTTCCAACAGTTCATGAGAGCAAGGAGAGTTTAGACCTTTGCCTGGCATAAAGCCTAACTCAAAAGAGAAGAGCTCCTAACCCAATGCTCCAGAGATGCTTGTTCCCTCAGAGCCCACAGAAGTGAGCAGAGGGTTGTTTGGCACTGCAGTCCTCTGGCAATTTATCTCTTGGCCACACTACTGAACCACAGAGACACTGAAACCAGATCCAACACCTGCTTGCAGGTTGCAGGATAAATTCAGTAAAACAGGGACACTGTCCCAAGAGCTGTGCAAGGTAAACTGTTAATATGGGCAAAGTGTTATCAGTCCCATTTACAGGTAAGAAAGGAACACAACCTGGGCCTCTGCCTTTCCTTAATGACACTTTTACTGTGTGGCAAAATCTACACATGTGTACACAGAAGACTAATACAGATGCTCCATAACAAACTATGTGGCAATGAGCCAATAAACAAAGATGAATAATCTAGCCAATGAAACCTGCCATAGAATTAGTATATTATCCCAGTCATAATGATGAGTATTCACTGTTTATATTTGTACAATTTATGTTACAGAGAGCCTTTTGGAAATTGCACTAAATGTTCTCCATCATCATGGAAGTATCTATGTAATATTCATTTTCTGCAGTTTGAGTTTTTGTCTTGGCTTGCATGTGAGACCTGAAACGTGTCCTCACCACTGCACAGGGACCAAAAAAAAAAAAGAAAAAAACCCAAAAAATTACAAAAAAGGCAATTTTTTTTCTCCTTTATGAATCTGGTACATACAAATGCAGGAAAAAACATGTGATTTGTGCTTACATGATGTAAACTGTCACCCTGTGCACAGCCACTAGACCATCACAGCTTTCCTAAAAAATGAAACAAATCAAGGACCATCCAACACCAAACCTTAAGATCAAAACAGCAAAGAGGGGGTCTTGCAGGTGTTTTTGGAACCATGAATCACAGGAAAAATTAGGGGAATCAAAACACCTTGGTTCTCCTCTTTACACCATGGTGAAAAAAAAGCCGTGGACTATAATCAAAGCACTCAGGGTGTCAACAGAGTTATATTTTTCAGAAGGGATTTTCTTCCTGCTATTTTATTTATCAGTTTATGTCTTTTGTGACTGCATTCACATAAAACTGCATGCATTTATAAAAGAATGTGTGAAAAAGAAGTTGATTAATGTGGATACCACAGATCTGTTTTTCAAAGCCATTTCTAATATGGTTTGTTTTCAGGAATAATGAATCATTAATTCATAAATTCAGTAAAGGTCAAACTCTCAGGAGTTACTAGTGGTTTGATTTTAAGGTGCACTTTGCTGCCATATTCCAACCATCCACAAAGTTTCATAATTATGCCTTAAAAATAGAGGGGTATCCCCAACCTATTAATCCTTACTACTACCATTATTTCTGTCACTCTTCTACTACATGATGGGCTCTTCATCCTATCTCATTCTACTGCTGTGTTCAGTGAAGCTCCTGCTGTGTTTAGAGAAGCTCCTACTGTGTTTCTCTCCAGATATGGATGCAATTTATTGATAATTAAAATGATCCTTTTCCTGCATTCTATAAATCAACATTGCTGCCTTTCAGACTGTCAATAAAGACTGCCAAAACTTTGAATGCTGAAAATGAAAGATGCACAGCATATTCAAACAAATGTAAAAAACAGATACAAAAATGAAATTGTCCACTTCCACCCAATAAACTTTGTGGCTTCCTCCGAGCTGCAGATGTCCATTAGCCCTGTGTGATGACTTGACTTCACTGCAGAAGTGATAGGGCAATACACTTTTCTTCTTAGCATCTCTCTGAACTTCATTTTGTTCTAGGTCACATTCATGAAGGTTATGACCCCATGCAGCAAACATTGGGAGGTTGTCTTATTTTATAATACTTCAGACAATAAAAATTCTGATGAGAGCATACTACCTTAACACAGTTGTCCAATTTAACTTGCATTTGATGCAACCATTCTCCAATGGAACAGCTCATGATAGCTCAGGATCACATCCAGACATCTTTCTCATAAACAAAACAGCTACTGTAGTGAAAATAAGGTCTGAGTAAACCTCAGTTGTTTCATCGTGCAGCCAGCTATCTCTGAAACTCTCAAAAAAGTTGATCATAAGCTTTGGGATTTATCTTGAAACCATCCATTCTTTAGATGTAATATTTAAATGTCTATGCTACACTAACACATTGATGGGAGAAACTCTAATTGCTATCCAAGTGTTGTGTTACAGCTTTATAGCTGGATGTGATATTCAGGAAGCTGAGTGGCTAAAAAAAAAAACTAAAACTAGTTTTATCGCAAAACTTTTCAAAACATTTTCCTTTTATCTGGAGCATGCTCTCCCTCAGACCTTTCTGCTGGCTATGGGAAGAAAGCCACCTTGAGCATGAAGTTGTTTAAGTCAGCTTGTAGTATGATAACTTCTAGCATAGAAAATGCCTGTTGAATATACTATTCACAATCATTAATCTCAGCTTGAGTCTGTGCACCGAAAAGTGGGAAGAGAGAGAAGGAAGATGGTCTGGTAGCACCAAATCTGTGACCTTTTCTCATTTTCTTAGCTAAAAGAAGCAGTCTGAGTGGTAAAGACCAATTGAACCTCACTGGCTTCAGCATTCATTGGGTGGTGGGGATGAACCTGGTGTTTCAAAGAACATGCAAGACAGACACCTTCCTGAGTACATCAATCACTGTTACTTAAGGTGGCATCATGCAGTGCTAACTCAACTATTTTATTTAAAATTATTTTCCTTCTATGTTACTATACATAATACAAATCTGGTATTTTTAATATTTGTCCTCTTCCATGATACAGCCTCCAATTAGACAACTGTAATTTTATTTAGGTGTAAAAAGTCAGCTACTCATAAGGAAAACATCAGTATTTATCACAATGAAGCATATGGCTTTACAGTAAGATCTCTACAGGGCACAGAAACATATCTAAGAGGTACAGGAGAGAAACCTCACATAAATACCTTATTTACAGAATCCAAATAGGATGGATTTCTTAAGCAGCCTGGCAGAGAAACATGAATATTGTCAAAACCTTATCCAGCTACTTAAAAGTAGCATCAGAGCACTGAAGAGGAATGCTTTTGCTGGAGATGTGTTTTTCCCAGAGACACTGTTCAACAATCTTATATTCTACCCAAGACAGACACTGATCCCTATACCAGCTCTTCACTGGCTCATCCCTTATTTCACACTCGACCAATTTTAATCTCTTTCAATTGCTGCAAATAGTAAGATAGCCATTATTTCATGAAGTCATATTTAGGTGGTCCTTGGTTCTTTCCAGTGAAAAGTAAAGCAATTAAAATTGTTCTGGAGATCTACACTTGTGTGCTCTCATTTCAGACATGAAAGCCCAGAAAAGCAACCTTTTTTTTTTTTTTCTTTTTAAGTGGCCGAAAGTTTATTTGGTTTGAGATCAAAGCTATGATTTGTTCTTTTGCTAGTGATTCATAGCCAACTGCAGTACCTTCCAACCCAGTTGGTATTTGCTCTTCCTCACCTCATCACCACAATAAGCATTCTGCAAAGGAGCTTGATCTTCAAACTGATCTCTGTGAGGCAGCAAGGACTCAGCTCCTCCTGCTGTAGCTGTGTTTAGGCTACAGAAAAAAAGAGAAGAAAAAGCTCTATATAAAGCAGCACCTATGACTTGAAGAAACTACCAACAGCTAAATCAGAGAGAAATTTGCTGTTTTATAGTCACTTTCATGATTATTATATTTATACTTCATCTATAAGGTTTGTTCTTTAACGGTAAAAATTACATGAGAAACCTGCTTTTCTGCAAGTCAAGGGACAGTATGGTACATGAAAAATGAATAGGCAAATTGTAGTAGGTAAAAAAGGCCTGGCAGACAATCAAAATGCATTTAAACTAATAATTTAAAGCATTAACATTTGTAACATAAGCGAAGTTTAGTTTCTTAATGCACACATGGATGTGTGTGGACACTTACACAGGTGTGTATAATATGCACTCAGATATGCAGAGACACAAAGTTGCAACTCATTTTCCAAACTGTGAAACAAATGCATGGACAGAATCACCTCAGTCTCTAAACAAAGAGGATCACTTTTGATCTCACGTAAATTCACTCCAGTCGGTAGAATTACACCGGAGAGAGGTTTGACCCAGAATGTCAACAACGTTGAGAAAATACAGATTTATTTATTATGCAATTATTCACACAGAGGGGCTTGCTTTCTCTTTTAAGAGGATGTGTCATGCAGTTTGATGTCTGCTGCTTCTTTTTCTGAAACTGCTCAGTTCAGGCAATGGCAGAACAAGCAGTGTCAGGGACTTACATATTTGATTTGCCTGTGTTTACAGTAGGAATATAAAGTTTGCAAGCCAGCCCTAATAAGATATGTTGCATGTCCTAGGACAGTGGAGAAGATGGGATTCCTCCCATCTGGTTAAGAAAGATTGAGATGAATTGTGATGCATCTTCCCTGCACCTGTTTCCTGCTCTTTTGTTAGATCTCATCCCTCCCTTTTCCTTTCTTTGACAATATTTTCACTTGGTTTGGCTACCAGCAACACATCTTCCCTCTAATGCATATCTAAAGCTCAGTAAAATAGGACCAAGGAGTCATTTCTGGCACCAAGGCAAATAGTCCAGGCTGACTTGGGTGCCTTTGATTTAGAACTGCCTTCTCTCAAAACATATTGGCCATACACTTTCCCCTGCTACCCCTTTCAGCTGTATATGATTTCTCTATGGTCCCACAACTTATTTATAATTGGTTTGTGCACTCCCTCCAGTTAAGAGCCAAAGATCAAACAGACACTTATAGAGTGGGGATGGGTGGGTAGAAGAAATGCTGTAGTTTCTTTTTTGGCCCTTATTTATTTAACACCATGCACATATTGATTTTAACTATTTTGCATTTCTACAATCTCAGGTAGCTTTCTGGAACAGATTCACTAGATGCCCCTGTACTTTCTCGTGCTGGCAGCAACAGCCACCTCCAGCCAGTAGTTGCTGCAACTCTACAACTGGATTTCCTTTGCTCAGATATAGAATTAATTCTGAGGAAAATTACTATCAGTGCCTCTCTTTCTTCCTTCAAACCGAGTTTATTACCTTGTTTGTACACCTAAGTCCAAGTCTGCCCCACTTAATCCTAGACATTCAAGCAAATGTGCAAATCACCCTCAGCTGCCCCTGTGTTTAAAGGAAAGAGGTGGAGAGATTACTTTAAGCAAAGTCATCTCAGAACTGCACTACTTAAGGCAGGTATCTGCATTTTTCTTTTAACAATATGGATGCCCGAAACAATCTTATTTGAGCATAATGTTTGATGAAAAAACTCTGACAAAAGGCAGTCCCTAGCAGAAATAAAGAGACTCCTGCCAGGTCTCTCAATGCAGGTAGATATTCAGTGATCCTGGATCTCTCCTGATCAGCAAATGTGCCTCTCGTGCAGAGTCACTAAGCAAAGTGTAGGCACTTTAGACTATGGTGATTTCCAGTACAGAGCAGGTATGAGCATTCCCCAAAAATGAAATTATGAAGACAGTAATCGAAGTCCTGAGGGTAACATTGCTGAGTTCCTTATCAGGATTCAAGAAGACACAGCACAAGATAGTCTCTAGGGTATTCTAATACAATTTTCATCAAAAAAAAAAAAATGTTGGTTTGGAGTTTAATCAGTGTCTTAAAAATTACATGTAAATTTACAAACTATTAAATTCATAATTAGTGTAAGTGTTAGGAAGCTATTTCTTCTCCTTGTAAGCTGAGAAACAAGCGATGATTTACAAACTGGACAATCAGTATACCAGCATATGTAGGGACATTTCTGATTGTGCCTGCCTGTGTGCCAAAAAAAAGTCCTTTTATCTTTATGTGATAAAAATCTTGAATAGCAGTAACGCTTCATCCTCAAGCTCAGGGACAGTATGGTGCCAATCACAAGATGAGGTTAGAGAGAAATTGCTTACAGAGGCATTGTGATGAGAAGATTTATTCTCCAGTAATGCCTCTGGAATATATATCACAGAAATTATTGGTCTATATCATCAGTTCCAAATTTCCAACACTGTACTTATATAGTCCTTTAAATTGTCTGGGACACAGACTAATCTGACCACATAACAACCACTGTGGTCACCAACAAAGCAAAGACAATGAAAACAAGTAAACTTAAAAAAAAAGTTATCATTGCATAGGGAGTGGATTGATACAATGACAACACCTTAAATGCACTGTCCATATGTTGTATTTTACCTGTGATTCCAGAGCATCTCTGTATGCCAGTCTTCTAAAAGAAGACACAGCCACCTCTCCCCATCTCCAAAACACGTAGATATTCTCAGCGATCGAATTCATTAAAAAAGCAGCCCATAATTAAGATTTTTTAAAAGTTAGATTTTGTATTATTAAATCATAATGGGGTCCCCTAGGTTCCAATTAGGAAACTGATTAAAAAATCTTTGAGTTAAAAAGCTGCAGGTAGGGAGTTCTACTCTCAGCTGCCTTGAATTAGCATATTGATGGCACCACAGCCCCAGCTGGAAGGAAAGGCAGAGACCCTGCAGACATTTTGCTAGGCCAGCACAGTGCTTTGTGAGCACTCCTGCCTCAGACCAAGGAAAGAATTATTTACAAAGACAGGCTTGACCAGCAACAAAAAGGTTACAGTAAGACAAATGTACTGGGCAAAGTGTTTGCTGGTAGTGGTACTTCAGGGAAAAGGTATTGTGATTGGAGCAACATGAAAAAGAACAAATTCTAAACCAAAACAAAACCTTTGAGGTTTCTGGCTTGGACTTGGAAGCACATTAATCTATGACCTTGATCCATAACAGAGCTGTGGCTTCAGTTTCAGCATATGGCAAAGTTCTGGCAGAAATCCAGAAATTTGCTTTAGAAAGGCCCTTGAAATCTAGGTTAACTTTCATCCTCTTGAAAATTTAGGACAATTAGCCACATTTGTTTCAAACTATTTAATAATTTTTCACTCAGAGCTCTTAACCGTTAAGCTGATGCTGGTAGAGTGCTAAAACCTAGTTTCATCCTAGGAGTCAGTTCCCAGACCACTGAGGCACTTACTGAACCCCACAAACCTTTGTCAGCACTGTGTGTGGACCCCATGAATGGGAGCAGAGGGAAGTTCCTACCACAGGTGCCTGGCCTGCTGCTGTACCTGTCCCTTCCTGATCTAACCAAGTATCCTTCAACCAGAAGAAAAGGACTTGCAAGGCACTGTAGTAGCAGTTATTAAGGAAATTGCTTAAATAAGGTGTTCAGGACACAGTACAAAGTTCAGTCTTGGTGAAATAAGGGAAGAGAAAGCACGGGGAGGGAAGGTCTGACAGTCTGTCAGAAGAGTACAGAACTGATAAACTGGTGAAACTTTTCAAAGCTTGCACACTGATGACTATTACATGAGAAGAGGATGAAAGTGACTCATGCTTGGTGGAAATGGGGTAATTTCATGTTAAGAACGTCACTTTTCCTTCAGGCAGTTCATTTGGCAGGAGACACTGGAGGGTTTGCACATCATAGAGGATTACTCTGGTGGATAAGGTTAAAGCAATTACAAAATTGTGCCAAGACCCCTGATGATCTCGAGGTGAGGGGAAAATAATTGGGGATTATGAGGTTTTTAGTATGTTGCTACATTGCTAATAAAAAAAATAATAGCACTGAAGGACCACCTTGGCATTTTCTTTATCTTGGATAACATTGGAGTCTTTAGGCTCATGAAAACAGTGCACTGCAGAAACATGTGCCCAAATGCAGAGGGAATCTACCTTGATTCTGGTTCAAGGACTCCCTGGTCTCTGTAGCTTCTCAGGTTACAGCAGCTCACTTTCACCTGTTTTCTTGCAAAGAAGTTTTTTCAGGTTTTGAAAGGGCTCTTCTCCCGAAAAGGATGTGTGAAGTAAAGGAATAAAAATGCAAAGTCGAGATAGTGATGGTTATAGCTCCCATGGCACCTGTAACTCAGACGTCTCCAGCACATGAAGTACTTTTTAATATTGAATTTGCTGCTAAACTTAGGCCTTAACTGCACTGTATGTACAGGATATTCTGGTGGGTTTGACCAGTCAGCTTGTTAAACGCTATGGGTCAGTTTTGCATCTGTTTCCTTTCTGTTAGTCTCTTGACCATATTCTGGTCTCCATCACAACTCTGTCACAGGTCCTAGACTAGATCCCCCTTTAGTTCCTCCCCTGAGGAGCTAACCAAAATCCACAGCTAAGGCAGTATTTCTCATCTGCTGCTTCTTTTGAGAAATATTCTTCCCATTTCCTAGAGTAGGGTATGGCTGTGCTGAGAAATGACATTGTGCTTCTGTGAAACACTTTGCTAAGCCTGTATAATTGCTAAATACCACACTGCATGTGGGCCAAACCAAAGCTGTTTTCTGGTGAATGCTGCTTATGAATCCTGAGGTTTGTAGATGTATATTCAAAACTGTTCAGAGACTACCTAAGTGTTCTGCACATCAACACTTTCTTTGGAAATGCCACCTGAAAATGTCAAGTGATGCCAACAACTTTAATCCAGGCGCTGAAAGTCTCTGTGTATGTGAACTGCCTTCCATGCATGGAAGGGAAATGAGTTCTTTCACATCCTGTCATTCAAGGGCACCCAAAGACCTCATGCCTTGAACCTTTGAGTGTAAGATTTTTTAAAAAAAGATGTAATGTTGCCTGCTATGCTGCAGACAGCAAAAGTAACATAAGAGACTGTTCACACAGCACTGAATGTCCAGGAAAAGCCCATGTGAGGAAAAGAAATTCTTTGTGAAAATCCCTGGAGTGCTGCTAACTTCTATAATTGGATGTATGTTCTGAAGACGATGCACAGAAACAAAACAGTCATCCTGGTCAGACAAAAGGTTAGTCTAACTCACTATTGTGTCTCTGGGCATCCTGTAAATGCAAAGGAGAAAGTATAAAACCAGGCAATCACATAACGATACTTTTCTAAATACTCCCTCATGATTCAGATATTTGTAGCTTTGAAACAGTGCCTTTAAAATATGCAATCCATCCCTCAAGAGGAACTCAGGTCATGAAAGGAGAATGAAAAGAAAGCTGAGAATGGATGCACATATTGCCACAGCAACAGCAGTTGAGCTCTTGAATCTATGCACAGGGGAGTTTCTGTTTGAGGCAGGAGGAGAGGACATGCTCGGATGCTAACCTTGTAGAGACCCTCATGGTTACACAGGCCAACAGCAGCCCTTGACTGTTTCCTTTAGACTTAAGAACTCACCTAAATTCATAAGCTTTTTCTATTATAGATCAATCACTAAAGTGAGGCAGCAAATAGTTTTCTCAAATGGGGTATATTCACCTATAGATTTTTATTTTGAATAAAATGCATTCATGTCTTCAGTGTAGTTAAGTGTAGACTAAGATTCTGCTGACTTCTTAGAATGCCAACTGCCACTGGAGTTGGTTAAAAAGACGAGAAAGAAATTATTTCAGAAAATTGTATTGCAATACTTTTGCATTTGTGATGCAAATCAAGTAGTCATCCTAAAAATTTTAGTGAATATATACATAATTGAGAAATGGCAAAACAAAATGATGATTTGACAATCTTTGCAGTCAGTTCTTTTAAGGTTCATAAATTACAAGAATTCAGGTACAGTAACAGCGTTTCTTTTAAGCTAATTATATGGAAAGCCAAGGAATACACACAGTTATGCAGTTAAATATGGATGTAGAACAATGCCCTTTCATTTTAGCAGTGTTGTGCAAGATCCAGAAGGGAAAATACATACAGGTCAATTGGGAAGAAGAAGAAATCAGAGTTTATTCAATCAGCTCTTTACAGTTGCTTAAAGGCAGTTTGGCAAAACAGTCCTGAGAATGAGTAGCTGATATTTTTCTATGTTGCATCCCTCAAATTTATATTTCATTTATCATAAATAGACTGTAATATCTGGAGTGCAACATGGCATATTTAGTGGCAGCTGGGTTATCAAAGAATTAGGACTCCAGTTAGTGATATTTATGGACACTGGAACAAGAGCTTTGGAGAAATCTTGCCTACTCTAACTCCGCTTTTATAGCAGTAAATAGTGTTACCACCATGGGATATTACTACTAATTTATCATCCTAAAGTTAATAGTGCTTCCAAAATCACTTGACAGGGCACACAGAAATCCACAACCCCTGTAGCACTGTGCCAAGACACCGACTCCAAGGGAGAATGTCCTACATCCTGCTACATTCCTGTAATCCACCAGACACTCTACAGGCGGGCTTGCAAACCTAACAGGAAGCAAAATCAGTGTAATGTCCTCCTGATGTTCTATTCAAGGTAAAATGCTTGAAATTACTGGAAGCTGAACTGTATTAACAGACAGAAATGTCTTGGGCTGATTTCTAAAGAGCCTTACAGGATGTCCTGTGAGGGCCTGTGAAATGCACTGAGAGCTCCAGAAAAGGCAATCACTCCACCTGAAAAAGGAAGCAGAGGAGGAATATGCAAGAACTGTGCAAGGTGAACTGGGGCCACTAAAGCCCTTTCTTGGAGGTGTGTGTGTATTGATTTAATATTGCAGTTTATTTCCATTGCATAAGCACTGTTTATCTTGCAAGACTACCCTGGGGAAGAGCAAACAGCTCTGGCTGTAGGCCTGTATTTTAACTAGGTTTTTTAAGACTAAGTCCAGAGAAGCAGAGTCAGACTATTAATGGGACTCCACTAGAAAGCTCTGGTTTTGTCTCAGTGCCCCCACTACATTGAAACACAGAAAGAGAAGCCAGAGAATGAAAATCTCATTGTTGTATTTGTTTCTTCCTCACAACCTGTCTTTTACCAGATCCATTATGTACCATGTTAATCATACATTGTTATCTCAAAAACTATAAACTCTTAACACCAGGGAGTAAAAACTACATTTTTGTTCTGTGTTTGCACCTAATACAATGGAGTAATTAGTACTCTACACTTTAAAACAGTCTATTTGTTCCTCAGGCCACTACTTCAAGCTGTTCTAACTTCATTTTTGCCAGCCAGTTCTGTTGAGATCTGTAGTCTGCTTAATATGCATGTTTGCTCTGAGCCAAATCACCTGATATGGGAAGAATCTCGTCCCTGCCCAGATGCAATGAATTGTCTGTTACTGTCGAGTTATTCAAAATTTTGCAACGGCAGCACCACTGCAAGCAGCTTGTTTTATTAGTTTCCAATTTATATTAATTCCGTATGCTGCTGTGTATTAATATCTCTCATCTCTCTTGCCTTTAGAAATAAAAAATATGATTTATCAGCAGCCTCTTTATACTGCCAGTATATAATTGCACATGGGCTAATTGTTAAAGTTCTGAGAGAGCTATACTAAGGGATCAATCCTTTTATTGCTGCAGTAATGAGCTTTTAATGGCTGGCTGGCTAGACCTTCTGACCTTCTCAGGGAGGCAAGCTTTAGCCATACCCTTTCTGTCTGCCCATTAATCACTGGTCTCCCATAACAGTATATCAAGGCAAACAGAACTGCACTATTGAAAACAGGGAGCAAAAACCAAGACTCATTGCATCTCATTATCTCCACTAATATATACATATAATAACACTGCAGATAATTTCCTTAATCGTTTGAAAAGAAGCCCTGGATGGCTCATGGCCATGGTAAAGATACATCAGGTTTGTCATCTTTAGGTCAGTGTTTGGCATCCTGGCCTGCGTAATAGTGACCTACAGTCATTAACACCTGATGACATGTTTAAAACCTCACACTCTGGGGAAGCTGCCTGACATCACTGACAGCTGTAACTCTCACAGCTGGTCACTGGAGAGCCATAGCATGTTTACAAAAAGCAGAAAAGGCCTTGGCTCTGTGTAAGCCCTGCTCAGCAATAACAAAAACATCTTTCTATTATCAACATTGTGTTCAGCATAAATCCAAAACACAGCCCCATACCAGCCACTGTGAAGAAAATTAACTACTTCAGCCAAAACTAGCACTGTACCTTTTCTCAGTTCCTGACAGCAGGACAGTGAAATTGATACACATACTGCCAAAGCAATAGATTTATTGAGCCAGTAAAATGGAAAGTGATCAAGTAAGGCTCTTTTCTCCAGCCTCTGGGTAGGGCAGCAGACATGGGCTATTGACAAACCAACAAACATGCTGCACAGTTGCACAGTGTGTACCAAGGAAAGTGTTCTGTACAGTCCAGCCATTACCAGCAATTGTACGAGCCTGCTCCCTCACTGCTCCATCGACTATGAGGGGAGCATTCTGTGATTCAGATCCTTTTTGGGCAACCTAATTTTTATCCCTTTGAAGGAACTATACACTATCCTGCAGGCAACAGCAGCACTGGACTGATGGGAGGTCACACACAACTCTTTTATGTTCTGTCATAAAAAACACAGGCCAGGCTAAATAACACTAGGCTTACTGCATACAGAGTAAATTACACCCACATGTCCTGTGTCACATATTATTTCTACCAAAGTGCAAAGATTTGGATGACAGTAACTGACGAGTTTAGTGTGTTTGAGGACCTGGTGTTGAGGGAAGGAAACAGCAATCTGGCTGTTCAATGAGCAGAAGTAACATCTTATTTCCTTGCAGTTACTTCATCATCTAACATGCAGCACACATAACATAGAATCATAGAATGGTTTGGAATGGGAGGGGCCTTAAAGACCATCTGGTTCCAACCCTCCTGCCATGGGCAAAAATGCCTTTCACTAGGCAGCTTGCTTAAAGACCCAACCAACCTGGCCTTAAATGCTTCCAGGGATGGGGCATCCACAACTTCTCTGGGCAACCTGTTCCAGTGCCTCACCACACTCACAGTAAAGAATTTCTCCCTAATATCTAGTCTAAACCTACTCAGTTTCAAGCCATTCACATTGCCTTATACCACATATCCTTGTAAAGATTCCCTCTGGGAGGGGGTTTGGGGTTACT
>VZRX01018961.1:22667-70178 GCA_013398075.1 Notiomystis cincta | reverse complement strand
CCATCCCGTCCCTGTCCCCCCATCCCCGTGCCCGTCCCCGTGTCCCCATCCTTGTCCCCCTGTCCTGGTCCCCATCCCCACCATCCCCATTCCCATCCCTGTGCCGCTGTCCCACCGTTCCCGTCCCACCGTCCCCATCCCCGTCCTGCGGTGTCGNTAAAGATCTCCCCCGCCGAGCCGCTGTCCGGGGCTGGGCCGTGGTCCCGCCGCCTCGTTCCGTGCGGATCTGGGTTAAATCCGGCTGCTCTGCGCGTGACAGTTTCCTTTTGCCGTGTTTTGGTGCGTGCGGGGCGGGCTGGCGGGGCTGGGGGCTGCGGCCGCGGGCTCCAGGCGGTCCTGGGTCGCACCTGGCCGGCCGGGAGTGGCCGGGGGTGTNTGGCCGGAGCTGTCGGGAGTGGTGGCAGTGGCAAGGTCAGGGGTCAGGTCACCCTTCCTGTGGCTCAGAGCCCCCTCCCAGGACTCAGAGCGCACTCCCTACGACCTGGGCACTTTCCGGGGGTCCTCTGCCCGGGGGTCACATCACCCCCGGGGGTCAGGTCCCTTTCCCGAGGGTCAAGTCCCCCTCTCGAGGTTCTTGTCCCCCTCCTGTTTGTCGGGTCGGTGCCGGAGGTCAGGTCCCTTCCGGGGGTCAGGCCACCCTCTTGGGGGTCAGATCACCCTCCTGAGGGTCCCACTTCCTGGGAGTCTGGTTCCCCTGCTATTGGTCAAGTCCTTCTCGGTTGTCTGGTCCCCTTCCGGAGGGTCAGATCCCCCTCCCAGGGCTTTAGTCCCCTTCCCACGGGTCAGACCCCCTTCCCGGAGGTCTGGTCCCCTTCCCGAGGGTCTGGCCCGTCCTCCGGCGTTCTGGTCCCGTTCCCGGGGGTCAGGTTCCTCCCGGGGTGAGAGGAGGGGGATCAGTGGTCAGGGTCCTTCTCCCGAGGGCATGGTCCCTTCCCGGGGTCAGGTCCCCCTTCCCGGGGTCAGGTCCCTGCCGGGGCTCACAGGAGGGGGACCAGTCTCCCGCGGGTGTCAGCCGCCTGGGACCTGCCCTCCTCAGGGTGCAGGAATTGACCGTAAATATCACCGTGCTGGTTTTATTAATGACCAGAAATCGGGGTAGGAGTGGAGGCCCCCTCTGGAATCACCACAAGATCGATCTGACAGGAAAGCGGCTCCAGGCAGAGGCTGGGAGGGCCCTGCTGAATTTGAGGGCCTTGTTTTGCACCAGCTTAAAAAAAAAAACCAAACTAGGAAGTGAAAAAGAGAAACTGAGAGAACTCGGAGGGGCCTGAGAGGTTTTTCCTCGCTTGATCCCACCCTTGGAAATTCACGTTTTAAAAACTTAAAGGCTGTTTTCATCATTTATTTTGTGTCTCAGAAAAGAGAAGATGGTGATTCCAGCTGTGCCCAGCCCCACAGGTTTGAACCAAGCTCTTAGGAGCAGATTTGGGTTATAAAGCTCTGTTTAAAGCCTGATGAGAGAAGAAACATTTATGTTTTCTCTTATTACTCTGACACTTAAAAGCGAACATGCTGCCAAAATACTTCAGTGGTAAAAAAAACCCTTGGTGGATGGTAGTATAGGGATTTCCATGGCAACCAATGGTGATCTCATGGGAAGCAAAGTTAAATTTTGGGCTGTCAGTGGGAGCACATCTTGGCCTGGGCTGGCCTGGGTGACATTTGCTTGGGAGAAGGTGATGAGGGCTGGGTGGGAACAAACTGCTCTGAAGCCGAGGCTCGTTCTCCGTGTGTACACAGATATTCCTGGTGATTTTTGTACTTTCTTTGGATTAACGTTGAAATCCAGGCATGTGGGACAAGGTCCTGGCTGGCAGTGGGGACAGATTGGTGGTGCTGCAGCAGGTGCCTGCCGGGCAGGTGGCGCAGGAAAGGTTCGTGCAGAACCTCACGCTGGGGGAAGGTTTGTTGTGGGATGCAGGAGCTGTGGAGCATCTCCTGCTCAGCCTGGTGTTCCAGGAGCTCTGCGTGTGCTGTGGGAGGGACAGGGTGGATTTCTGACTTCACAAATTGGAAACTGTCAAAAATAATAACGAAGAGGCAGCGCTGTGTGAGAGCTGCTGCTCGGGGGTTGTTACCAGGAGAAGAGCGCTCTGTGGGCTTACAGGATTTTGGGGAAGCTCCAGGCCGCTGTTGGCAGAGCTTCCCTGGGGAACAGGGGGCTGGGGAGCCCAGCCCTGTTCCAGAGCGGGATCCCCCGGTCCTGATCAGTTTCCTGGCTGCACTGGGAGGCTGCTGGAGGGAATCCCGTCCCTGCTGTCCCCACACAGTGAGATCCTGAGCGAGAAGGGGGGGTTGGTTTGTTAATGCTTCCTCTGCTCTTTGGTAGGGAGATACCCCAGTGTTTTCCTGTGGTGCTTCTCCGTGCTCTGTGCAGGGAATGCTTTGTTCGAGGTCTTCCCTGGGTTTTCTCGTAGCAAAGGGGACCCAAAACTTTTCTTCCCTGAGCCCAGCAGTGGTATAGAGGAATTCCAGCATCACAGAACCATGGAATCTCCTGAGTGGGAAGGGACCCATGTGGATCATGGATCCAGCTCCTGGCCCTGCACAGACATCCCAGCAATCCCAGCCTGTGCATCCCTGAGAGCTCTGGAGCCGTGCCCTTTCCCTGGGGAGCCTGGGCAGTGCCAGCACCCTCTGGGGGAAGAACCTTTCCCTGATCCCCAGCCTGAGCCTGCCCTGGCACAGCTCCAGCCCTTCCCTCGGGTCCTGTCCCTGGTCACCAGAGTTCGGGGAGAGCTCGGGGCTGGGAACAGAGGGGTGAGCTTTCCTGCCCTCCTTGCTGGCAGCCAGGTGTGCAGGGGCAGGTGGAAAAGCCGTGGGTTCTGTGCTCGGGAGCACGAGTCATCCAGCAGGATGGTTTAACAGGGGCTGCGAGTCAGAGTGCCTGAAGGGCAGGAGCTGCACCTCAGCCGTAAAAATGGGCAAACTGGAATGCCAGGAAATAGGAGAGTCTCTTGTTGGAGTAAATCTTGGGTTTGGAACAGGAGTAGAACAAGAATAACTGGGAAATTTGGGTGCAAATGGTGCAGGAGAAACGGGTGAGGTCGGTGAGCTGACAGCAAAGGAGGAGCTGGGTGCTTCAGTCATAGGATCAGGGAATATCCTGAGTTGGAAGGGACCCACAGGGATCATCCAGTCCAGCTCCTGGCCCTGCCTGGGACTGCACAAATCCCCCCCTGTGCATCCTTGGGAGCGTTGTCCAAACGCTCCTGGAGCTCTGGCAGCCTCGGGGCTGGGACCATGCCCTGGGGAGCCTGTGCCAGGCTGACAGAACTTCAGAGAACTTTACAGGGAGGAAGGTTTGTGGGAGGTCTTGTTTTGCTGGATGCAGAGTTCCTGAAGAACTAATTGAGGAGTTAATAGAGTGAGTTAATGAGTGACGGCAGCGCTCGGGCCGGGCTGTCGGACACAGAGCCTCGGCCTGGAGCAGCAGTCCCTCGCTCCTGGCCGTATTTATGGGGAACACAGCCCTGCTCCTAATTACATTTATGGGCTGCAGTGCTTTTACCTCCTTTGCACGGAAAATCCGCAGATGTTGGGGTTTATGGAAGGCTCAGGGAAGGAATGTGGCCTCTGTGTGACCAGGAGTAGCAACAAAGGCTCTTAAGTGTGTCCTTTGATTCAATATTATTGGAAGCAGGAGTGTGTTGTCTTTCCTGGCTGCTGCTGTGTTTCTCTACTTGAGCTTTTCTCTTTCCCTCTCTGGTCCCTGTTCCTCCCACCATCCTCCCCTTGCTCCTGATGGACTTCCCTGCTCCTTGTTTTGATCCTCCCCAGCTGCCAGCACTGCAATAACCAATATTGACATTATTATCACCGCCTGGACTATTTTTACCTGCTCCTTAACTCTGGTTTGGAGGGAAACTTGGGCAAATAAATATCAGTTATCTCAGGAAATTAAGCTTTCGCAGCCAAGCTTGAAAATCCCAGACGAAAAAGGCTCAGATTTGAGTGGAATTGGAGTACCACACATATTGGTGTTGGATGAGGTGTGGAAGTGGGAAGTTCCATCTTTGCATTTCTTAGTGCCTGTTAGTCCCAGACGAAGCAGAGGCACCTCGAGAGTGACAGTAATAAACATCTGCAGGGCCTGAAGCCTGACCAAAATCATCATTTTTGTCAGGGGCCCTTTTGAACCGAACCCCACGTGGCGCCGAGCCGTGACTGGGGCTGTCACCACAGCGAGGGTGAGGTGATGTCAGGAGGAAGTGCAGCTCCTCAGCCTGAGCTGGCAGCTCTGCAGCTGCTGGGCTGGGATTGCTCCTCGTTGTCCCTGCTGTCCCTCCCAGTCTCTCTTTCCTGTGTCCACCTGTTACCTGAGAGCCGGGAGCGCTCCGAGGGTGGCTCTCCCTGGTGTCACAGCACCCACACACCCCATTCCTTCCCTTGGAGTCAGCCCGGGGTGCCTGAGGACATGGGGCTGATCTGGGCAGGAGGGGAAGCCGGAAGGTGTGAGAAGAAAACCTTCTGGTGAAATGGCAGAGGAGTCAGGGGAGGTCGGGCAGGGAGTCACTGGGGGCAGGCAGAGCTCAGAGCTCTTCCCTGGCCAGGGCACAGTGAAAAACTTCACTGGCACAGCTTTCCACAGAACTGGAAATCCTGAGCTGGAAGGGCTCCCCAGGGATCAACTCTGGCAGCCTCGGGGCTGTGCTTCTCTCTGGGGGAAGAACCTCTCCTGCTATCCAGCCTGACCCTGCCTGGGACAGCTCCAGCCCTTCCCTGGGTCCTGATCCTGCTCACAGGGAGCAGAGACCAGAGCTGCCCCTCGGGATGAAGCTGCAGCCTCCGGGGAGGTCTGAGCTCAGTCTTCCCTTCTCCAGCTGAACACTCCAAGCGCCCTCAGCTGCTCCTCGTGTGGCCCCTCCAGACCCTTCCCCATTCCCATGTCCCTCCTTTGGATGCTCTTCAGCAGCTTTAATTTCTTTTTTATATTGAAATGCCCAATCCCAGGACTGGAGTTGAAGCCTCCTGAGTGCAGAGCACAGCAGGGCAGTTCCCTCCCTCGGTGCTGTCCCTGATGCCTCTCCTGGTTCCAGGGCACAGCTGACTCAGATCCCCCTTGCCATCCACCAGGACCCCCAGGTCCCTTCCCAGAGCTGCTCTGCAGCTCTCCCTCCCAGCCTGTCAGTGTATCCAGGACTGCCCCGGCCCAAATGCAGAATCCAGCACCTGCTTGTGTTAAACTTCACACAGTTGGTGATTCCCCGTCCTCGGAATTGTCCAGGTCTCTCTGCAGGGCCTCTCTGCCTTTGGGGAGCCAGCAGCTCCTCCCAGCTTTGTGCCATCTGCAGACTTCCCTGGTGTCCCTTTGAGCCATCCAGGTCATCTCTGAAGTGCTGAAGAGAACTGGGCCTGAGCTGGAGCCCTGTGGAACTTTGGCTTTGCAGGGAAAACTTCCTGAACACCTGGATTGCTCAGTCCACGGTTTGTGTGGGGCTGGCAGTGCCCCTGCTGCACTTCCAGGGTGCCTGTGCTGGGAAGCTGGCGTTGAAATGGGATTTCAGTCCTGCAGTTTGCTGCTGCTCAGAGCTCTGTGGCCTGGAGTGACACTGATGACTCTGAAGCCACTTTGATTCTGATTTCCCTGGGCAGCTTTCGGAGCAGTGGCAGCAGAGAGAGCCTGGCACTGGGAGAGGCACAGACCTGCAGGAGTGGGAATGGTCTGACTGCTGCAGCCACAGGAAGGAAGAAGGAAATAGAACACAAGAAGCTGCTTCAGTTTCAGTTTTGCCTTCGATTCCCTGCGAGGACTGAGTTCTGTCACTCACGGTGTCAGAGAAGACACCGGTGGATCTGCTGTGAAATTTGGAGTCCTCTCCCATGTGGCAATTTCTTCCTTTCCTTCCATTCCTCGTAGCCTTGCACAGCCTGCAGCTCGTTCCAGCTCCTTGCTTGGCTGTGCAGCGGGGTGGGATGAGAAGCTTGTGTTTCCTTAGCTGTTTATTTGTGTTTTCTTCCCTCGGCACATCCCCCGGGACGCCGTTTAATTGAATTCTTTTATGTTAAGATGGATTTCTTTTCTTTGAGGAGGATAATTGAGCCCGTGAGCTCACAGGTTGAAAGCTGTCCCCGTGTCCCCGAGCAGAGGACGAAGGGCACGGTAGCACGGATCCAGGGGCAGGCGCGAGGCCAGGCTGCCCTGTGCCGGCCGTGCGGGATGGCAGCGGCAGAGCCGCGGGCGCGGCGCCAGCGCCGGGAGCTCCGCAGCTGGAGCGGCTCCTCCGGCCCCGCGGCAGCGGCACCGGGGCCGGCCCGGGCACCCAGGAAGGAGCGGAGTGACAGCGCCAGGGCTGTCCTGCGGATTTAAGCAGGGCGTGGTTGGATGGCACTGGCGGCCTTGTGGTGCAACGTGTTCCTGGCGTGCCGGGCTCACAGGGAGCAGGGCTCAGACACCTCCCCTTTCTGGGAACTTCTGCTGCTTCCTCTGAGAGTCTGCAGCTCCTGAGAGCAGAGGGACACGGAGCTGCTGGAGTGAGCTCAGAGAGGCCGGGGAGATNATATTGAAATGCCCAATCCCAGGACTGGAGTTGAAGCCTCCTGAGTGCAGAGCACAGCAGGGCAGTTCCCTCCCTCGGTGCTGTCCCTGATGCCTCTCCTGGTTCCAGGGCACAGCTGACTCAGATCCCCCTTGCCATCCACCAGGACCCCCAGGTCCCTTCCCAGAGCTGCTCTGCAGCTCTCCCTCCCAGCCTGTCAGTGTATCCAGGACTGCCCCGGCCCAAATGCAGAATCCAGCACCTGCTTGTGTTAAACTTCACACAGTTGGTGATTCCCCGTCCTCGGAATTGTCCAGGTCTCTCTGCAGGGCCTCTCTGCCTTTGGGGAGCCAGCAGCTCCTCCCAGCTTTGTGCCATCTGCAGACTTCCCTGGTGTCCCTTTGAGCCATCCAGGTCATCTCTGAAGTGCTGAAGAGAACTGGGCCTGAGCTGGAGCCCTGTGGAACTTTGGCTTTGCAGGGAAAACTTCCTGAACACCTGGATTGCTCAGTCCACGGTTTGTGTGGGGCTGGCAGTGCCCCTGCTGCACTTCCAGGGTGCCTGTGCTGGGAAGCTGGCGTTGAAATGGGATTTCAGTCCTGCAGTTTGCTGCTGCTCAGAGCTCTGTGGCCTGGAGTGACACTGATGACTCTGAAGCCACTTTGATTCTGATTTCCCTGGGCAGCTTTCGGAGCAGTGGCAGCAGAGAGAGCCTGGCACTGGGAGAGGCACAGACCTGCAGGAGTGGGAATGGTCTGACTGCTGCAGCCACAGGAAGGAAGAAGGAAATAGAACACAAGAAGCTGCTTCAGTTTCAGTTTTGCCTTCGATTCCCTGCGAGGACTGAGTTCTGTCACTCACGGTGTCAGAGAAGACACCGGTGGATCTGCTGTGAAATTTGGAGTCCTCTCCCATGTGGCAATTTCTTCCTTTCCTTCCATTCCTCGTAGCCTTGCACAGCCTGCAGCTCGTTCCAGCTCCTTGCTTGGCTGTGCAGCGGGGTGGGATGAGAAGCTTGTGTTTCCTTAGCTGTTTATTTGTGTTTTCTTCCCTCGGCACATCCCCCGGGACGCCGTTTAATTGAATTCTTTTATGTTAAGATGGATTTCTTTTCTTTGAGGAGGATAATTGAGCCCGTGAGCTCACAGGTTGAAAGCTGTCCCCGTGTCCCCGAGCAGAGGACGAAGGGCACGGTAGCACGGATCCAGGGGCAGGCGCGAGGCCAGGCTGCCCTGTGCCGGCCGTGCGGGATGGCAGCGGCAGAGCCGCGGGCGCGGCGCCAGCGCCGGGAGCTCCGCAGCTGGAGCGGCTCCTCCGGCCCCGCGGCAGCGGCACCGGGGCCGGCCCGGGCACCCAGGAAGGAGCGGAGTGACAGCGCCAGGGCTGTCCTGCGGATTTANCAGAGGGCAGGGATGGATGGGATATTGGGAAGGAATTCCTGGCTGGGAGGGTGGGCAGGCCCTGGGCTGGAATTCCCAGAGCAGCTGTGGCTGCCCCTGGATCCCTGGCAGTGTCCAAGGCCAGGCTGGACACTGGGGGTTGGCTCAGCCTGGGACAGTGGGAGGTGTCCCTGCCATGGCAGGGGTGGCACTGGAGGGGCTCTGAGCTCCCTTCCCACCCAACCCATTCCATGACTGCAATTCTGTTTTATTGAACATGAGTCCCACTGCTGGAAGTTCTGCTGGGCAGTTGGAATATGGGGCTGGAATGTGACAGGGCTGCAGCAGTGGGGCTGCAGTGTTGCTGACAACAGCCATGATTCCGTGTTAGGTTAAATCAAGCTCAGCCCAGGAAATGGAGCATCTGGGTCATCCTGGGAGCCCTCAGCCCCTGAGCCAGGACACCCCATATCTGCTGAGCAGGTGCTCAGTCTGCACCATTTAGCAAATTAGAAAACACCAAAGGATGGTTTTTCAGCTTAGCTCTGTGGCTTGTTTCCTTTTTATTTTTCAGTTGGAAGGTTATTTTTCTTTGTGCTCAGTTGTTATTTACTGTGTCTGCATTCTCCTAGTCCTTGTTCCCTGCTATGGTTGCAGTGAGATGGTTTTTAAAGTCCCTTCCCAGCCAAACCATTCCATGATTCCCTGATTTACGTTATCACTCTTCAACATTGTACTGTCTGTGGTATATCCTAAATTTTTTTCCATGACTTTCTGAGTATTTCCCCTGCCCCCAGCACTGTGTTTCAGACTCTGCCTTGGCTTTCCAGGGGCTGGAACCTCTCCCAAAGTTCACACCTCTGTGATGTAAATCCCTTCTTCTGTGGTAACCGTGAGGGTTCCTTTTCCAGTCAGCGGAGGAGCCAGATGCTCATTCCCTGTCCAGCCTCTGAAATAAAGCTGAGTTGTGCTGGAGAGGCGCTCGCTCCTCTCCTGCCCAGGGAATCCGGGTGACTGGCTGGGCTTAGTCATCCTCAGTAGAAATATCTGCACCTTGGGTGACACCCCAGGGCTGGGACAGGGACCTCCTCACCTGGGTCAGGCGGCCTGGGAGCTGCTCGGGATTGGGCTGGGTGCTCTCCACGGGCTTTTCCAACCGAAATGGTTCCGTGGTTGTGAGACACTGGACGTTCTGCTGTGTCCAAACCCTGAGCTCTGCTGGGGGAGCCTTCTCCCTCTTCCACAGCGGCTGGATGAGTTTGCTGCTGGAAGCAGGAAGGGGTTCAGAACCATGGAGATCTGTCCAAGGCCAAAGCACCGAGCCAGGTTCAGATCCTTGTTGTGCATGTGCCCAGCACATTTGGGTTTCGGTTCTGTGAGCAGCACGGGGCACAGCTCTGCTGCTCCCAGCCTTGGGGACCTGGAGCTTCTGGAGCAAGTCCAGAGGAGCCCAGCACATTCATACAGAGACTGGGAGTGTTGGGAATGTTCAGCCTGGGGAAGGGAAGGTCGTGTGGAGACCTCACAGCACCTTCCAGGATCTGAAGGCATCTGAGAGAGCCAGAGAGAGACCCTGAATCAGGCCCTGGAGTGCCAGGACACAGAGAATGGCTTCCCACTGCCAGAGGGCAGGGATAGATTGGTTTAGACTGGGTATTAGATAAAAATTCCTCCCTGTGAGGATGGGCAGGCCCTGGCACAGGGTGCCCAGAGCAGCCGTGGCTGCCCCTGGATCCCTGGCAGGGTCCAAGGCCAGGCTGGGCACTGGGAGTTGGCTCAGCCTGGGACAGTGGGAGGTGTCCCTGCCATGGCAGGGGTGGCGCTGGAGGGGCTCTGAGGTCCTTAAGGCAGAGGACAGGGTTTCCCCACTTCCTTTAGTGCCTGGCATGGGGAGGACCCAAAGCTCAGAAGAAGTTTATTAATATTTTACTGAGCTTTTTCCTTCTGGTTTAGAGAAAGTTCATTTAATTATAGCTGCTTGCAGACTGCTGCCTGTGACTGAGGACCCTGAAGACTCAAGGATGTCAGAGGAGTTTCCAAAAGCTATAAGGTGCTTTAGGATGCCAGGTGTTGGTGTGGGGTTTGGAATGTGGTGCCAGCAGTGGCTGCACACCCGATTTCATGGCTGTTACACCGTAACTTCCTCTTGCAAAAGAGGCAATTTCAGGCCTTCTGTTTTTCCTTCCCTTCTGTCCCCTTTGTTCTGACAGGTGAAATAACTGCTGCAGGGCCGTGGCGTTAATGTGGGGAGTGCTTCCAGTGTGACCATGGCCTCCCTGCTCCTGCTTTTCCCCGTTTCCAACAGCAGCTCTGCTAAGGAATGTTGTGTTTTGCAGGGAAAAAAGGCCATGCCAGCTTCATTTTTCACAGGTGAATTTTGGGCATCGCCAGGAATTTCTTAATGGAAAGGGTGGTCAGGCCTTGAAAGGGGCTGCCTGGAGGTGTCCATGGAATTCCTGGATGTGGCACTCAGGGCTCTGGGCTGGGGACGAGGTGGGGATTGGGCACAGCTTGGACTCGAGGGGCTGGGAGGCCTTTTCCAACCTCAGTGATCCCGGGATTCTTTGAGCTTCTCTGTGCTGTTTTCTCAAACACTTGGAAGCAAATGCTGGAATGAAGCAGTGCAGTTCCCGAGAACAAAACTATGGAGTTATTTTTAGTTTTAGAAGAGAACAGCAAGGAAAAGTATTGAATGTATCCTTGGGATTTGGATCTGTGCTGGAGTTTTCCGAGGAGCAGTGAAGTGAGCGGGGATCACCTGGTGGGCATGGGAGACTTTGGTCATGTGGGGAAAATCCTGTTGTGTAATCTCAGTTTGTTTGGAGCTGTGGACTGTGCCCTGGTCAGGAATGTGTTATTTTGGGAAAAGCAGGTGGGATCACCAGCAGCCAACCAGCAGGGCCGGTGCTGGGAGGAGCAGGAGGATCTCCAGGGCCCTGGTGAAAGGAGCAGGGCCCTGCCGGGTTTAGGGTTTAATGCTTGAGAGGCAATTCCTGCTGAGGAAATCGCTGCAGTTCTTGTGGGTTGGCCCGTTCAGACTCCTGGGGGGAATCATGGAATCCCAGGATGGTTTGGGGCCTTAAAGCTCCTCTCATTCCACCCCTGCCAAGGGCAGGGACACCTTCACTGTCCCAGGGGGCTCCAAGCCCCACTCAAACCAACCAGTGCTTCCATGATCAAGAGGACCATTGATGATCCTTCGTGCAGGGTGGAAGTTCAGTCACTTTTCCAATGTTGATACAATCCCTAGGATTCTTTATTAAGCTTGGAAAAATAAATGCCATCCTTTTCAGTCTTTTGTAGCATTCACCTTACAAATTCCATGGGGTTTATGAGTGGTTTTGGTTATGATTAAGGGAATTCAGTCACAGTGTGAGTGACTCTTTGGAATTAGTGCTCCAAGCCAGAGTGGGATGGACATTTCAGCCAGAACGCTGTCCCCTTCCTGCTGCTCCATCCTTTTCACTTCCTGCTGTCCCTCCCTGCTTAGACATTCCTGCAGCAATGGTGGAAGCCAGTTTGGGGGAATGATCCAGCTGATTATTTTTTTCCTGCTAATACTGCATGGCAAAGGAAGCCCATTTTTTCCCAGCAGTGCAGGTTTAAATGCCCTGCAAGCTGTGGCCTCAGATCAGGAGTGGGTCCTGCTGGTTTGACATTCCCAGAGCAGGCTGAGCTTTGATGTTTCTTTGTCCAGGTAAAACCCATGGAACTCCTAAGGGTGGGCCTGTGAGTTCCCAGGGGTTGTTTTCCTTTCAGGATGTTTTATGATGGATGAAGCCTGGCCCATAAAGAGAGGTTAAGTGGTGCCATGCAGGGAGAACAGACTGGTTGTGCCTTGTCCTGGGAAAGGTGTTTTACCCAGTTCTGAGGAATTGGGTAAAGAAGGAATTTCCCCGTGGAAAGGGTGGTCAGGCCTTGGCAGGGGAGGTTGGGAGTGCCCATCCCTGGAGGTGTCCAAGGAATTCCTGGATGTGGCACTCAGAGCTCTGGGCTGGGGACAAGGAGGGGATGGGGCACAGCTGGGACTGGATGCTCCTTTCCAACCTCAGCCATTCTGAGCTCCTTCTGAAGTGTCTTTATGTCTTTTAACTGCAAGACTTCTTAAACTTTGCATGGACTGGGTCTGTAATGCCCTGGAAGCTTGAGGAAATGAAAATGTATTTATTTAATGTCTTGTTTGAGGGCTCTGCTTCGCTGGGGCCTCTGTTCCGGGTCTGTTGGGTGGAGGAACATTGGAATATTCTGGTCGAAGCTGCAGCGTGTGACAGGCTGGGCTGTTCTAGTGCAGGTACAGCCACAAACTCACCTTGGTAGCTTTGAACTGGGATGAAGGGCCAGGAAAGGAGCACAGCAGTTGTTTTTCTGGCTCACTTGAGGCCGTGTGCTGATCAAATAGGTGTCTGTGGAACGGGCAGCTCTTGATCTCCCCGTGGGGTGCAGCAGGAAATCTCAGTTTGCAAATGCTGGGCCTCAGTCTGAGCACAAAGAGATGTCTTTTGTAACACTGCCTTATTCCGTGTGGGCAGCGAAGCTCAGAATATCCAAGGTCCATGGAAGGACTTGGACAAAGTGGGATTCTGTGAAACGCTGCTTGTGCTCCCCAGTAAAAACCAACACCCTGCTCTGGGATCCCAGTCTGGTCATTAACAGGGGTTTCTGCAGGGTTCAGCTGTGGTGACCCAGGAAAAAATGTCACTTGTTGCTTAGAGCAGACAGAGTAACCAGCCCTGAGCGGCATCAAAGTGTTCCGGGCAGGGAGGAGAGGGAGGAGCCTGGAGTCCTGCAAGGGATGGAAATCAGCACTTCAAGCACCCCAGGACTTTGTTTTGCTGGTTTAATATTCAAATGCAGTTGCAAATCTCACAAAGGTTAATGTTTAATGGGAAGCCCAGAATCCCCCCGGGGCTCCTTGGGGCTGGTGTTGCTTCTGTGGGGCCGTCAGCACAGAGGAGCAGCTGGAAATACCAATCCTGCTGAATTATTGCTGAAACATAGGTCAAAATTGGGAGATTCCTCTGTCCTCAGAGCTGATGTGAGCATGGCAGCCCATGGAGGTGAATTTTAGGGATGTGTTGAGCTCCATGTGCACTGACTGAGCTGTTAAAAAAGGCCTTTTTTGTGCTGTTCTGTTCCCAGGGCGTTTGGGATCCTTCTCTGCAGCTTTTTCCTGCAGCTTTTGAAGCGCTGCGGTTTCTTCGTGTCTGGGTGTGGAGCAGTTAATTAAAAAAGTAACATTTAAATCAAGAAGCTGTGCAAATTCTGTCCTTAGCATGGGGTAGGGCAGCAATTAGGAGGCTGCTTAACGAGATACTGGGTGAGGATAAGGTTGATGATCAAAACAAAGTACTCCTGATATCATCTCTTTCTTTGGGAGCTTCAGAGGCCAGGAAGGATTAGAAGGAGCTCTTCATTTCGGGTGCACATTTGTCCAACACAGAGGCCTTCAATGGTTTATTGCCAGGAGCAGTTTCTTATTAAAGAAAACACCCGACAGACCCCCTTTCCATGCAGAGCAGCATCCCGCAGTACCTGTGGTTTCCTGCTGGTGGCACTGAGTTGTGTGGGATGTGCGAGCTCTGCAGAGGGAGGGGGACAGGCTGGATCCATGGGACGAGGCCAGCAGGGGGAAGGACAAGCAGGCCAAGAGCCAGGTGCTGCCCTTGGGTGACCCCAAGCCTCTGGAGCGCTCCAGGCTGGGCAGAGGGGCTGGAAAGCTGGGAAAGGCCCTGGGGGTGCTGTGCCAGCGGCTGGACACGAGCCCAGGGTGCCCAGGGGGCAGGAGGCCGATGGCCCCCGGGCTGAGCCAGCCCCAGGGTGGGCACAGCCCNGCATCGGGCACAGCTGGGACTGCATGGCTTTGGAGGGCTTTCCCAACCCAAATGATGCCAGGATTTTGTAATGCAAATGCAGAGATCTCTTTAATTTGCCAGATGTTAAGGAATAATGAAGAAACTCATCTTCATAGCTCACAAGAGGAAAACAAAAGGAGATTCTTGGCAAACTGGTGAAATATTTTGGTTGAGAATAAATTTTATCTGTGAATTCTAAGTGTATCCAAGTGGTTTTCAATCATCAGCTTGGGCCAGGGGATGTGTGAGGAAGCTGAAGCGCCTCTTTGGGGTGTGTGACAATGGTGAACCCCCAGTGAGTTGGGATCACCACCTCCGAGGCCTCCCTGTGCCTCGCTTTGCCTTTAGTCAGGGATTCCAAAAAGAGTCGAGCAAATGAGGGAGGGAGGGAGGGAACAAAGGGAATGGTGCTGAATGAGAATGGAGTTATGCAAAATCCTGATGTTAAAGGAGCTGTTTTATTTGTGTGCTGCCCCTTGGGAGGGTGTCCTGGGGCTACAGAGCTGCCCTTGCTGGAGAACCTTCCAAGGTCCTGTCCCTTGGCTGTTCCTCACTGCTGGAGTGGGATGGGCTCCTGGTGTGGGGTAATCTGGACAGAGGGGCTGGGTTCATGGAATCAGGGAGTCCCAGACTGCCGTGGGTGGGAAGGGACCTCAGAGCCCCTCCAGTGCCACCTCTGCCATGGCAGGGACACCTCCCACTGTCCCAGGGTGCTCCAAGCCCAGCCTTGAGCTCCAGGATTTATGTAGGAAGCATTTCCTTTCCTCCATTGGAGTTTCTCACCATCCTTTGTGCCTCCACCATTCCTCTGAAGAGGAATCCACAAAGGTCTTGGATTCAATCTTTGCTGTGTTGAAAATGAATATGGGAATTACTCCATCTTGGAAGCACGGACAGAGTGTGTTCCACAGGAGTCTGAGGTGGGAGCCTGAAGAGGTTAAGAGAGTTCTGTAATAACTGAGTAGCTCATGATTCTCTTCCCCTGGCAGACTGAATCCCAGAATCCCTGAGGTTGGAAAAGCCCTCTGGGGTCACCGAGTCCAACCTTGTCCCCAGCCCAGAGCCCTGAGTGCCTCCTCCAGGAATTCCTTGGGCACCTCCAGGGATGGGCACTCCAAACCTTCCTGAGCGGCTCCTGCCAAGGCCTGAGCACCCTGTCCTTGGGGAAATTCCTGCTGAATTCCTGCAGGATAGGAGTTTTCTGTCTCCCTTCTGCAGCACTCCCAGGAGGAGGACTCCAAGGTGTGTCTGCAGCCCCCGTCAGGGGCTCTGAATTCTGGAGGGTGTTTGCTTCTCTCTCGGGGAAAGTCGGCTCCTTTTTAGGGAAGTGAAATTGTGCACTCGAAAAACGTTGATAACCCAAATGATCCAATTTCTTGGGAAGAGCTTGGGGATAAAAGTCCTGGCAGTGTAAATTGTTGTGAGGTGGCAGTGGGGTGTTATGTATGAGCCTGGCACCGCTCCTCGCCTGCTTTCCTTGGAGCGCTTGACAGGTCTGGGGATGGATCAGGGCTGGCTTCCAGCTGGGCAGGGAGGGAGAGCGCTTGGCTGTGCACCAGGAGGTGGGAAAGGGCTTGGAATGGCCCTGTCCCTGCCCTGGGAGTCACCAGGCAGCAGTGGGACACCTGGGGACCCTCCATATCCCTGCATGTGATGCACTGCAGGCTCCAGCTTCTTCCCAGGCAGCATTTGGCTGGGATAATAATAGTAATAATAATAATAATAGTAACAACAACAGCAGCAGCCCCCTCTGCCTGCAGGTGTGGGCCATTCATACACTGGGCAGTCCTGGTTGCATTTCCTCATCCAGAGGTGCCTGACTTTGGGGAGGGACCTGCTGTGGTTTGAGTGTCTGGCTGGAAAACCACAGTAGCTGCACATCCATCCTGTGGTGTACCTGGGATCACAGAGTCATGGAATCTCCTGAGCAGGAGGGATCCACAGGGACCATGGATCCAGCTCCTGGCCCTGCCCAGACCCCCCAACAGTCCCACCCTGTGCATCCCTGGCAGCGCTGTCTAAACACTCCTGGAGCTCTGGCAGCCTCGGGGCTATGCCCATTCCCTGGGGAGCCTCAGCAGTGCCAGCACCCTCTGGGGGAAGAACCTTTCCCTGATATCCAGCCTGACCCTGCCTTGGCACGGCTCCATGGAGATTTGAAAAGATTTGGAGCAGGCTCTGGCACCGCAAGGTGCTGGTTCTGTGCTGGATCAGCTTCTGTGGAAGATTCCCAGAGCTTGGCCAAGAGTTTAAAATAGTAACTGGTCTTGATGGCTTCTCCAGTTACCAAGATCATTCCAGGGATCTCATGATTTGCATATCGTTTTCCAAATGCCCACATGAAGAGGAAAAGAAATTTGCTGTTGCTCTGAACCTGAGTTGATGAAGGAAGTGTTGAAATGATGTTTGCCAGGAGGAGTGGATTCAGGGACAAGCTGGGGTTGGGAACAGCCAGCAGTGTTGGGGCAGAGAGGGGTGGGCTGGCTGCTCCTTCACAGGGATGGAGCACAGAGGGCAGGGATGGATGGGATATTGGGAAGGAATTCCTGGCTGGGAGGGTGGGGAGGCCCTGGGCTGGAATTCCCAGAGCAGCTGTGTCTGCCCCTGGATCCCTGGCAGTGTCCAAGGCCAGGCTGGACACTGGGGGTTGGCTCAGCCTGGGACAGTGGGAGGTGTCCCTGCCCATGGGACACCAGTCCTGTCCCTCCAGGCCTTGTCCCCAGTCCCTCTCCAGCTCTCCTGGAGCCCTTCAGGCCCTGGGAGGGGCTCTGAGCTCTCCCTGGAGCCTTCTCCTCTCCAGGTGAACATTTCCAGCTCTCCCAGCCTGGCTCCAGCCTTGGAGCAGCTCCATGGTCTCTGGACTCTCTCCAGCAGTTTATCTCAGCTGTTGTTTATTTACTGTTAGAGCCAGTGGCTCTGGGAATATTTCAATTCCCATATTATGGTTGAGGTTCAGAGGAGTTGGTGGAAGGATCTTTCTGTATTTATTTGTTTATTTATTTACTGGAAATGAGGAAGCAGCAGGGACCAGAGCCCATCCCAGTGACCTCGGGGCTGTGGAGTCAGGAATGGGCTGCAGGTGTTTGTTTGGGGTTAGAACTAATCCGGACTACCTGGAGTGCCCATCCTGGGCAGTTGATGTTTGTGGTCACTTGGCCATTCTGGCTGAGCATTGGGGTGGTGTCAGGATGGTTCCACCCTTCAATCCCCGAATTCCTGGCAGAGAGAAGGAGGGTCAGGGAAGAGCTGAAGATGCAATAAAACCCCAGCTTCAGAAAGTCAGTGCAGGTGTTGATGGTATAAAACCCCCAAAATGAGAAAACCTCTGGACTCTTTTTCACAGTCTTTGCATCACTCACTTCTTGTAGAAAGAAGAAGCTGGAAAGTCAAACTGGTTTAGGCTGGGATTATTTTTTTTTCCTTTGGCTGTATTTAGCCATGGAAGGGGCTGCCCAGGGAGGTTTGGAGTGCCCATCCCATGAGGTGTCCAAGGAACTCCTGGAGGTGGCACTCAGTGCTCTGGGCTGGGGACAAGGTGGGCATTGGGCACAGCTTGGACTGGATGGGCTGGGAGGGCTTTTCCAGCCTCAGGGATTCTGGGATTTTGTTGGGACTGCTCTTAAACCAGGTGGGAAGAGGCTGAATAAATCCCAAAATTTATGTGAGTGGACCTTGATTAGGGAATAGTTTGTGGTTGTTCTGTTCTCCCGTCTCAGTGCAGATACCCTGGGAAATGCTGCTTTTCCTTAATTCCAACAGCTCAAACTCTTCCTTTATCAGTGAAGTCTTGAGGGAAGTTCTAACTTATATAAAAGGTTGAATTTAGCTCATCTGGGTTGATATTTCTGATCAACTATGATAAAGTAACTGAGGCAGTGGGAAGACTTTAAATTTTGTTAAAAATAGCTGGGTTTTGTACATGCCTGTCCTTTTCCAAATGCTCCCATCCCACTGCTGCCTCCTGGGATGTGCCATGGGATGTATGGGAAAGGCAGGAGTTTTGTTCTTGTCATGAGGCTCATTTTTAAGGGTTAAATGGACCTTTTGATTGTTTTTATTGAGCAATTCTTGATTCTCTTCATCCTCTTCAATGCCTTTTGCAGCTGAAGAACCCTTTCCTTGTAGTTGGCTCAGAGCAATGGTGGGTATGGATTCACCACAGGGAAGGAGCATTCCAGCCTCTCTGGATCCCTTCTCCCGCCTTCCCTGGAGCAGCAGGCACAAAACCAGGAGTCCATGGCAGGGAGGGTCAGGTGGGATATCAGGGAAAGGTTCTTCCCCAGAGGCTGGTGGGCACTGAACAGGGCATGGGCCCGGCCCCGAGGCTGCCAGAGCTCCAGGAGCGTTTGGACAGCGCTGCCAGGGATGGACAGGCTGGGATTTGGGGCGTCTGTGCAGGTGATCCCTGTGGATCCCCTCCAAGTCAGGATATTCCATGACTCCATGAGTCCAGACTGGGCTTCCATCCATGTGCTTGGTGTTCAGTTCCTGGCTCCCTTAGGCAGAGGGGCTCAGGGAAGGATCCAGGCTGTGCTGGTGCCCATCCCTGCTGCTGGCTGGCCTCAGGGATCCTTGTGCAGGCTCCAGGGTGGGCTCTGTCCCATGTCCAGCAGGGATGAGGTTACACACAGCACCTGGCACACGGTATCAGGACCAGTGGGTCTGCTCCTCCTGGGCTCTGCAGGTCCTCTCGCAGGTCTGGTCCAGGTGGAAATTCTCTAGGAGAGCTCGGGAGAGGAGCTGGGATTTATTGAACAGTTGTTCATGACTTGCTAATGTGTAAATGCTTTTCCAAAGGCTCTGGAGGGGGTTTTAGTGAATTTTAGTCTGCTCAGTAACGAGCTTTCCTTACTTGCCTGAGCAGATTCCATGGAAAGGCTGTGGAATATCTCAGGACCATCTGTCCTTAGGAGTAGAAGGTGTAGCCAAGGTGGGGAAGGTGGACTCTGTTCAGGGGATATTGGCACACAAATGTGGAAAAGCTGCAACTTCCTTTGATTTCATTGGGGTTTGGAGCTGAATCGTATCCCTGAGAAGTCTGGCCCCACCCCTGGCAGTGTCCAAGGCCAGGCTGGATGGGGCTTGGAGCAGCCTGGACAGTGGAAGATGTCCCTGCCATGGCAGAGGTGGCACTGGGTGGGCTCTGAGGTCCCTTCCCACCCAACCACTCCAGGATTCTGTGATTTATACAAAATGGACTTTCACTCTTGATTGTTGTTTTTAATTTGTTCATATTTTTGGGCCTGTGTGTTTCCAGTGACAGCCACAGCTCTTTGTGGGTATTTGGGATATTTGGAACCAGCTGCTGTCTCATGGAAGATGCTGCAGCTGCAGATCAACAGCCTCTTGAACTCATCTGGATTTTGCTCCCACTAAATTTGGGCGAGTTCTTTGGCCATTTTGGTGAACTCTCCTTCCCAAGGGGGGAACAGCTCCATTTCTGCTGCTGGGTTGGTCCTGGCACCTCGGGAGGGTTTGGCTGCTGTGGGAATGACGCTGGATGAGAAGGAATTCTGATCATCTCGAGCTGTGTCAGCCCCTCACCCCTGAGGAGCAGTGCCAGCAGCTGCTGGTGTCACCAGCCATGTCCCTTGGCCAGTAGATGTGTCCTGGTGACAGCAGTGACAGCGGGTGGTGGCAGCAGTGCTGGCTGTGGCGACATGGCACTGACATGGGACAGTGACACACAGGCAGTGCTGGCTGTGGTGACATGGCACTGACACAGATGGTGACACAGAGTGCTGGCTGTGGTGGCAGAGAGTGACATGGGATGGTGACACAGGGAGTGCTGGCTGTGGTGACACAGCAGTGACACTGGCTGGTGACACACAAGGAGTGGTGGCAGAGAGTGACATGGTGGCACAAACAGGGGAGTGGTGTGGTGACACAGCAGTGACACTGACTGGTGACACACAAGGAGTGCTGGCTGTAGTGGCAGAGAGTGACATGGTGACACAGGGGAGTGCTGGCTGTGGTGTGTCATGGCACTGACACGGGATGGTGGCAGGAGTGCTGACTGTGGTGACACAGTGACATGGTGGCACACAGGGAGTGCTGGCTGTGGTGACACAGCAGTGACACTGGCTGGTGACACACAGGGAGTGCTGGCTGTGTCTGGGCTGTCCCTGGGGGTCTCCAGAGCAGTTCCCATGAGGAGGCACTGGAGCTCGGGGCTTGCTGGGGTCGGCCAGGCCGGATCCCTTTGTGTCCCGGCTCCACAGGGATGTGCAGCACATGTGGGAACTGACAGAGACAAGGTTCAGGTTGGATATTTGGAAGAAATTCCTCCCTGGCTGGGAGGGTGGGCAGGCCCTGGGCTGGAATTCCCAGAGCAGCTGTGGCTGCCCCTGGATCCCTGGCAGTGTCCAAGGCCAGGCTGGACACTGGGGGTTGGCTCAGCCTGGGACAGTGGGAGGTGTCCCTGCCATGGCAGGGGTGGCACTGGAGGGGCTCTGAGGTCCTTCCCACCCAAACCATTCCAGGATTCCACGACTGTGGAATGTAGAGCCAACTGAGAACAGGACAAGTTGTCCCTTCCCCCCCCAATCCATTCCCCCGTGTCCCTGGAGCAGCTTGTTCTGTGACTGTGAGAATTCCGAGTGTTCTTCCATGGCTCTTCCAGCCTTGAGCTCTCCAAAGTGTCCCTTTAAGCCAGAGATGTGCAGAAGTTTACAGAACTCTCGGTGTTCGTGGCCCAGCAGGGAATTGTTGAGGAGGTTCTTGTTGGAGATGTCCCTGCTCATGGCAGGGATTGGGCTGTGCTCCCAGGGAACAGGGACAGGAGGAGAGGGAACGGCCTCAGGCTGGGCCAGGGCAGGCTCAGGGGGGACAGCAGGAGAAATTTCTCCATGGAAAGGGCTTTGGACACCTCCCATCCCTGGAGGTGTCCAAGGAATAGCTGCATGTGGCGCTCAGAGCTCTGGGCTGAGGACAAGGCACAGCTTGGACTTGATGGGCTGGGAGAGCTTTTCCAGCCTCAGAGATTTTGAGACTCTGTCAAAGACTTTTTGGCACAAATTCCAAGGAAAAAGACATCAAAGCTTAGAAATAAAATCCTGAACAGTTTGTGTTGTGATCAATGCCCTTGGTTTGGGTGAATGTTGTACCTCCAGTTAAGTAATCACTGATTGGAAGATGAGGAAACACATTTTTATTCACATTAAATTTAGTTTCCATTTGATGCAGGGACCTCCTACTGGTTGGTTTCTGTTTGGGTGTATCCCCACAGCACACCAGGAATTCCTGGATTTCAGGAGAGTGGTTAAAGCCCAGCTCTGGAGCTGTGGGGGAGCTCAGGGGCTGAGCCAGGCTTGGCTCTGTCACTGCTTCCTCTGTGGTCACCATCCACTATCCCAGGTAGTTCTGAGCCTCATCCAGCCTGGCCTTGAGCACTTCTAGGGCTGGGAAGTTCACCTTTGCCCAGTGCTGCAGCACTGGGAGAGCTGGGATAACTGGGAGGATCCTGTGTGGCCTGGTGGTGATGGCTTGGCAGGGACTGACATTCCCCACGATTTTCCTTTGTGCTGAAAGGTTCTGTGGAAGTTCATTTAGGGAAAAAAATAAAAACCTTTGGCCCTCAGGTACCTTTGGTTATTGGTAACTTTTAAAAATCTTTTCCAGGATTGGAAGCTTGCAAAGGAATTCACACTGGATGAAAACCATTTCCTGAAGCTGGGTCTATTCCAGGAACTGTAACCCAAATGTTTCTCTGTCCGTGGAGGAGATTTCACGTTTGAAGTAACTTCTGCTGAAGGTAGGGACATCTCCCTGTCCTTTCATCCTGGAATGGGTTGGGTGGGAAGGGAGCTCAGAGCCCCTCCAGTGCCACCCCTGCCATGGCAGGGACACCTCCCACTGTCCCAGGCTGAGCCAACCCCCAGTGTCCAGCCTGGCCTTGGACACTTCCAGGGATCCAGGGGCAGACACAGCTGCTCTGGGAATTCCAGCCCAGGGCCTGCCCACCCTCCCAGCCAGGAATTCCTTCCCAATATCCCATCCATCCCTGCCCTGTGGCAGTGGAAGCCATTCCCTGTGTCCTGTCCCTCTGTGCCTTGTCCCCAGTCCCTCTCCAGCTCTCCTGGAGCCCCTTCAGGCCCTGCCAGGGGCTCTGAGCTCTCCCTGGAGCCTTCTCCTCTCCAGGGGAGCACCCCCAGCTCTCCCAGCCTGGATCCCTGGGATCTGAGGGGCTCCAGCCCTGGAGCAGCTCCGGGGCCTCCTCTGGACTCTCTGCAGCAGCTCCAGGTCCTGCTGCTGTTGGCTCCAGGGCTGGGGCAGCTCTGCAGGTGGGCTCTCACCTGGGCACAGGGGCAGGATCCCCCTCCCACATCAGCCAGCACTGGGGGATTTCTGGCCAGGGCCTGTGAAAGTCCTCATTAGGGGACCAATTAATTCCCAATGAGGAAGACAAGCTCAGTGGTGCTGGGTGCTCAGTTCTGGTGGCTGCTCCTGGGATTGATCCTGATATTTAATACCTGGATTTATCTGAGAGGGAACTGTGGTGTCCCAGGGATGTTCCTGGGATGGAGTCCAGGCTGAGGAGCTCAGTCCCTGTGTCCCTGTGCTGTCCCTGAGCCTGGGCCTGCTTTATCTCCATGGAAGGGGGGGCAGGTCAGGCCTTGGCAGGGGCTGCCGGGGAGGTCTGGAGTGCCCATCCCTGGAGGTGTCCAAGGAGTTCTTGGACATGGCACTCAGAACTCTGGGGCTGGGGACAAGGTGGGGGATCTTGGGAGGGCTATTCCAGCCTCAGGGATCCCGGGATTCACGGTGTGCTGGGCAGGTTCCTCCCTAAAGTCAGGTTCAGCTGGGAAGTGTCTCTGGAAACCTGAGCTCAGGTTCAGAATTGCCAGGAAGAGGATGGAACTCCTCTTTCCCTGTTCTCCTGGGCACTGCTGTGGCTGTTCCAGGAAGTTCCTCATGGAACTGGGCTGGGATCTCTCTCCAGAGTTCCAGAGGGGAGGAATGGGAACCATCCAGCAGAGCAGCTCGAGGCACACAGGAGGAGCTGCCCTTTCCTGCAGCAGTAATTCCATTGGGGATTCTCTGCTCTGGGATTCCCTGAGGTGTGGGAGCAGCAGGATCCTTCCCAGTGCCAGCAGCAGAGCAGCATTTTCCTGTTGGGAGTTTAGTTGGGAAAAGCTTCCCTAATGATCCAAAGGGAGAGATTTTATGTAAAACAAGTTCACCCATGGGAGCAGGTGATGAGTTAAAGACAAAGATTGGAATGGTTAGGTGGGATCTTGGGAAGGAATTCCTGCTGGGAGGGTGGTGAGAGGCTGGGATGGAATTCCCAGGGAAGCTGTGGCTGCCCCTGGATCCCTGGCAGTGTCCAAGGCTGGTTTGGATGGGGTTTGGAGCATCCTGGTCCTTGTGACAGTTTTGGTAGGCTCAGCCTAATGAATTTTTGTGTCCCAAGCAGGTGTTGATTCCCTGCTGTTCCTCTTCCTTCTGGGATCACTCCCAAATCCACTGGCCCTGGTTTGGGAAAGCCTTTTCCTATTTCTGTGTGGCCATTGATTCATTTTTTACCTTTCATCCAGCTGCTGAGTCACCAAAGGGAGGGAGTTTCACTCTGAAGCTGTTTGGGAGTTCCAAGCCCTTCAGTGGGAATTCAGCTGAGCCAATGATCAGCCTGGCCTTGTCCATCTGCTTTTTCCAGGTGGATTTTCCAGTGGTGGAACAGTTTCCTGAAAAAACTGACTTGGGGCTTCAGGGTCAGCAGGTTCAGCAAAGGGAGATTTTATTCCCTGCAGCTGGATAACTGTTACTGAATAACTGAGATTAGAGGTGGAGACTCTTGGATGGATGTGCAGTCCTGGTGTGCTCCAGACTTCTTCCCATACTGGAATTGAAGGGAATTCTCTATGTTTTGGGGTATTTTTTGCTGCTTTGTGTAGCAAACCTTAAAATTATTTATTCTTATGGAGGAAATAGGGGAGATTTTGTATTAAAACTTGGCAAAAAAGGGAATAAGCTTAAAATTCCTATCAGGAATCTGTGTCTGTCCAGGCTAAAATCCACCGTGGATGGAACTGGGACCTGTTCAGCTGGGCCAGAGCTGCTGGAGTTGGGGTTGGCTTTGGGATTTTGTACTGGATGTTACCAGGATGGCAGGAGGATCCCAAAATTATTCTGGGGAATGTCCTTCCCTCAGCAGGTCCATGTGCTCCCACTTAGTGAAAAGATTCAATGTTTTATTTTGTCAGGAACTCTCTTAAATGGGCCTAAAATATCAGTAAATGTTGGGAATTTTGTCCCAGTTTCCAGGAGGAGTTGCCTGGGGGGTTCCTGCCCCTCTGTGTTCTCTTCTCCTGGCGCTGGAGCGCCGAGAGCGTTTCGGAAAGGTTGGAAAATGCCGTGGATGTTCTGTCTGTGCCTGTGTTTGCTGAGGCTCAGGGGAGCCCCTGGTGACACAAACTGGCTGGGAATAGCCCTGGGAGAAATCACACCAGTCCAGGGCCTGGAGACTCCTGGAGCCAGGGGATCAGGGAGGCTGGAAAAGTGTCCCCTACACTGAGCCCTGTCACCAGCACCATGGCCCCATCCAAGTCCTTTCTGTTCCACTGGAGCTCCCAGTGGGAGCCTTTGGGATGTGCTGAACGGGCCATCCCCTGGGGCTGCCTGCAGCACAAAGCTGGGAGATCATCCATGAAAAATAAATAATTAAAGGACAAATTCCCCGTTGGAATTCCCAGCCAGGAACTCCTCAGGCTCAGAACATTTTGTATAAAACACTGATTTTGTCCTTTATGCAAATGAGCAGCTCTGGGGCAGGTGCTGTTCAGGACAAGGGAGGAAGGACCCACATGGCTGTGGGGAGGGTGGAAACTGAACTAAACTAAACTATAAAATAAAATAAAATTAAAAAAATAACCCATCCTTGGCTCCTGAGCAGATGGAGAAGGAGAAAAAGAACTGAACAGAGCAGAGATGGCAAAAGGGGTCCCTTGTTTGGGGTTTTTAACACCAAATGCATTAATTGTTGGAACTTTTTATAAACTCCTCTGGAATTTTGTTGGCAGGAAATTAAATATTCCCAGCCCTGAGGAGGCCGGGCTTGTTAGTCTTGGAATTCTGTGTCAGAACAGGGAGATTAAATATCTCCTGCATTGTCCCAAACAATTAAACACCCCAGCACTGCTCTTTATCACTAATAGGAATTCATTTAAGGGTTGCAAACTGGTGCTGCTGTGCTGGAACAGTGGGGCTTTAATTCAGATGGGGCCCAAAGACACCTACAGAAATCCCCTTCCCTGATAGCCTCAGACTGAAGGAGGGCAGGGATGGATGGGACCTTGGGAAGGAATTCTTGGCTGGGCTGGAATTCCCAGAGCAGCTGTGTCTGCCCCTGGATCCCTGGCAGTGTCCAAGGCCAGGCTGGACACTGGGGGTTGGCTCAGCCTGGGACAGTGGGAGGTGTCCCTGCCATGGGAGCTGGATGGGCTTTGAGCTCCCTTCCCACCCAGCCCATTCCAGGACTGCCTGAGCCTTTGGTGCCCACACAGAGGATCTTTAATTGCTGTTGTTAATGTTGTTAATGTCCCAGAGCCTGCTGCCTTAGGGGTTGTCCCGGGGCTCTCCTTGGCTGCAGCCTCTCTCCTCCTTCCCAGCCCTGCAGCGCCCTGTGGAGCCTTGTTGGCAAACACAGGGCTTGGGATGACACTGGGATTTCCCTGGCTGGGTTTGGAGATGCTCCCTGGAGTGCAGCTCAGCTCCAAACCCCACAGGCACTGACACAGAGGGACTGACACACAGCTGCTCTGCCAGAGCCCTCGTGGGTTTTGCTCATGTTGGGGACTCCAGAAATAAAATCAGCAGCTGGGAAGGGCTTTGAATCCACCTGAAAAAGGGAGAATATTTCGGCTTTGCTGGTGGCAAAAATGACTTAAATTAAAGTACTGAGATGGGAGATGTGGCAGATCCCATGGAATCAGAGAGTCATGGAATGGTTGGATGGGAAGGACCTCAGAGCCCCTCCAGTGCCACCCCTGCCATGGCAGGGACACCTCCCACTGTCCCAGGCTGAGCCAACCCCCAGTGTCCAGCCTGGCCTTGGACACTGCCAGGGATCCAGGGGCAGCCACAGCTGCTCTGAGAATTCTATCCCAGCCCCTCACCACTCTCCCAGGGAAGGTCAGGCAGCTCTTCCTAGAGAGATATAAAAAGTTCAGGGAAGCTGTGGAATTGCCAGGTTTACAATGGGTGTCAGTTTGGAAGGTGAGATTTCTGTGTGCATTCCACACCCATGGAGGGAATATTTCTGCATTTGGGTTGACTGAGCCCCCAAAGCTCCTTCATTGAAGGCCTTTGGTGCCAGATTCCTCCTCGGTGAATTTATAACCAAGCAGAGATGGTTAAAAATACCCAAAGAACAGTTTGTGAGGAACACACCAAGCCCAGCAGTGCTGTCACTGTGGTGTCACGTAGGTTGAACATTCAGATGGCTGCTCCCAACTCTGAAATTCAGTGCTGAAATCCCAAAATCCCTGAGGCTGGGAAAGCTCTCCCAGCCCAACCNGCTCCTTCAGCCTCTCCTGGGGCTCCAGACCCTTCCCAGCTCCATTCCCGTCCCTGGACACTCTCCAGCCCCTCCAGGGCTCTCCAGAGCTGCCCCCAGGATCCCAGGTGGGAAAAACCCAACATGTAAAAGAAACTCAAAGTTTTTCCCCTATGTGGTTGCTGTAAGTGCTTCACTTGGAGCTTCAGCATGGAAGTTACACCATGAAGGACCCAGAGATTTAAAATCTCATGGAAAATTTGGGGTCTTCAGCCTTTTGCAATGCCCTGCTCTGCTCTGCTCTGCTCTGCTCTGCTCTGCTCTGACTGGAAGGCAGAGCCCCCTCAGGGTCATTCCTGGAGGGAAAAGGGGTTTTTAAGGGGACAGTGTCCAGGCTGTGCTGTAGCTGAGGTTATGAAGAGTGGCACTGGTAGAGGATCAGGCACAGGGACATTTTTGGATGCTGGAAAAAGCCAAGGGAATGGATGGAGAGAGTTCTGTGTGCGGAAATGGGGATGTGGGTTAGGTTAAAAACAGCCTTGTGATCCTGGGTATGGAATCACATGGTGCTGCTGGATCATCTGGGAATGTGGCACAGGGACACGGCTCAGCCCAGGGACTCCATGTGCAGCCTGTGGGAGCCAGGGCTGGCACTGCCCAGGATGCATCCACAGGGAGCTGTGCCACTCACCTGCATCCCTCTGGAATGACAGCCACTGCCTGGTGATTGTGTTAATGGCTGGAGAGGGACAGGACACAGGGAATGGCTTCCACTGCCACAGGGCAGGGATGGATGGGAGATTGGGGAGGAATTCCTGGCTGGGAGGGTGGGCAGGCCCTGGGATAGAATTCCCAGAGCAGCTGTGGCTGCCCCTGGATCCCTGGCAGTGTCCAAGGCCAGGCTGGACACTGGGGGTTGGCTCAGCCTGGGACAGTGGGAGGGGTCCCTGCCATGGCAGGGGGGGGGGGCACTGGAGGGGCTCTGAGGTCCCTTCCCACCCAAACCATTCCAAGATTCCCTGAATCTGTACCTGATATTGTGGCCAGAACAGGATTATGAAGGGCTGTCAGGGAGCTGAGGTGAGATGGTGAAGGGCAGAATTGGAAGAGGAAATGTTAAGCAGGAGGAAAAGCCCTTGAAGAGTCTCTTGGGGATGGTCTGAACAGTGTCTTGGTTTGCTGTAACTGACAGCTGTTCTGAAATTCCAGGTACTGGGAAAGCAAAGTGGAAAAATGTCATTAATAGAACTCACACAGAGAAAAACTGGGATAACAAAAGGGCAAACAAGGGTTGGGGTAGGAGTGGATGGAAATGGGGGGTTCAAAGTGCAGTGCTCAGGAAAGACCCTGAGGGGCTGGAGTGTGTCCAGGGAAGGGAATGGAGCTGGGGAAGGGTCTGGAGCCCCAGGAGAGGCTGAGGGAGCTGGGAAAGGGGCTGAGCCTGGAGCAAAGGGGGCTCAGGGGGGGTCGGGCTGTGGGAACAGGGAACAGGGATAGGAGGAGAGGGAATGGCCTCAGGCTGGGCCAGGGCAGGGGCAGGTGGGATATTGGGGAAATTCCTTTCCCAGGAGGGTTGGAAAGCACTGGAAGGTCCTGCTCGGGGCAGGTTTGGAGTGCCCATCCCTGGAAGTGTTCAAAAGTACGTGGATGTAGCTCTTGAGGACAGGGGTAGGTGGTGGATGGGTTGGTGGTGGGACTCCTGATGTCAAAGGCCCTCTCCGAGCCCAGGGGCTCCGCGAGAGTCCCAGGTGGAGCAGTAACCGGTGCCTTCCTGCCCCCAGCCAGCCGTGTCCCATCACCATGTTCTGGAAGTTTGATTTGAACACAACGTCACACGTGGACAAGCTGCTGGACAAGGAGGATGTGACCCTGGAGGAGCTGATGGACGAGGATGACGTCCTGCAGGAATGCAAGGCCCAGAACCGGCGGCTGCTGGACTTCCTGTGCCAGCAGCACTGCATGGAGCAGCTGGTCACCCTCATCACCCACGAGCCCCCCGTGGACATGGACGAGAAGGTCCGATTCAAGTAGGTATTGATCCCACCCAGGGATCCCGGGGCTGGAAACCGAGATTCCCCCTGGCTTCTGTCCCTGCTGCCAGCCCTGGCACCTTCTCGGGGGGAGGGAGGCCTTGAGCACTGGGGGTGTTTCAGCTTTTGGGGGTTGGAACAAATTGTCAGCGTTGGTTGCTTTGGTTTTGAGGGTTTAACATTGAGTTGGTCTCCAAAAAAAATCCTGTCTTGAATAAAGCCTCTAAAAAATCGTAGCTCAAATAATGTCTCAAGTAATCAAATCTCAAATAATGTCTCAAAAAAAATCCTATCCCAATGTCTCAAAAAAAATTTTGTCCCACTGTTCCCTTTAAAATCGAAAGGGTCTCGAGTAGGTTTTTATAGGAAGAGGTAGAAATCTCTGAACTCAATGGGTTTCCAAGCCCAGAGAACAAAGTGAGCTGGAAAATGAATAAAATCAGGGATCTTTTCAGTGTGCTGCATGTCCAGATCCTGCTGATTTCAGGGATCACAGCTCCAGGCAGGCCTTGCTTCTTCTCAGGAGTTTTGGTTCTCACCAAAGTTGTGTTTATGCATTTTGAACTCAATGTATACTCAAAAATATTGACATTTGGGTTTGGGAAGTTTGTTTGCCTTTGTGAAGTTTATATAAAAATAAAAGGCTGCTCCTACTCTAAATAAATAAACCTGGGCAGATTTTCCTGGTGGGAATGGATCAGGGCTGGGGTTGGTGTTGGTGGAAAGGCACAGAAGTGCCACGTTCAGACCTGGGTTTAGATAAGATAAGATAACGGTGCTGAGGTGGCTTTCCCAGGTGAGTGAATGCCTGGGAATACGTTGGGTTATAACTTGGAATATCCTGTGGCTGCTTTGCAAGGATCTTGCTCTGGAAGGTGAATTTGGGACCCACCTGCAGAGCTGCCCCAGCCTTGGGGCAACAGCAGAAGGATCTGGAGCTGCTTCCAGGGCTGGAGCCCCTCTGCTCTGGATCCAGGCTGGGAGAGCTGGGAGTATTCCCCTGGAGAAGATGAGGCTCCAGGGAGAACTTCCAGCACATTCCAGGGCCTAAAGGGGCTCCAGGAGAGCTGGAGATAGACAGGACACAGGGAATGGCTTCTCACTGCCAGAGGGCAGGGATGGATAAGATATTGGGAAGGGATTCCTGGCTGGGAGGGTGGGCAGGCCCTGGGCTGGAATTCCCAGAGCAGCTGTGGCTGCCCCTGGATCCCTGGCAGTGTCCAAGGCCAGGCTGGACACTGGGGGTTGGCTCAGCCTGGGACAGTGGGAGGTGTCCCTGCCATGGCAGGGGTGGCACTGGAGGGGCTCTGAGCTCCCTTCACACCCAACCCATTCCAGGAATGCCTGATTGTAAGCAAAGAGGTGAAGAATGAGGGAAGGAGGGGACAAGGATAGAGGTTTCAGGAAGGAAATTCCTGCTGGGACACTGAGGGCTGATGTTCATGGAGTGTTTTCTTGGCAGCACTTTGGACTCCAGGCAGAGCAGGCCCAGAAGCGTCTCCAAAGCTTGGAGAGGGGAAGGAGAGTTTGAGCTCATTAGAAACCAGGGAAGCTTTTGGAATAAATAAAGGCTGAGCAGGAAGAATGGACTCTGTGTAAATCCAGATGGAATCCCACTTTTGGCTCTTCAGGAAAGGTTATAAAAGTTTGTGGAGCTGAACAGGGAGAAACTCGATAGCTCTGGAAGGGTCTGGGGCTTGGAATGTGTGGAAAGGGAATCATCCAAGAGCTTTATCCCTGAAACGGTGGGAAGGAAGTTCATTAAGTTCAGAGGGGAAACTGCAAAGAGGAAAAGTCCCCAGTAAATCCCCATCCAAGCAGAACTTGTGGAATTGAGCACCTGGAGGGAGGCTGGAGCAGGAAAGGAGCGTGTGAACCTTGGCTCTGTCAAGGAACTGCTGAGCCCAGGGGTGAGGGAAGCTCAGCTTCCAGTAGGGGGGCAGAGGGCCTGTGGGGAGAGAGGGGGAGTTTGGGTGAGATGAGTTCCCTGCAGGCTGGAAAGCTCCAGGATTGGGATGTGGTGCCAGAACGGGAATGGTGAGGGGTTGGATCAGACCTGGGGCTGTGAGAGCTGCAGGAGCAGAACCCACTGGGACAGGGAGAGCTCCCATTTCTCCCCTGTCCACAGGATGTGTATCCCAGGGAGGCTCCACATGCAGATCTTTAGGAATCGTGGATGCTTTTTGCATGGAATGAGCCAGGAAAAGGAGAAATGAGTCCTTGTGTCCCCTTGGGGCTGCAAGGGATGGAAGAGCTGGAAAGTCCCTCTGAGGTGGTGACAGTGACATCCTCAGCTCCTTGGGCAGCACCAGGCCCAGGAACTGCAGCAGTGGGGCCTGAGGGGCTTTTGGAACCTTCAGGGCTGGAACTGCAGGAACAGGAGGAGGCTGCTGGGGAAGGGAATGCTGCAGGGAGAGGGTCAAAGCTCCCAGCTGGCCTGGAAGTGTTTCAGTGGCTCGTGGGGAGTGCAGAGCTTGGATTGCAGAGACTGGGAAAGATCCTGGTGTAGAAACCTGGTTTGGTCATTCTGGGAAAAGTGTCCTCACCAGAGGAATCATCATGGGATGGGTTGGGTGGGAGGGACCTTAGAGCCCCTCCAGAGCTACCCCTGCCATGGCAGGGACACCTCCCACTGTCCCAGGCTGAGCCAACCCCCAGTGTCCAGCCTGGCCTTGGACACTGCCAGGGATCCAGGGGCAGCCACAGCTGCTCTGGGAATTCCTCCCAGGCAGGAATCCCTTCACTCTGTGAGGCCTGTGCAGAGGGCAGATCTCCAGAGGGTCCCCTCTCACCTGTAGTCGCTGCTGTCACTGCAGGTATCCCAACACGGCCTGCGAGCTGCTGACCTCGGACGTGCCGCAGATCAATGACAAACTGGGCGGGGACGAGACCCTGCTCAACATCCTCTACGACTTCCTGGACCACGAGCCCCCCCTGAACCCCCTCCTCGCCAGCTTCTTCAGCAAGACCATCGGGAACCTCATTGCACGGAAAACAGAACAGGTGGGGGTGGCGTCGGTCCCGATCCGGTGAATTCCCTGGCACGGCCGGGGCTGTGTCCCTGCTTGAGCTCGTGATACTCCTGCAGCTGGGTTTAAGGTTGGAGGAGAAAGGGAGTCTCCAGAAAGTTCTCAGAATTCCTCAGTGCAGGGAGATGCTGCTGTGGACTCTGCCCAGGGTTTTGGGTTGGGATCTGCCACAGCCGGGATATCCCCACGGCACAGCTGAAGCCATACCAGGGCATTTTGAGGATCATCAGAGTCATCCCAATCCATGAACATCCTTATGGAAGGGGTGCCTAGGCATGGGCTAAACAGGATTTCAGGAATACTTACATCCCAGTAAATATGGGGGGTTTAAATGCTGCCTGGTGGAGAGCTCGAGAGGAAATTCTCCAGTTTTACTTATTTCCATGGCCTTGGGTTCCTCTGTGGAACAGAGAGGAGAAAGGTTGGCTGAAAAGATCTGATTTGGTGTTGCCTTAGAGTAAGAATTATTCCCTTGTTCCCTGGAGAGTTCCCAACCCAAGGTCGGTGGTTGAGACACAAACGAGACTCTGTGAGGGAGCTGTAGGGGAGCTCTGAGGGAGCTGTGGGGGAACTGTGAGGGAGCTCTGGGGGAGCTGTAGGGGAGCTCTGGGGGAGCTGTGAGGGAGCTCTGGGGGAGCTGTATGTCCTGCTGGCAGCTGATGGGGGCTCCTGTCTCTGCAGGTGATCTCCTTTCTGAGGAAAAAGGACAAGTTCCTGAGCCTGGTGCTAAAGCACATCGACACCTCTGCCATGATGGACCTGCTGCTGCGCCTCATCAGCTGCGTGGAGCCCACGGCGCTGCGCCAGGACGTGCTCAACGTGAGGCCCTCTCCCTGCCAGCCCCTGCCCCTCCTTGGCCTGGGACAAATGGGCTCTGGGGCTGTTTTGTTCCAGGAGTAGATCCACCCTTCTAGCAGCTCCTGTTCCCGGGGCTGGAGTTGCTCTGTGGGGTCCCTCAGCCCCGTTGTGGCTCCAGGGCAGCACCCGGGGTCACTCCGGGCAGCAAAGGGGTTCCCACTCATTTTTCCATGCAGCAACTACTCTTTAGTCCAACTGGAGAGCTCAGAGAAAGGGAATCTTTATTCTTTCCCAGTGTTCAGACATTCAGACATTGATTGGGACAGTAATTAGTGTAATTCTCACCATGTTCAAGGAATTATAGAATCATGGAATAGTTTGGGTTGGAGAGGACCTCAGAGCCCCTCCGGTTCCACTCCTGCCATGGCAGGGACACCTCCCACTGTCCCAGGCTGGTCCACCCCCCAGTGCCCAGCCTGGCCTTGGACACTGCCAGGGATCCAGGGGCAGACACAGCTGCTCTGGGAATTCTATCCCAGGGCCTGCCCACCCTCCCAGCCAGGAATTCCTTCCCAATATCCCATCCATCCCTGCCCTGTGGCTGTGGGAAGCCATTCCCTGTGTCCTGTCCCTCTGTGCCTTGTCCCCAGTCCCTCTCCAGCTCTCCTGGAGCCCCTTCAGGCCCTGCCAGGGGCTCTGAGCTCTCCCTGGAGCCTTTCTCTCTCCAGGTGAGCACCCCCAGCTTTCCCAGCCTGGATTCCTGGGAGCTGAGGAGCTCCAGACCAATCCCTGGCAGTGTCCAAGGCCAGGCTGGACATTGAGACTTGGAGCAGCCTGGGACAGTGGAAGGTTCCCTGCCATGGCAGGGGTGGCACTGGATATACTTAAGGTCCTTCCCACCCAAACCATTCCAGGATTCTGTCATTGCAGGAGCCTCCGAAGTGTTTTTCCTTGCAATGGAAGTTTGCTCATTTCCCAGCAGCTGACTTTGGACATTGTTGGGCTGAATCTGGGGGATGTCACACCTCCAGCAGTTGTCCTGGAACAGGAGTGTTGGGATGTGAATGGAAAAGGGTGGAGATGAGGGGCTGAACCTGCAGGTGGGGATGGGAGGAAGGAGTGGAAGGGAGGCTTTGGAGAGGACATTCCTGGTTTGCCTGGGCCACGAAGGGAGGTAGGGAATGGTTTGCATGGGGAACAGGAAGTTGTGGAGCCAAGGTCAAGCTACAGTGACAGCTGTTCCAACATCTGGAAGAGGAGGAATTGCTGAGTGTGAGCAGCAGGACGAGCAGGAGCTGCTGGGAGAACATGGTGCTGGTTCTGCCACTGCTGCTCACTTGAGGCTGTTTGTCCCTGGAGCACTCCATGTTTTCCAGAGGGGTCTGGGTATTATTTCCATGGCAGGATGCAAATCCACATCCATCCCTATCCATGTTGATGCAAATCCGAATCCATCCCTGTCCCTGCCTCAGGGATGGGATTAGGAGAGGGAAGGAAGAGCTTCTCCTTCCTGAAGAGCTTCCCAGAGCTCCTCTTGTTCTGAGTTCCCAGATGTCCAATGAGGATTTTCTCTCCTGCTCTTTCCCCTGCAGTGGCTGAATGAAGCCAGGATTATCCAGAGACTCGTGGAGCTAATCCATTCGAGCCAGGACGAGGATGTGAGTGGGCCCAGGGCTGGGGATTTGGGGTGCTGGGTCCTGCAGGATCCTGCAGATTCCCGTTTTCCTTGGGCACTATCCCAGTGACCTGCAGAGAAGCCACCAGGGATGGTCTTGGGATGTCCCATGTGAGGTTTTGGGGTGGTTTCATCTGCTTTTCACTTATTTTACTCTCAATTTCTTGGGTCTGCTGCCTCAGTTCATCTCAAACCTACAGACAGTGGGGACTTCCCTTGGGATTAGGGAGGAACCTGCTGTTCCTGAATGATCCTTTAAAATCCACCACTTTATGCCATTTTCAAATCTTTTTTGCCCCAAGTAGGAATTCAGTTGTAAAGTCCAGAAAATGCAGTTCTATGAGCCCAATTCCCTCAGTTCATCCCAAGCAAATTTCCCACTGTGAGAGGAAAACTGGGAACATCCCCATGGATTTATGTTGGAGCAGAGCTGTGGGGGATGATGGGGAGGTGCAGCAGTTCCAGAGAGGCTTTGACTGATGGCCAGAACCAGAGGGTGAATTCCTCAAACACCCCTGGAAAGCCTTTTAATCCCCAAGAATTAAATGGTGAGGGGTCTTCTCAAGCAGGAAAGCTGAGCAGTGGGTTGAAGGATGGAATGTTTGTCTTGGGAATGTGCAGGTTAGCAGGAAGGAGGAGAGAAAAAGGAGCTCCTGAAGTGCCTTTAATGGTCACGTTTGGGCCAATCTCCTCTGAGTGCAAAGTCTGTTGATGCTGCTACTCCAGGTGTGTCCAGCCCTGAGTAACTCCAGGGAGGAGCAGGAATGGGATTGATCCCGGCTGGTGCATTCCCAGCTCGGCCCGGCGCTGACGCTGCTCCTGTCCCTGTTTCCAGAGGCAATCCAACGCTTCCCAGACCCTGTGTGACATCATCAGGCTGAGCAGAGACCAGAGCACTCAGCTCCAGGATGTCCCGGAGCCAGATCCACTTCTCACAGCACTGGAATCGTGAGTACTGGGGGCACTGGGGATACTGGGACCACTGGGAGTGCTGGGGGAGGCTCCTGGATTGCTCTGCAGGGAGCAGACGGAGCAGGGATGCTCCTTTGGAGCTGGAGCAACACTGAACATCCTCTCCAGGGATTTGGGGTTTGGGGCTCTGTCTGAAGGCAGGAGAGGGGGCCAGGGAGCCCAAAGGTCCCAGCCTGGTCCAGGGTGAGGAAAATCCAAGGAATTTCAGCGTGGAGAAGGGAGGGTTGTGTGGAGACCTCACAGCACCTTCCAGAGGTTGAAGGGACCTCAAAGGTCCACAGGGGGATTGTTCATCCAGAACTGGAGTGCCAGCACAAGGGGAATGACATGAAGCTGACAGAGAGTAGGTCAGATGGGATATTGGGAAGAAATTCCTGGCTGGGAGGGTGGGCAGGCCCTGGGATAGAATTCCCAGAGCAGCTGTGGCTGCCCCTGGATCCCTGGCAGTGTCCAAGGCCAGGCTGGACACTGGGGGTTGGCTCAGCCTGGGACAGTGGGAGGTGTCCCTGCCATGGCAGGGGTGGCCCTGGAGGGGCTCTGAGGTCCCTTCCCACCCAAACCATTCCCTGACTCCCTGATTTCCCTGATAACATTCAGTGTGTTCCAGAAGTGTTGGTTTCCCAGCTTTGCTGCATTCCTGCTGTTGTTCCCTTGCTCTTTGCAATGAACAATCAATTATTTATGTCCTGTGTTTGCTGCTTCTTATCTTTGCTTCAAACATAAAAACTCCAGGAGATTCTCCAGGAGACTGAAACCAAAAAAGGCTCTTTCAGGCCTGGAGGAGACATTTAGTCAGGAAAGGGCTGGAAGGAGCCATGGAAGGAACTGGGCCTCCCAATTCTCCTGGGATGTTTCTGCCCACCCACTGGGAATCTTTTCTCCTGATCCAGGGCTGTCAGTTCCTCCATGACTGGGATAATTCCTGGGACAGGAGCCGGTGTGTGCAAGTGGGAATGGGATGTGGATCATCCCAGCACTAGGAAACCACTGGGACCACCCTGGGCTTGCCATGGAGCTCTGCCCCTGCCAGGACCTGCTGCTCTTCCATAAATCTTTCATTTCCCACACTGCTCCTGCAGGAATGAGGCAGATACAGCATTTGTCCCATGGCCTGACGAGATCCCATGCTAGGGAACTGTTGACTTTTCATGGATTCATGGAATGATTTGGGTGGGAAGGGAGCTCAGAGCCCCTCCAGAGCCACCCCTGCCATGGCAGGGACACCTCCCACTGTCCCAGGCTGAGCCAACCCCCAGTGTCCAGCCTGGCCTTGGACACTGCCAGGGATCCAGGGGCAGACACAGCTGCTCTGGGCACCCTGTGCCAGGGCCTGCCCACCTTCCCAGCCAGGAATTCCTCTGGACTCCCTCCAGCAGCCCCAGCTTCTCCTGCCCTTGGGCTCTGGAGCTGGAGGTGCTGGAGGTCACACCCCTGACTGGAGCCTGTGGCCTCTCCTCTGTGTCAGTTCTGAGCCCTCAAAATTTTGGAAATGAGATTCCAGCTCGGTCATTCCCCCTGGAATCCCAAGATGTTTAACAAGGGCTGTGATTCCCTGCAGTGGGAGGGGTGATGGCCATGAGAGACATGGCACTTCCAGACTGTTTTGGTGATTTTAGGCTTTCTTGGTAGTTTTGGAGAGGACTATGGGACTGGGCACTTCCAGGAACCATCTCCAGAATTCCTGCTCAAAATAAAGAACATTTTGAGCAAAGGGATTGTTTTGCTCCTCTTCCCTTTCTGCTGTAGATCACAAAGCTCATTACCCTTCCTGGCCAATTTTCCCCAGCGTTGCAGTGACCTTTTGGATTTTGGATAACTTTTATCATCCCTGAGTCAGGCATGAATGGTCAGCATGAAGGAGCTGGGATCAGGGTTAGGGAATGAGCCCCAAATCCAGGTTCCAGGAGCTGCTGGCTGGGTGCAATAAAGGGAATTGGGTTCATTTGAGAAAACTGACTCCTTTTCCTGCCTCTGCCTCCCCTGCTCTGCTGACAGAGGGTATTTAGATGCTCCTTATTCAAATAATGCTCCCTCATGAATTACTCAGCTGTTTTTACTTTTTTGTCTCATATTTTATTCATACCCACGGAAAGGAGATTTTTTGGAACGTTACAAAATAGTCAGGGTTGGGCTGTGAACTCCGGGGATGCTGGGTTTGGGGAAAGGAGGGACGGGACTTCCCGAGGGCCGGATTTTGGGGAGCTGTCCCTGAGGGGGGGAGCTGGGATGCGGTGGGGAGCAGGAGCTCCAGGAACTGGAGCTGGGAGCAGGGCTGGCCTCAGCCTCCCGTTCCTCCCACCCGTCACTCCTGGGTCCTGGCGAGGAGCCGCGGGAAGGGGGGAGGGTGCAGCCCCGTGACCCCGCGCTGTGTCCCCAGGCAGGAGTGCGTGGAGCAGCTCCTCAGGAACATGTTCGACGGGGAGCAGAGCGAGAACTGCATCGTGAACGGAACCCAGGTGCTCCTGACGCTGCTGGAAACGCGGCGCTCCGGGTGAGCCGGGACCGCCGGGATCACCGGGATCACCGGGATCACCGGGACCGCGCCTCGGGAGCCACCCGGGGCTGGGAGCGCAGAGGGACAGGCTGGGAGCTCTCTGCCAGGACAGTGCCAGGACACAGGGATGGGTTCAGGCTGGAAGAGGGGAGTTTTAGATGGGATCTTGGGAAGGAATTCCTGGCTGGGAGGGTTGGAGGCCCTGGCACAGGGTGCCCAGAGCAGCTGTGTCAGCCCCTGGATCCCTGGCAGTGTCCAAGGCCAGGCTGGACATTGAGGGTTGGATCAGCCTGGGACAGTGAGAGGAGGAAACATTTGTAGTTAACTCTTGCTCAGCCATTTCCTTTGGAAGTGTTTGGGAGTGTGGAACCCCAGGAAGCCCTTTGGGAATGTGGTTTGGCAGCTCTGCAGGGAGTTTGTTTCTGGTCAGCTCCCCCTGAGCTCTGCAAGGTTCAGTTGTGTGAGCAGCACCTTGGAAATTATACCAGTATTAACTAATACAATATAATAAATAACAGAAATAATTCGTATAATTGTATCAATATAATGCAGGTACAGGAATGTGCTCAGGAGCTGAAAATTATTCTTTTTCATCCTTATTTTTGAAGAGAAAACCACTGACATGGCCAGTGTGACTGGAGGCTCTTTAATGAAATCTCCCCCTCTGGATACTGAGGGCAGCTCTGGGCCCCAGGAGAAGGAAGATGGAAAGTGGAGAATGTAGAAGGAGAATGGTTTTAGTGGAAATCCTGTTTAAACACTGAGCTGGGCAATGGTTTCACGTTATAAAGTCTCAGAATCCCGGGATGGGCTGGCTTGGGAGGGACCTTGAGGACCGCCTGGTATCACTTGGTTGTTCAGAACGGGAAGAGGGAATTGTGAGTGAATCCCGAGTGAATCCCAATGTTCCCTCAGAGTGGAAGGCCTGATGGACTCGTACACTCAGGGATTCGAGAGGTCTTACACTGTCAACAGCAGCATCTTACACGGCATCGAGCCCCGGCTCAAGGACTTCCACCAGCTGCTGCTGCGCCCGCCCAAGGTACAGCCCGGCACTCCTGGCCGTGCACGCGGCTCCAGCACGGGCACGGCCAGGGGAGGGACATTCACCGCCACTGCCCTAACCCGGGCCTGCAGGGAGCAGGCAGAGGAGCCTGCAGCAGGAACCTGCAGCAGGAGCCTGCAGCAGGAACCTGAGGGTCGTGTTCAGGGAAATCCAGGAATTGGAGGCAGTTTGGGACTGGGGGATTGAGTGGGGATGGGAAGGGATGGAGAGGAAGGAACTTTTAGTTGGATTTTAATCTTCTGATTTGGAGGTCAGATCTCCCAGTGGCCCCAGAACCATCCTCTTGGGAATATGGTTTAGGTTTCCCTGCCGAGAACATTCCTGAAGTGAGTGGGTTCCGTTAAATCCCAGAATCCCAGAACAGCTGGAGTTGGGAGGGATTGCCCAGTACAACCCCCCGCAGGGCAGGGTCAGCTGGAGCAGGTGACACAGGGACACGTCCAGGTGGGGTTGGGGTGTCTGCAGAGTGGGGGGCTCAGGCCGCCCCTGGGCAGCAGTTCCAGGGCTGTGCCCCTCCGTGGGAGGTTCTTTCCCCTGTGAGGGGGGTTCCCGTGGCGCTGGGCTCGGCGGAGGGGAGAGCCCCGGCGCTGACTTCGCCCCCGCCCCTCAGAAACCGCCCATCCTGACCACGCTGGGGCTGCTGGAGGAGCCGCTGGGCAACGCGCGGCTGCACGGCTCGCGGCTGATCGCGGCGCTGCTGCACACCAACACCCCCAGCATCAACCAGGAGCTCTGCAGGCTCGGCACCATGGACTTGTTACTTGTGAGTACCCCGGGCTGGCAGCGGGCACGGGGGCGGCTCCAGCTGGGATCCGGTCTGCACTGGGGCCAAAGTCCCGCTACTCCTCTGATCTGCTCCGAGCAGGAGCGGCCACCCCTGGAGGAGCTTTGTGGTCCACATCCCACTGTCCGGGCTTTTGGACTGGGCCTCTCACTTCCAGTTCCTTGTTGGTTCAGTGGAGAGGGTGTGAAACGGTCTGGTTGTGTGTGTGAGCTCCTGGAATGCTGAGATGCATTTTCTCCCAGCATCCCTGAGGCTGGAAAAGGCCTCCCAGAACCTGGGCAGCCTTAAGAGAATTAATTCCGTCCATAGCAATTACTTAATTCCTGTTTTTCCTAGGATTCATTCAGCCCCAGCAGGGTTAAGTTGTTTTATTCAGTATGTCTGTGCTGTGAGTGCTGGCTGTGAGTGAGAGGATTCCCAAGGGCTCTGTTTGTTGGGAATATTCACTGATTTCCTGACAGACTGAGCAGCCTGGGAATGCAGAGCCAGCAGAGCCCAGCCAGCAGTGGGTGCTGGGGTGTAGCAGGAAAGTGGAATTGCTGATCAAACTACAACCTGGGCAACAATTTAATATCACAGAGCCCCAGAATCCCAGGATGGGAAGATCCTTAAAGATCCCAGATATCATTTATCGTTAAACCCAGGAAAATTTATCCCGAGTAAACTCTTTCCTCTCGTTTCTCCTCAGGATTTATTTTTTAAATACACGTGGAATAACTTTTTGCATTTCCAAGTGGAGCTGTCCATAGCAGCCATCCTGTCCCACTCTGTGCACGAGGGGAAGCCCAGCCCGGGGGAGCTGGGCAGCAAAGAGGAGGCTGCGAGCGGGAGCGCGGCCCCGGAGCCCACGGAGCACGCGGAGCACACGGAGCACACGGAGCACACGGAGCACACGGAGCACACGGAGCACACGGAGCCCCCGGCCGGAGCCCCCGAGAACGTCATGGTCACCCACGTGAGGCCTGGGGCTGGGGTCACCTGCTCAGTGGGGATTTAGTGTTATTTATTGTCATCTTTAGTGGGATTCGTTACAATTTACTGTCATTTTTAGTGGGGTTTATTATTTATTATCAGTCTCGGTGGGCTTTTTATTATTTATTATCCTTGGGTTTTATTATTATTTATTTTCGATTTTTAGTGGACTTTATTGTAATTTATTATCAAATTTTAGTGGGCTTCATTATTATTTATTATCTATTTTTAGTGGGTTTTATTATAATTTATTATCAAATTTTAGTGGGCTTCATTATTATTTATTATCTATTTTTAGTGGGTTTTATTATAATTTATTATCAAATTTTAGTGGGCTTCATTATTATTTATTTTCTATTTTTAGTGGGCTTTGTTATAATTTATTATCAAATTTTAGTGGGCTTCATTATTATTTATTATCATTTGTAGTGGTTCTCGTGGAACTGTGGTTGCTTTATTTATATGTGGTACCTTTATTTGTGTCATCCCCTCATTTAATGGCCTTGTGAATCCCTTGCTATTTATTAAAATTATCCCTATTAATTATTAAAATGATCACTAATTAGCATTAAAATTCTTTTTTTTTTTAAATAAGTGTAAATTTTGGATAAAAAATTGACCAAGAACATTCCAGCCTTTAGTGGTCAGACCCGGGTGTGGTAGTTGGAAAATGCCAGCAGTGTTTAATTCCTGACACAGTCTGGGGATGCTCCAGGTGTTCCTGCTCTCCCTGGATCCCCTGGGAAGTAACCAGGAAGGAGTTGGGGCTCTTGGGCAGGGGAAGGGCCCTTTGAGCTCCTGAGGAGGAGTGAGGGAAGGAACAGAAGGATCCACAGTTCTTCTTTGGAAAATTGTGAATATTCTCTTTTTCCTGCAGCTGTTCCAGAAGTGCTGCCTGGTGCAGAGGATATTGGACGCCTGGGAAGCCAATGACAAAATCCAGTAAGGAATTGCTGGCCCGGGGCTGCACTTGACTTTGGAATATTCTTGGAGAGTTTCCAGTTTCATGGTGTCCAAACAGACTTGGATTTTGGTTGGGATTTGGAATTGGGATGGTTTGCATGCTGAAAAGCCAAATTCCCAAAGAGACAGAATTTGAAGGCATGGTGGGTTTTATGGATGTTTCCAGCACCTCATCCCAAAACACTCAGTCTGCTGCTTTCCTGCTTTCTCAGGGGATCCCAAGGAATATTCACCTTTAAAATTCTTTTTCTTTTGTTTTAAATGCACAATTTTATTCTCCCTGGAGTAAAAAACTGTTGGGAGCTGGGGTGGCCAAGCATTTGTGCCCTGGATTTCATATTTTAGCTTTATAAACCCCTTGGATTTTGTGCTGATTGGGCTGAATAGAACTAAATATTTTAAAAGAACTGAAACATTAAAGTGAAAATATTCTGGAGGCCTCAGACTCTGTGTCCAGCCCAGTGTTTGGTCCTCCCTCTCTATTTTGAGCTCCTGGTGGCTCCCAAGGGCTTTGGAGCCCCACTGGAGCTGTTTAGGCCATAATTGGTGGGTTGGCGCTTGGATTACAATCTTTTGGTTGGTTTGATTTGGAGTTTTGGGGTTTTTGGTCCTTTTTACAGTCCCTTGTCCACATAAGGAATTTTACTGGGCATTCCTTGCCCAGTTCTGTAGGACCAAAAATATCCCTGGTGCTGCTTGGGAGTTTTCCTGATTAAACCAGAAAGAAGCCAGAGCTCATCCCTGTTTCCTGCCAAAAAGTTCCAGTCACCACCACACTGGAAAGAATCTGAATGGCAAGGAAAAAAATGGGGATTTAAGCAGAGGAATCTCAGCTGTGGCTTTGGGAAGGTGGAGTTTCCAGGAAGATCCTTGGCTGCTCTTAGAGGGCAGATGGAGACCAGCAGGGGCAGCTGTGGCATCCCCTGGATCCCTGGCAGTGTCCAAGGCCAGGCTGGACACTGGGGGTTGGCTCAGCCTGGGACAGTGGGAGGTGTCCCTGCCATGGAGGGGTGGCACTGGAGGGGCTCTGAGGTCCTTCCCACCCAGCCATTCCAGGATTCCCTGATCTGGTTTTGAGCCTGGCTTCACTTCCCAGGAAGGGAAGCAGTGAGGAGCCAGAGAAGGGGCTCGGGCTGCTCGGGCTCCGTGCTGGGATCTGCTTTTATCCCAAGGGGGAATCCCATGGTTGGATGGGAATGTCTTTTGTTCTGCATTCACTGCTGCAGTCCCAGTCCCACCCTGGAGCTCTGTCAGGAGCTGTGCTGTAAATCCTTAACTCTGGGAATTTTCCCTCCTGGGAATTGCAATCAGATTATTCATTCCTGCATATTTTCCCTGTTTAACTCCTTGCTTGGAGCTCCTTCCATGTTACCTGAGGGGGATGAGGGATCCCAAAAGGTGGCAAAATAAGGGAAGGTCCCTGTGCTGGGGCTGATTCCTGCTGGGGTTCTGCAGGGAACTCTGGGATATGTGGGGCAGGAATGTCATGGCCATTGGGGCAGGAATTCTGTGGCCGTTGGGGCAGGAATTCCATGGCCACTGGGGCAGGAATTCCATGGCCATTGGGGTAGGAATTCCATGTTCATTGGGCCAGGAATTCCTTGGCCACTGGGGCAGGAATTCTATGGCCATTGGGGCAGGAATTCCATGGCCACTGGGACAGGAATGCTGGGGCCACTGGGACAGGAATTCCATGGCCATTGGGGCAGGAATTCCTTGGCCATTGGGGCAGGAATTCCATGTTCATTGGGCCAGGAATGCTGTGGCCATTGGGGCAGGAATTCTATGGCCACTGGGGCAGGAATTCTCTGGCCATTGGGGCAGGAATTCCATGTTCATTGGGCCAGGAATTCCATGGCCATTGGGGCAGGAATTCTGTGGCCATTGGGACAGGAATTCTGTGGCCATTGGGGCAGGAATTCCATGGCCATTGGGGCAGGAATTCCATGGCCATTGAGGCAGGAATTCTGTGGCCATTGGGGCAGGAATTCCATGGCCATTGGGACAGGAATTCCATGGCCACTGGGACAGGAATGCTGGGGCCACTGGGACAGGAATTCCGTGGCCATTGGGACAGGAATGTTGTGGCCATTGGGACAGGAATGCTGTGGCCATTGGGACAGGAATGCTGTGGCCATTAGGGCAGGAATTCCGTGGCCATTGGGACAGGAATGCTGTGGCCATTGGGACAGGAATGTTGTGGCCATTGGGACAGGAATTCCATGGCCATTGGGGCAGGAATGCTGGGCTATTCCCGGGCTCCATTCCCGTGCTCCGTGGCCCCGTGGCTCCGTGCTGGCTCGGTGGGTAGCGGCTGCTCTCTGTTCCAGGGCAGAGGGCGGCAGGAGGAGAGGGAACATGGGGCACCTGACCCGCATCGCCAACGCCGTGGTGCACAACATGGAGAAGGGGCCCATGCAGGCCCAGATCAGTGACTTCATCAAAGGTACTGCCTGCCCCTCCTCCTCCTTCTCCTCCTCTGCCTTCTCCTCCNTCCATGGCCATTGGGGCAGGAATTCCATGGCCATTGAGGCAGGAATTCTGTGGCCATTGGGGCAGGAATTCCATGGCCATTGGGACAGGAATTCCATGGCCACTGGGACAGGAATGCTGGGGCCACTGGGACAGGAATTCCGTGGCCATTGGGACAGGAATGTTGTGGCCATTGGGACAGGAATGCTGTGGCCATTGGGACAGGAATGCTGTGGCCATTAGGGCAGGAATTCCGTGGCCATTGGGACAGGAATGCTGTGGCCATTGGGACAGGAATGTTGTGGCCATTGGGACAGGAATTCCATGGCCATTGGGGCAGGAATGCTGGGCTATTCCCGGGCTCCATTCCCGTGCTCCGTGGCCCCGTGGCTCCGTGCTGGCTCGGTGGGTAGCGGCTGCTCTCTGTTCCAGGGCAGAGGGCGGCAGGAGGAGAGGGAACATGGGGCACCTGACCCGCATCGCCAACGCCGTGGTGCACAACATGGAGAAGGGGCCCATGCAGGCCCAGATCAGTGACTTCATCAAAGGTACTGCCTGCCCCTCCTCCTCCTTCTCCTCCTCTGCCTTCTCCTCCTCCTCCTCCTCCTGCTCCCCCTCTTGGGAGCTCCTGGAAAGACTCACTGATTGTATTTCCTCAAGATCCTTTCCCATTGGAAAGGATTCCCAGTGAAATCCCACAGTACCCCGTCATTTAAAGTATGGTGAGACCCCATTTGGTTGCTCTTGGTTTTCACACAGTGAGGTTAAGAATGGACAGTGGGAGGTGTCCTTGCCATGGCAGGGGTGACTCTGGATGGGTTCTGAGGTCCCTTCCCACTCAAATCATTCCATGATTCCATGACACCTCTCTGAGGAAAGAGAGACACGAGGTTAAATGTCCCCAGAGCCCCAGATGTGCTCATCAGAGATATTCCCACTGCCAGGCTGTGTCCATTCTGCCCTCACTGGATCCACTGGGAGAACTGGTTTTGTCCCATGGCTTTGGGTGGGAGCAAGGAGGATTTCCCATTTTCCACATTTTCCATCCCCACTGCTCAGCCTCTGCTGGGCTGGGAGGGGGCACAGCCGGGCAGTGACAATCTGGGAGCACAATCCTTTGCTCTTTCCTCCATTTATTGAACTTCCCTTTCCTCAGCTCTCAAGTTCTGCTCACCTTTGGGCTCCCAGTTGTCCCCTTGTGCTGGGCTGGGAGGGGTGGGAGGGATGGGAGGGATTGGAGGGATGGGAAGGGCCCGCCCAGTCCCCAGGAGAAAAGGGAAGAACCAAGCACAGCTGGAGCCCCGCTTGGGGTTGTTCCCAACCAGGTGAGAGAAGCCTTGTGTCCTCAGCCCAGGCGAGTCCCTGAGGAGTTGAGCTGGCCCAGGACCCCCAAAGCCCATGGGTTCTGTGACCCTCTCGTTGCAGAGCTGCCCGAGGACTGCAGGGGCAGGTGGGAGAGCTTCGTGGAGGAGACGCTGACCGAGACGAACCGGAGGAACACGGTGGATTTGGTGAGCCCCTCACTCCGGTGGCTCCTGGGCTTCCCCTGACAAAAAAGGGATATTCCTGGGCTTTCTCATTTCCCTTGCTTTGCTGAAGAACACTTCCAAGGCAGGGTAGAAAGCTTTTCCATAAACATTCCGTAACAGTCCTTCAGCAGAGCTGATCTTGGAGCTGAGCTGGTCCCTGGGGTTCCTTGGGGCAGCTCCTGCCTCGGCAGGAGTTTGGGCTTTGGTGGAACTGAGACATTGGAGCTTTTCCAGCTTTCCCTGGTTCCCTGACTGGTTTGTGCTTCCCCAGGTGAGCACCCACCACCTGCACTCTTCCAGCGAGGATGAGGACATTGAAAGTGCTTTTCCTAACGAACTCACTCTTCAGCAGGTGAGTTGGGAACATCTTCACCACTCCTGGGAAATTCGCTGCTCTGATTGCTTTTGGTCCTGGTGTGGACCAGCTTCCTGAGCTCTGCTCCCAGTCCGTGTGTTCAGCTGCTTTGGGCTTCCCTGGAGCAGTCCCATGGCCTGGGATCCACCTGGGAGCAGCACAGGAGGTGTTGGAGTGGGAACCCCAGAGCTCTGTGTGACCCTGCTCTGGGAAGGGGATTTCACACACTTCCCTGGGATTTTAATGCTTTCCTGGAGGAGCTGTTTCCGTGCAGCTCTGCTGTTTCTGGAGTGTCTGTGGACACACCAGTGATGGATTTTTTGGGATCCCTTCCCAGGCCTTCTCCGAGTACCAGATCCAGCAGATGACGGCCAATTTCGTGGATCAGTTCGGCTTCAACGACGAGGAGTTTGCAGATCAAGACGACAATATCAAGTGAGTCTGGGGCTGTTTGGGGACTGCAGCGAGTGAGTCTGGGGCTGTCTGGCATTTCAGCCTCTTTGCATCCCATCCTCCCTCTGCTTCAGCCCCGTTGTCCCTCCTTAGGCTGGAAACAGCTCCTGGGTTTCCAGGAGCCCAGCCCGATCTCCAGAGCCAGGAGGAGAAGCAAGGAAAAGTATTCCTTCATTTTAAAGAGGGATATTTGAAGGAAAAGTATTCCTTCATTTTAAAGAGGGATATTTGAAGGGAAAGTATTCCTTCATTTTAAAGAGGGATATTTGAAATAAAGCAGAGAGTCGTTGTCCAGCTCTGGTCTGGAAAGAGTTTAAAAGCAAAGCATGAGAGCAAACTCTGGGCAGCTAAACAGATCTTTTCCAAGGAATTAAATCCTTATTGGAATGAGGAGTGAAGGGACAGTGCTCTGACACAATCCATGGGAAAATGCAGCCATTTTCCCCCTCCTGAGGAAGGGAGCAGGGATAATCAGGAGCACTGGCAGTTCAGGGAGACAGGGAAGGGGATTTTAGTGTTACACAACTTGCTGAATCCAGAGCTCAGAATTTGCTGCTTTTAGAGAATTCCTTTAATCCAGTTAAAGCTGCAGCTCATCCTCTCTCCTTAGAAATGTACCTGGCACTGGGATAATCCCAGTGCCCATAACAGTCCCGAAATTGGGACCATTCAGTTATGGGCAGAGCAGTGCTCCAGGGAGGGAGTGCTCCTGGGTTTGTCTCCATCCCAGGAATTCCTTGGGACCCAAGGCAGCACCTCTGCCCTTCCTAGCCAGGGTTTTTCCTGAGCCTTGGACATATCAGAACCTTGATAAGGCAGAATAGAATCAGAGTTGAACAGAAATGGTTTAGTTCTACACAAAATTTTAAAAAAAATTAAATTAAAAAAAAAATAGACTTTTCACTGCTGGCAAATATGGCCCCATATGAGTGAGGGGCGGGGAGGAGTTAAATCCCTGAGGAGCTGCCCCAGGAACCTCGTGCCCAGTGAAAAATGAACAGGAAGCTGAACAAAGTCTGTGCCTGGGATGTTATGGCTCTCTTTGTGGTTGGAATAGGAGAATATCCTGCAAAACCTGGAATATTCTGGGAGTGCTGCTCCCTGCCAGCTGTTTCCAGCTGCTGGGCACTGGGATGGAAGTGAATTGGAATATTTAAGGAGGATCGGTCATGTGTCAGTGTCCTGGGGATTGCAGGAGTACTGAACTGGAGAATCTTTCAAAGAAAATAGCACTGGAAAAGCTACAGATCCAGAAAGAGGGGGATTGAACTCTTCCTGAATCCAAACTCCAGGAATTGGGACTTTCTGGGCCTGCAGCACCCTCTGCTGTTCCCACCGGAGGCTCTTCTGGCTTGGATTGGGAATTGGGTCATCCTGGGATATTCACAGCACAGCCACACCTCGGGCCTTGGGCCGCTCCTGCATGGAGAGTCACAGAATCCCGGGATCCCTGAGGCTGGAAAAGCCCTCCCAGCCCAAGCTGTGCCCCATCCCCACCTTGTCCCCAGCCCAGAGCACTGAGTGCCAGCTCCAGGAATTCCTTGGATACTTCCAGGGATGACAACTCCAAACCTCCCTGGGCAGCCTTTACCAAGGCCTGACCACCCTGTCCATGGAGGAATTTCCCCAATATCCCCCCTGCCCCTGCCCTGGCCCAGCCTGAGGCCGTTCCCTCTGCTCCTGTCCCTGTTCCCTGGGAACACAGCCCGACCCCCC
>VZRX01018961.1:155-22635 GCA_013398075.1 Notiomystis cincta | reverse complement strand
CCACTGCCCCCCTGCCATGGGCAGGGAATGTCCTAGGCTGGAATAACCCTTCGCTGGGCTGTGCAGGGATCCCAGCCCAGGAGTGGCTCTGGCTCTGCTGCTCTCCCATGGGGAAGCACCAGCTCCTGGGAGCCATCCCTGAGGCTCTTCCCTCCCTCCCTCCCTGCCAGCGCTCCCTTCGACCGCATCGCTGAGATCAACTTCAACATCGACGCCGACGACGACAGCGTGAGTGGACTCTGGGATAGTGCTGGAATAAATGTGGTTCGGGAAAGGTCCTGCTTGGATTCTGAGCAGGAATTTAGGGGGTTGGGGCAATCAGAGGGGCCCGAGAGAGCTGGGGGCACTGCTCGGCCCCTCAGGGGCTTCTCCCAGGATGTTTCCTCTGAAGCAACACCCCGGCACGGAGGGAATCTTCCTCCCTCCCTGCACTGCCAGCCTGTTCCTAGCATCATGGAACCCTGGTATGGGTTGGGTGGGAAGGGACCTCAGAGCCCCTTCAGAGCCACCCCTGCCATGGCAGGGACACCTCCCACTGTCCCAGGCTGAGCCAACCCCCAGTGTCCAGCCTGGCCTTGGACACTGCCAGGGATCCAGGGGCAGCCACAGCTGCTCTGGGAATTCCAGCCCAGGGCCTGCCCACCCTCCCAGCCAGGAATTCCTTCCCAATATCCCATCCATCCCTGCCCTCTGGCAGGGGGAAGCCATTCCCTGTGTCTTGTCCCTCCAGGCCTTGTCCCCAGTCCCTCTCCAGCTCTCCTGGAGCCCCTTTAGGCCCTGGAAGGGACTCTGAGCTTTCCCTGGATTCCTCTCTTCTCCTCATGAACACCCTCAGCTCTCCCAGCTTTTGGTCATCTTTCCAGGCACAGATTAGGGAGGCTTAGGCAGAGATGAATTTCTCATGGATCCAAACATTGCCAGGCTGTTGCTGGTCTTTGCCAGTTTATTGCCCCAAAGCAAAGCAGCACCTGGACTGTGGTGATCCCAGGTGATGCCAGGTCCTGAGCAAAGCTGGGGTTGGTCAGCCCCGAGGCTGGGCTTAAAGCAGTGTGTGCAGAGAGGTTCTGGAACGTGCTTTCCCGTTGGTCCCTGCAGCCCAACGCCTCCCTGTTCGAGGCCTGCTGCAACGAGCGCATCCAGCAGTTCGACGACAACGAGGAGGAGGAGGATATCTGGGAGGAGAAGGAGATCTCCTACGCAACCCAGGTCAAGTCCAGGACACGGTAAGGTGGAAGCAGAACCCTCATCTTCCCCTTGCTGCTGGGAACCTGCACATGTCAGTCCAGGCCAAGGAGGAATTCCTTGTGTTTGTGTCATTTTGGGGCTTTGAGGTTTTATCTGACAACCCCGAGCTCTTTCCCTGCCACTCGTGCTGGGAGTTCTCCTGAGTTGGACACAGATCCGGTTTGAGGGAATTCATTAACAATGGGAACACCTAATTAATGAGCCTTCCATCTAACGCATGAAAACCCCCCACTCTTACTGTGAAACACTTGGAATTTGCTCCTTCCCCCATCCGTGGAGAGGAGGAGGAGGAGGAGGAGGAGGAGGAGGAGGAGGAGGTGAGACTCAGGGGAGTGGGCAGAACATTCTTTCTCAGAACATTCGAATCAGAAAAGTGAGAACAAGAGGCTCCCAGGGGCATCTCAGGCTTTGAAATAATTTTTCATCCCTTTGACAGAGCCACATATTAAATAAAGTCATTTCCATAATTCCCAATCTGAAATGTGATCAAAGGAAACAGGGAAAACATCCAGGACCTCAGCATGTCCTTGCCAAGCAGCAGCAGCCTCAGGTCCTGCCCGGGCACAGGGTGGACTCCACACCAGTGTCCATCCCCTCGCTGGGCACTGGTTTGTGTGGTGTCCCCAGCCCTGGGTCTGTCCTGCAGCTCCAGGGAATTCTGACACCAAAGCCCTCAGGAATATGGAGGAATCTCAACAAGCACCACGATTGTCCTGAGAAATTTGGGGAAGTACTCCAGGGGAAACAGCCCTGGAAAAGGCTCTGGGCAGCTCTGGGCTGTTTCCCCGGGGGCAGGGAGGAGGAGCTGAGGGGTGGATGAAGTGGCTGCTCCGGGCGTGGCTCATTCCGAGTTCCCCTTCAGGTTTGGAGCGTCGCAGACGTCGGAGAGCTCCAAGAGTGACCTGGAGAACGGGGACCACGACGGCAGCGTGGACTCGGAGGAGGAGGAGGAGCAGCCGCCGCCCCCCTCCCCGCACAAGGGCAGCACCCCCGAGCAGAAGGACTCGGACTCCTCCCAAGGTACCGGATTTGGGAGCACAGCCTGGGATCTGCAGGGTCCGAGCACAGCAGCGCTCACACACTGCAGCTTCCCCTGGAGAGTCCCCGCTTCCTCCTGGCCAGGGCTCCCTTCGTGCCCCTGGGGTCTCGGGGAGCTGCAGCCCTGCCCCAGAATAGCCCTGTGTCAGGCAGCCCCGCAGGGAGAGTCCCAGGGAAGAGGTTCCTGCCCATGGCAGGGCTTGGAATGAGAGGAACTTCAAGGTCCCTGCACACCCAAACCATTCCATGATTCTGTGATTCCCTGATTCCCAGCTCCTGTAGTGCAAATCCCAATCAAAGCAGCAGTTCAGGGATGTGACCTGAGCTCCTCCCATGCCAGGACAGGAGTTTTGTGCCCACCTTTGCACCCTTTGGAAGTGTCAGATAATTCCAGTTCATTGGGAAGAACCAGTATAAACCTCCCAGTCTCAGTGGGCTGTGGTGGCAGCCCAGTCTCCCTCTGGAGACTGACCTGGAATTTGGGATCAGTTTTGGGGGTGCAGCCTTGGAGGTCTCTCCCTCTTGGTTCTGTTCCTGCAAAGCTCTGCAATCCTCCCTCTTCCTGGGAAAAGCTCAGGAAAAATGCTATTCCAAAGGTGGGATTTGTAGGACTGGGAGTAGGACTAGAAATGGAGGTAGGCTTTGGAGGAGGAATTGTCCAGGATGTTAAAAAAGCAATTAGGAGGTGATTTTTAGGATCTTAAATAATTGGATTCCATTGATCAGTTCCTTTCCTGAAACTGCCAAAATCCAACCATTGGAGATGGGAGCTTTTGGCAGGGACTTTTGAGAGACTTGGAGCTGGGAATCACTGGCTCAGGGAATGAAGCCACCCATGCTGTCATTTGTGTCCATGGTTGCATCTCCTGTGGATAAACATCCACACAGGGATTTCCGTGGGACACAGGCAGGTGTGGAAGGGGTGCCCTGCACTGGGTTCCTGTGTCCCTGGGATCCCTGGGGTGTCCTTGGGGTCCCTGGAGTGTCTCTAGGATGAGTTGCTGTGTCCCTGGGATCCCTGAGCTGGGTTACTGTGTCCCTGGGATCCCTGGAGTGTCTCTAAGATGAGTTGCTGTGTCCCTGGGGTCCCTGGGGTGTCCCTGGGATTCCTTGGGTGTCCCTGGGTTGAGTTGCTGTGTCCCTGGGATCCCTGGGATGTTCCCGGGCTGGGTTGCTGTGTCCCTGGGATCGCTGGGGTGTCCCTGGGATATCCCTGGGGTGTCCCTAGGGTGTCCCTGGGCTGTCCCTGGGCTATCCCTGTGTCCCTGGCTGGCCCTGGGCTGGCCCTGGGTGTCCCTGTGTCCCTGGTGTGTCCCTGGTGTGTCCCTGTGTCCCTGGGGTCCCTGGGGTGTCCCTGGGGTGTCCCTGTGTCCCTGGGGTCCCTGGGTGTCCCTGTGTCCCTGGCTGGCCCTGGGCTGTCCCTGTGTCCCTGGGCTGTACCTGGTGTGTCCCTGGTGTGTCCCTGGGGTGTCCCTGGGCTGTCCCTGTGTCCCTGGCTGGCCCTGGCTGGCCCTGTGTCCCTGGCTGGCCCTGGTGCTGGCACCCCAGGCTGTGGTGTCCGCAGGGCCCGGCTGGACGGCCGTGTTCGAGCCCGCGAGCCCCGCGCCACCCGTGGCCATGGACGTGGGGTCCAGCGTGTGGGACTCGGCCGCGCCGCAGAGCAGCGCCCCGGAGGAGAAGGGCTGGGCCAAGTTCACAGACTTCCAGCCTTTCTGCTGGTAAGAGCCACGGAATTCCAGCTGCCTTGGAGCTTTGGAATGGCAGAACATCCGGGATATGTTGTGATGGAGTGCCTGGCTGTAATCCTTCTTCCCCTTCCCTCCCGCTGCTTCCCTTTTGCTGTTTAATACTGTCTGATGGTCCTGGATCCGGGCTCCTTCGTGCTTCCCACTGCTTCCCAGGGCTCCTGGCTGGGGCTGGGACACAGCCCTGCTTTCTGTGTCCCTGCTGGGGTAGAAAACCGGTAAAGAAGGTTTATAGAAATTCCACACATTGCCTGGAAGGAGGAGCAAGGCCAGCGACTGCTCCTGCGGGGCTGTTGGGAAGCTCTGGGATGATCCCGGTGTCCATGCTCAGGCCTCTTCCCTCCCCAGCTCCGAGTCCGGCCCTCGCTGCAGCTCCCCCGTGGACACCGAGAGCAGCAGCACCGACAGGACCCCGGCGCAGGGCCAGGACAAGAACTGTGAGTGACACGTGGCCGTGCTCGGGGTGCTCCCGGCTCCTGGGAGTCCTGCAAGGAGCTCCTGGGGCAGGGAAGAGGGCCCTGCAGGCTCCCTGTCCTGAGGGCTCCCGGCGGGATCAGTGAGTGAAGCAAAGGCAGAAATCCCGAGGGTTTGTTGGGGCTGTGTCAGCAGGGAAGGGAAGGAGCTGCAGTGAGTTGGAGCTGGTGTCACAGGGGCACTTCATTTGTCCCTGGCAGTGTCCCAGGCCGGGCTGGACAGGGCTTGGAGCACTGTGGGACACTGGAAGGTGTCCCTGCCCATGGTGGCTCCGGAGGGGCTTTGGGGTCCTTCCCACCCCCCCCATCCTGTGATTCCCTGCCCATCCACAGCGGCTGCAGGCCCTGTTGGAGCCCTCCCCGCTTGCTCGGGGCCACTCCCGGGGAGTTTCCCGAGGTTCCAGCGCGGGCTGTTCCTCCCCCAGCCAGCACTGCCTCCCCCTGTGTGTGGAACGCGTGTGGGACGCGGAAGGCGCCGCTGGTGGCCTCGGACAGCAGCTCCTCGGGCAGCTCCGAGAGCGACGACGACGACGGCGACGGCGACAAGGCCAGGGCCAGCGTGGAGGCCATGGCCAAGGCACAGGAGGCCAGCAAGGACCGGGCAGCTCCCACCAGGTGGGAAGGGATCGCCGCGGGCGGGGCTGGCCCCGGGGGTGGCCCCGCGCGGGTCCGTTGTCCCCTCTCCCCTGGGCTCCGTGTCCCGGTGGCCCCAGGGAGCAGGTCCTGCCCCTGGCCTGGCACGGGGTGGGGCTGAGGGGCCTGTTGAGCACAGGGGTATTCCAAGGAAGGGTTGGGGCTCCTTTGGACCCCTCCAGTGTCACAGGAGCATCTCTGTCCCCGTCCTTTGGGCCACTGCACTGTCACAGGAGCATCTCTGTCCATGTGGATCTGGGATCCAGGCCCAGGACAGGGATCTGGATGGGATCGCTTGGAAAAGCAGAGCAAAAGCTCCCATGAGATCCTTCTGCAGCCATGAGGGGAAGGTTTAACCCTCTTAGGTTCTCGTTTTCCCCCTCGATGCCAAAGCCAGTCAATGATAAAAGCACCAGGAAAGGCTGGAGCAGATCCTGGGATTGGGCAGTGGTTTGTAGGAATTGGATCCTCAATCCAGCCCGCCTCAGTCATTGGGGGGAGAGCTGCAGCCCGAGCCAGGCAGCATCTGCTGCACCCACAGAGATTTTACCCAGGTCTAAGATCCTGAGGTTTTTCCTCATGTTCTTCCATGTACTTCTCCCTGTTTTTCACTGGAGTCCCTGGATTTGTGCACCTGACTCAGGATCAGGAGTTTCCCTTCAGCGATTGTTGGTGACAGTTTGGGGTCATCCCTGGGTGTGCTCAGCCAGCAGCAGCTCCTGGGGGCCTGGGGGGCTGGGAAACCACTGGGATTGCAGAATTCCCTGGAATTAGGGCAGGAGTTATCCCAAGGTCTGGTTGGTTGCAGGCAGCTCATTCTGATAAATGCATTAATTCTGATAAATACAGTTAATTTTGATAAATAATTTCAGTTTGATAAATGCATTAATTCAGATAATTGCCTTAATTCCAAAAAATACAGTTGATTTTGATAATGACATTACTTCTGATAAATGCAGTTCATTCTGGAAAATGCATTAATTTTGATAAATGCATTAGTTTTGATACATGCATTAATTTTGATAAATAATTTCATGTTGATGAATGCATTAACTCCCATAAATGCACTCCATGTACTACCTGGGAATGGCTTGGCCGTGGCTTGGTGGGAAGCAGAAGATGAGGGAAGGCACAGCACTTCCAGCTGTGCTGAAAGCAGCCTCTCCTTCTCTTGGGTTCTGTGGAATTGGGTCCATTGGATCTGATCCAGGCTGTGCTCCAGGTGCTTTCCCTCTCTGGCTCGTGCTGTGGGCAGAGCAGGATCTCTCCTGGCGCAGGCTCAGGGAGTGTTGGTGCAGCTGCCCAGGACAGCCCAGCAATCCCAGCATTGCCCAGAAATTCCTGGAGCCCTGATTCTGTGCCCATTCCCTGGGAGCTGTTCAGTGCCCCACACCCTCTGGGGAAAGAGCCTTCCCTGATGTCCCCCCCAGCCCTCTCTGGCCCAGCTCCAGCCATTCCCATTCCTGTGGCCATCCTGTTTGGGGTGATCTCACCTCTTCCCGTGCTTTCCTGGCAGGAGGGAAGTGTTTGTTCCTGGTTTGGCACATTTGGAATGTTTTCCTCTCCAAACAAGTGTCTGTATCACATTCAAAAGGATAAAGTTTCCCAAACCTGCCCACCTGCCCTTCTCCAGAGCTAATTCCATTGTGGCAAAGAAGGGAAATCCTGGAGTACCCACGGCCTCCCCTGACCAGTGTCTGGCTCTCCACAGCTGTGTGCGTGGATCCAAGGGGAAGCTGGGGGGGACAGGAGCTGCTGCCAGAGCTGTGACTGGAGCTGCTCCAGGCTGGGCTCCCAGTGGGAATCACCACCCAGAGCCTTCCCAGTGTCCTCAGCTCTCCCAGACCACTCTGCCCACAGTGGGAATATCCATTTCTTACCACGTTCCTTAATCATTCCAGGGAAATCGAGAACATTTTGGAGTCTGGGTTGTGACAACTGTCCAAGCACCTCCCCCAGACCTGCACCAAACCCCATTCCTGTTGCTGTAGGAGCAGTTTTCCTTCCCCTTGTGCCCCTGGAATGCTGGAATCCCCATGGAGATCTCTAATTCCCCTTGGAGCTGCTCAAGGACCCGGCGTTTTCCTTCCCCTTGTCCCTGGAATCCACATGGAGCTCTTTTATCCCTGGAGCTGCCCAGGGTCTCTGTGGATTCCAGGATCATTGGGGTCACAGAGAAGCAGATGTTGCAGCCCAGCAGATCCTCCAGATGTTCCACCCTCCACGAGCACCATCCCAGCTCCCCACGGGATCCTTAGGCCGGGAGATGTGGATCAGGAATTGCTCTCAGCTTCCCAGTTTGCCCAGGGAGGTTTGGGATCCCATCTCTGGAGTGTCCAAGAACAACAGGACATTCCACACAAACTCTTTGTTCAGGTTGTGTCACCCTGTGGAATGGGGTCTGGCTCTGTGTGTCCAGCTGGGATTTTCCAGGAGCCTGGGGAAGGCAGAGAAATTCCCGAGCCCCCCTGGGTGCTCTGGTAACTCTGGAATCCTCCTGTCCTGGAACCTTCAGGGGTTGGGTTTCAGGAGTTTCTCTTTGAGCCATGGAAATGTCGAGCTCCATTTTTTTGTGTGGGAAGTGGTTTTCCAGCGACATTCCTGGGAATGCAGCTCCATCCCTGCATCTCTCCGAGGTGTATTTTTGTACTTTTGAGGAGCCTGTGAGCCCTGGAAGAAAGGGAATGTTTGGATCTCATTATTCCTCATTTTTATGGTTATTTTTCAAGAGAAGTAGTTCCAGAAATAGAACCTCAGTCTCCAGTCTCCATCACATGTCCAATTATCCAGCTGGGATTATTTTATTCCATGAAAACTCCCCCAGAGATGATGACAGGATTCCAGCTCAGCCATCTCCAGCTTTCCTCCCTTTTGTGGAGGTTTGCTATGGGAAAGAGAGAGAAGGAATTGTTCTGGGTGGAAACTGTGAGGAAAATCATTCCTGGGGCAGCTCATCCTCTGCCTTGGAAGCCAAAAAATGGGGATGTGCACAGAAATCCCTTCTCCATGTGGAAACCTGGGTGGGTTTATTCCAAACAGGAGATTGGGAGGGTTTGTCCCTGCAATTTCTCCTTTCCCAGGATTTGAGCTTTGGTTGTTGGCACCTCACTGGGGACATTGTCCCTCAGGGAGCACCCTCAGCATCTTTGGATTCTGAACATCAGCCCCTGGGGGTTTTTCCTCCATGGGATTTTAGGATCTGCCCCTAAATCCAGGGTTTTCTGGGTGCCTCAGTAGCCCCAGGGGCCTGTGGGCAGAGCCTGTGGAGCACAGCAGTGTCTGTGTCCAGCCAGAGCAGGCTGTGCCATTCCAGTAATGGCAGTGGGAATGGTGCTTTGGGAGCTCTCAGACTGGATCTGCTGCAGGAGTTGGGAATGCCTTCCTCGAGGAGCTGTCCTGGTGTGTCCTGTAGGGTTTGGGACCCGGAGCCTCCAGGACGTGCCCGCTGTTCTTAATCCCATTTACTGCCAGTTCCCATTCCCGGTGGGATTTTTGGGCCTGTGTGAGGAGAGCAGGAGGGATTTTGTTTTCCCCACTGGAATCTGAGCCCATTCCAGTATGAGCCTGCTTTTCCCGTGGGCTGAGTTCCCTTGACGTGTCCCCACCCTCCCCGCAGCGACTCCGACGGGACGGCCCTGGAGACGCTTCCCGCGGCCGACTCCGGGGCTGCCGGTGCCCCCCGCGCCCGGAGCAGCGCGGCCACGCACACGGAGGGGCCCCAGAGAGCGGCCACTGCTGTCACAACTGCCACAGAAACGGCCACGAGAGACAGGTGAGGGCAGCATCTGCAATGGCTTGGGTGGGAAGGGACCTCAGAGCCCCTCCAGGGCCACCCCTGCCATGGCAGGGACACCTCCCACTGTCCCAGGCTGAGCCAACCCCCAGTGTCCAGCCTGGCCTTGGACACTGCCAGGGATCCAGGGGCAGCCACAGCTGCTCTGGGAATTCCATCCCAGGGCCTCCCCACCCTCCCAGCCAGGAATTCCTTCCCAATATCCCATCCATCCCTGCCCTGTGGCAGTGGAAGCCATTCCCTGTGTCCTGTCCCTCCAGGCCTTGTCCCCAGTCCCTCTCCAGCTCTCCTGGAGACCCTTTAGGCCCTGCAAGGGGCTCTGAGCTTTCCCTGACTGAACATGCCCAACTCTCAGCCTGTCCTCATAGCAGAGATGCCCCATCCCTCTGATCACCTTGCAGGGGGTGGGAACTAGACAGGCTTTAAGGACCCTTCCCACCCCAGCCATTCCCTGATTCCCATTGATTTTCCCTGTACTGCTCAGTGAGCGACTGGCAGGAGTTTCTGCACAGGGAGCTGAGAACGCCTCACCCCGCAGACAGCACAAATCCAGAGGGAGGGGCTCAGGTCCAGCACAAAGGCCCATGTCCAGGAGGGATGAGGGAAGCTGAGGGCGCATTGCAGGTGTGTCCCATGTCCCTAACGCTGCTCCCTGCTGTCCCTGCAGGGGTGACGAGGCCTTGCCCTGCACCGAAGCCACGTTGAACGGCCCCGCTTGATGCCGCCGCCGCCGCCCCGGGACGTGTGTGAGCCAGGCCAGGCTGCTCCCTGGTGATGCAATTTGTCAATTCTTTATTATTTTTTTTTTTCATTTTAATTTTATTTTTTAATAAATGCTGCATTGATGAGAGCGAGCTGGCGTTCAGGACCAGACACGCAGATCCAACAGCACCGATCCGTTCGGAAAGACACTCGGCATTGTCGAAATGTAGCATTGAGTTCAGTCCTCACGGGAATGACGGGCTCTTCCCAAGCCTTCTGCCTGATTTGAGTTGTCCCCTTCCCCGTGCCCCTGGTTTTTGTTTTGGATTTGGGGTTCAGTGCTGTTTTCCCAGTGTTATTGCACACAGTATTCAGCTTCTCTTGGGAAGGTAGCAGGTCCAGCGGTGGCCGGGACCAGCGCACAAATCCCGCAGCCGTGTGACCAAAGTTCCTGATGGAGCTGTCCTCGGGCAGCCTTTGCACCGCTTTGTAGAGCAATAAAGCCTTACCAGAAACATTTCACAGGAGAGGAGGAATGCCAACACTTCCACGGGAGGGAGAAGGGAGGGCTTGGATCGGGTTGGCAGGGCCGAGGCCGGGCTTGTCCCCAGCCAGAGCCGAGGAGTGACCTGTGAGGCCCAGCTGTCCGGGGAAACGGGGTGTCCCTGCATTCCAGGGCCGCTCCGGGCTCTCCCTGGACACGTGGAGATCAGGGCAGGATCTGGGCTGGGTCAGAGGTGGCCTCTCCTGCCGACGTCCGTGTTGGCCGCAGGGGGACCCTGCCCACGAGGAGGTGACCAGGGGTTTGCTGGCTCTTTGGAGACTGAATTATTGTATTTGCAAATGATGATGGAAATCCTTGTTCTGTTTGTTTTGTTCTGTTTTTAAAGTTTTTAATGGATGCAGGAACAGCAACACTTTTGCACTTTGTACCTGGTGATGACAGCGTTGGAAGGGACATGGCTGTGGCCGTGCGCGCCCGGGGAGGGGACACAGAGAGCCCTGGGGGACACCCGGGTCCCTCGGGGCTGGGGGGGAGAGCAGGGCCAGGTGAGGGGAGCACCTGGAGCTGGGATATGGGATGTGGGATAATGGGATGTGGGATGTGCCCAGGCTGGAGCCCTGCTCCTGGGAATGCTGTGCTGGTGCCGGGCTCCAAGCTCGGTGCCAGCCCGGCCTGGGGGGCACATGGGGGCACTGGGGGGGTGGGTGGGGCCACCTGGGGCAGCTGAGCTGGAACCCCCTGGCAGGTGGAATCCTGGAAAATCCTCCCTTTGGAGTATAGGCTGGAGCTTGGCACACAGGGAGCCAGAGAGCTGCTTTGGGATGCATTCCCAGCCCTGCAGGACTGGGGCATTCCCGAGGGTAGGAAGTACCTCCCATTCCCACCAAAGGCGGCCTGGCCAGGCTCTGGCTGCCCCGAAATCCTTTCCTTGTGCTGTGGTGTCTGTGTGCTCGTGGAGTGCCCTTCCCAGGGCTGGGAGGGGAGTGAGGGGAACGAGGTGTTCCCACTGTGAGGCTGGGGCTGCTCTGCTGGTTCTGTGTCCGACGGCGCCGTTCCCGCAGCCCCGGCTCCTCCCTGTGTGCCCGGATGGGTTCTGCTTGTCAGGAGAAGGGGTGGATCCCAGGAACTGGGATACTGAAGGTTCCTGGGATCCTGGAGGTTACTGGGGCTGTGGGTCACTCGTGTGCTGCTGGCAGGGCTGGGCTGACCCCAGCCCCAGTTCCTCGGGAATCACATGGCACGGGGCTCTTGTTCTGGAAGTTTTCGCTTGCTCCGTGTAATTTAAAATTAGTAATTTAAAGTTAATTGCACTGGGAGGGAAAAAAAATCTCACTTTGTGCTTTGCTTCCCCCACTTGGTGTTCAGGGATCAATCCCACTCCCAGCCAGGACTCTCAGAGGGGATCAGTTGCTTTGGGGTCCTGATTGGAGACACATTCAAGTCTTAATTTTCCAAGGACTGGTGCTAGAGTTCTGCTGGACATAGGCCTCCCTTTGGGCATTCTTGGGACGCCAGAGCTGATTCCATGGAAGCTGAAGGATCCATGTGCTGGCTGGATCCCAAGGGGATGCCAGGGTGCTCTTCCAGCCTGTTCCCTCTGCCTGCCCAGGAGCAGCTGTGCTCAGATCCGTTTGGGATCGGGAAGTGAGGGGAATGTCCTCGGCAGGCTCAGCTTGATCGTCCTTCCCGCTCGGATCCCTTCCCACGGGAGCAGTGCTTTGGCTGGGGTGAGCTCACAGCAGGGTCACCCCATGTGGCCCGAGGGACAGGACAGGGCCACCAGCCCCGGGATGCCGAGCTTTGGGAGCAGTGATTCCACCTGGACAGGGGTGGGGCAGCAATAACCCCGAGGTGTCTCCCAGAGGATGGGGCTGTCCGTGCCTTCTGCTGCAACTCCAGCCTGGAGTTCCTCGGCTTGGGCTTCGAGTCCCTAAGTGTCAGTGAGAGCTTTAATAATAATAATTCTATTAATAATAACGATTATGATAATAATGTCCTTGGGCATATCCAGATCCAAACACAGCTCACTTGTGGGGGCTCGTTAGTGGGTTAATTTATTACTTTGTGCTGAGACACATCACTGGGGCTTGGTCAGACCTGTGGAAATGCACAAATTCCATGGGTTTAGTGCCCGTGGCTGATCCCTCCATGGCTGGGACTGAGGCTCTCAGTTCATTCCACCTCTGCACTGCCCTGGGATTGTTCTCCCACCAGCCAGAGGCTGATCCAGAACCAATTCCTGCTGCTTGGGCTGCCGGGGTTTGCAGCTCCAAACATCCAGAGACAGTTCCTTACCTGGCTCCAGTGGTTTTGTGGGGAAACCAGGAATAGAAATTCCTTCTAAGGCAGAGCTTCCCATCCCTCCAGAGGCACAGTAGGTTGGTGGGGCTTGGAGTGTCCCACTTGGAGTTTTCCTTCTCCCTGTGCTCCAGGGAAGGGCTTCCCAGGGCTGGAGTAGGACCTCTTGGCTACTGAGGATGGAATTCCGTGTCCCCCTGGCCCTCCATCCCCTGGCCCTGCTCAGCTTCATGGCCAGGCAATGAAGGCTCTCCCCAGGTCCTGCTCTGTGCTCCCCTGCTGCCTCGTGGGCAGTGCTTGGACTCTTCCATACCCACAGGGTGTCCGTAGTGCCGGGATGGCCCCTGGGGCTGCCGAGGCCCGGGATGGACACGGAGCTCTGTCATTCCATGGGTGTTTATCCACACATGCCTGGATCTTATGGGCAGCCTGGGAAGGGGCCCTGGGAGCACAAGGAGCTGGAGTGTTATCTCAGCAGAGCTCCAGGATCAAAAGCAAAAGCAGCAAGGCCAAGTTCCTGGGAGATGGTTCTGGAATGTTCCGTGCAGTGCCCGCTGTGATCCCGCTGTGCCGGCTGCTCCACAGGGGACAAGAGGGAAGGAGGGGAGGGGGCTCTTGTGCACAGTTGGAGTTAAAACCCATCCCTTTGGCCAATCCCAGGTAACTCCTGGATCGTGGCACATCTCTCTGGGTGGGATGTGGGAAGAACGGGCTCCTTGGGGCATGGGAAGGTCACGTGGTGTTGGGAGTGTCCCCATCGTTGTCACATCGGTGCCCCAAGTCCCGGGGTGGCACCTGCATGCTGAGTGGAGGGAGGGGAGCACAGCAGGAGGGCTTGGAATCCCAAATCCCACCATGTGGAGCCGTGATCTGACAGGGCTGGAGTGGCTGGAATTGAGCATTCCTGGGGCTCAGGACAGGCTGGGGGGGTTCTGTACCCCCTCAATCCAGGGGCATCCAGAGGCGTGTCCCAAATTCTCTGTGTGTCCCAACAAGTGAGATTCTCTTCGCATTGCACTCAGCACCCTGGAAGGGCAGCCAGCAAGGAACATCTCAGCATTCCCTCAGCAATTCCACAGCCAAAAGCTTCCCTAAATCACAATTCCCGCTTCTCCTGGGGTATAGCAGGCAGGCAGGCAAAACTCCTGGTGTTAATTGGGATCCTGTGTCCTCAGCACAGCCTGAGGGAAGCTCTCCGAGCATCCCAAGGCTTTGCTGCCCCTGGGATGGAATCCCAAGGTTCCATCCCAAAGTTTCATCAAGAACATCTCTTTGGAGAGCTGCAGGTGGGCAGGGAGTGGAAGCCCTGGGGGCACAGATTGAAAAAAAGAGAAAAATGTTAGCAAAACAAAATAGAAAAACCCCAATGTCACCTTCAGCGTCTGCTCCAAAGGGTCGGGCATCCCAGTTCCCAGATTTCCCAGTGGAAGGTTTGGAGTGAAGGTGCAGGGACATTCCCAAAGAACACATCTAAAGGAAATACCACTTAAATTCCTTTCCTGTTCCCCAGTGGCATCCCAGAGTCATTTTTCCCACATTGGCCAGCCTGATTTAACAGTGGCAATCCTTGGAGCACATCCCCGTGCCAGGGGAGCTCCTCCCCATGCCGGGCATTCCGGGTTTGCTCCACCCTGAGGCTCCGTGTGCTCCAGCCTGGGCTCGGTCCCTGCAGCCACCAAGCGCCTTCACATCCCTCCTGCCCTGCCCTTCCCAGGGATGGAGCCTTTCCTGGGCAGGAGCCCTTTCCCAGGGATGGAGCCTTTCCTGGGCAGGAGCCCTTTCCCAGGACAGCTGGGTGTCGCCTCTTGGCGCTGAACCATCTCCTGGAGGAACTTTGCCACCATTTCTTCATCTCGTGGGATCTGAGCCTTCCCCTTCCCCTGAGCTGATCCCATTTCCCAGTGGTCTGGGTTACCTGGTTGGGTAAATCCTGCTGGGAGAAGAGCCCCAATTCCTGCCTGGGCCATCCCAAAGGAGTGGGAGATGCTCCCATTCCTGTGGGTGCTCCCAGGGCAGCCTCAGGCCCTTCCTCGCTCTGCAGGGAAATCCAATTCCTCCACCTCCTCCCAGCCCTGGGTGCCAGGGAGAGCTCTGGGAAGGGGAAGGCACCCGGAGGTCAAGGCAGGTCCATGGTTTGGGAACGTGGCCATTGGCACAGGGAGGTCTCAGCTCTGGGCATCCCAGACCAGTAAAAACCAGTCAGACTGGAGAGTTCCCAGCTTTGGACACCACAGGCCTTGAGATCCCAACTCCTCGGGGATCCCCCTGATCCTGAGAGGACCCTCCTGCTCCCGCTGGGTGGGCTGGGAGCTGATCCATCGGGAAAACTGGAACCGATCTATTGGAAAAACCAGAGTGTGCACTTAGGGAAGGGCTCCAGAGGTATCCGGGGTGTGTCTCAGGTGTGTCCAGGGTGTATCCAAGGGGTATCCAGGGGTGTGTCCAGGGTGTGTCCAGGGCGTGTCCAGGTGTGTCTGCGGTGTATCCAAGGGGTATCCAGAGTTTATCCAGAGTGTGTCCAGGGTGTGTCTAGGGTGTATCCAGAGTTAATCCAGGATGTGTCCAGAGTGTATCCAGGGAGTGTCCAGGGTGTATCCAGGGAGTGTCCAGGGTGTATCCAGGGTGTATCCAGGGTGTATCCAGGGTGTGTCTCAGGTGTGTCCAGGCTGTGTCCGGGCTGTACCCGTCTTCCCAATGTCCTGTCACTCGTGGACTGGCTCTGAACTGGTTTAAACTGGGCTCGGTGCTGCCCCCAGAGAATTCCTGATCTGCTCATCCCCGGCCACCGCTGCACACGTCGGGATTGGGAGCTCTTCCTGCCATTTCCCATTCCCACTGGCCTGGCTCCGTAACACCCTGGGGAAGCTGTTCCTGCCGTGGAACATTTCCCATTCCCACTGGCCTGGCTCCGTCCTGTGCCTCTTCCCTGTGCTCTCCTCCCAGGTGACAGGAATGTGCCACGCTGGCCTTCCGGCCGTGTCCAGGATGGAGCCGTGTCCTCCGGAGCCACCGGGGCAGGGAAGGGCTGGAGGAATCCCTGGAGCAGGGAATCCCCGCAGCCATTCCCTGGGAGCTCCCAGAGCTCAGCCCTGGCTGTGGAATGGGGTGTGCTGGTGTGGAGTGCAGAGCTGTGTCCGTGGAAAACACGGGATGGGGGGCGTTAGCGTTGACTGTTCTCCCTGGGATCTGGTATCGGGATTCTTCCCTTCGCTCCACTGAGATTGGATCTGGGATTGAGGCATTTCTGCTCTGGAATTGGCTCTGGAATTCAGCAGTGTTAATTCATAATTGCCTGTGTTAATTAGTGACATGTGCCAGTGGCAGGAATGGTGCCCTTGGAGAGTCGGAGCAACTCCAACATTCCATCAGTGAAAGTCTGAGATCCTTTGGAAAATGGGTTGGATCCGTTCCTGTTGTTTTCGTCCTGGATAACGGTTCTGACTTCACTGGGAATTCTTTTGGGTTTGGGCTGAGAATGAGATGTTTGATCCTGGTTTTTTTCCTCCGTGGTGGGAAGTTCTAAAAGTATCCCATGAGTTTTCCAGGTGCATTTGGGCTGAATTTCAGGATAAATGAATGGAAAAGGAACAATTTGGCTGCTCCCCGGTGGCTTCGCTCATCTGAACCTCTCTTACCTCATCCAGGAAGGGCTCTGTGGTTCCTCAGCTCCCACCTGGATTTGTACAGAATTCCCAGTATTCCCTGGTGGCTCTCACCTCTCCCAGCAGTGGGATATTCCCATGGAAAGTGTATTTTTGTATTTGATGCCAATGGGAAGAGAGGGATTTTCCTCTCTCCCTGAATTCGGGGCTTTTCTAGAGGGCAGAGCCTTCCTTTCTATTTTTGATTCCCTCAAATTCCTTGGACAGATGGAAACGAGGAAAAAATCTTTTCTCCTTTAATTTTGATGCTCAGAGGTAGTTTTGCAGAACTTTGTTGGAATTCTGGGAATGCTGTAGGAATTCCCCTGCTGGGGGTGGGTTTGGTGCCTTTGGCAGTGAAGGCGCTGCCGAGGATCCCCTTGGCCGGATCTCATGGATCCAGGCGTGGAATGGAATTGTCCACAGGCACAGCAAATGTTCTTGGAGACCTCCTCTCCATGGAAGTGCTTCTCCCAGTCTCTGCTTTCCCAAATTGCTGCTGGAGAACCTCGTGTGGCCCTTGGTGTGCTGGGATTGGGACAGGGCAGGTCGGCTGCTCCAGCCTGGAGCCCGGAGCTGGTCCTGGAGTTCCCCTGTTCCGTGGTCCTCACGTGCCTTCCATGTCCTCCTGTGAATTCCTGGCTCCCTGGAGTCACTCCCTGGCCCTTGGAGTCATCCCTGGGTCCTTGCAGTTCCCTGATCCTCACGTCTGTTCCATGGTCCTTGCACTTGGTCCTTGCAGCCATTCCTTGGCTCTCCTGAGCATTCCCCGCTCCTCACAGCCATTCCCTGCTCCCTGCAGCCATTCCCTGCTCCTCACAGCCATTCCCTGCTCCCTGCAGCCATTCCCTGCTCCTCACAGCCATTCCCTGCTCCTCACAGCCATTCCCTGCTCCCTGCAGCCATTCCCTGCTCCTCACAGCCATTCCCTGCTCCTCACAGCCATTCCCTGCTCCCTGCAGCCATTCCCTGCTCCTCACAGCCATTCCCTGCTCCTCACAGCCATTCCCTGCTCCCTGCAGCCATTCCCTGCTCCTCACAGCCATTCCCTGCTCCTCACAGCCATTCCCTGCTCCCTGCAGCCATTCCCTGCTCCTCACAGCCATTCCCTGCTCCTCACAGCCATTCCCTGCTCCCTGCAGCCATTCCCTGCTCCTCACAGCCATTCCCTGCTCCTCACAGCCATTCCCTGCTCCCTGCAGCCATTCCCTGCTCCTCACAGCCATTCCCTGCTCCTCACAGCCATTCCCTGNCTTCCCTTCCCTTCCCTTCCCTTCCCTTCCCTTCCCGAACCTTCCCGAACCTTCCCTTCCCGAACCTTCCCTTCCCGAACCTTCCCGAACCTTCCCGAACCTTCCCCTGGATCCTGTTAATTTGCAGTTCATTCCCATGTATTCATCACATCCCTGCAGTTCCCATCCCTGCTCCTCCCCTCTGCCCAGACCTGCTGCAGCTTTCCCAAAAAAGGTTTTGCTCCCTCAGACACTTCCAGCTCCGAGGCCGCTCGGGTCCGGGAGCTGTTGCAGGGCACAGCAGTGACCACACTGGAAGTTCCAGAGTAGTCCAAAGCCTTGGATTTAGTCTGGAAGGAGCCATCTCTTCCCACTCCAGCTTGGATCCAGTCCCGTTCCATCCCAGGTCACAGGAAACAGGGAAGGAGAACATCCTGAGCCCCTGGATAACAATCATTCCCAGTTCCCACTGCTGTTCCGAGTGCCTTAAATCCATCCCAGTCCCAGCAATGGATTCCTGTTCCCTGTGCTCTTCCTCCTCCACCTCACAGCTCCTTATCCCAGTCCATCCATCCCAGTATCCCAGTTCGTCTATCCCGGTATCCCAGTTCATCCGTCCTTGTATCCCAGTTAGTGCATCCCTGTATCCCAGTTCAGCCATCCCTGTATCCCAGTTTGTCCATCCCAGGATCCCAGTTCGTCTGTCCCAGTATCCCAGTTCATCCATCCCAGTATCCCAGTCCATCCATCCCTGGTGTCCCCATGGAGCCCCTGGCTGCTCTTCCCTCTCCAGCAGGATTTGGTCACCGGGAACTTCCACAGGAGCCCCCAGGGCCCCTTCCCTGGGCTCTCCCGGGATTTGGGATGTGAGGATGATGGTTGGGATGGGCCCTGGGCCCTGCCAGAATTCCATGAAACAGAAGGAAAACATCCTTTGGGACTCCTCAGCTCCCAGGGTTCCCTTTGGGGCCATCAGGGAGAAGTTGGTCCTTTCCCAAGGGATAACAATGATCCCAGGGCATGGAATGGGAATTCTGTGTTCATCCCACCTGCTCCAGAGTGATCCCAGACTCCAGCCTGGGCATCAGAACTGTCTCTGAGTGGGGCAGGAACTGGGCTGAAAAGCACCAGAAAAAATGGATTATTCCTGATTTTCTGATGGAATGGAATTAATCTTTAATCCCAAATATTTTATTATTTAATGGAATTTAAATTAAAACTTCCCAGGCCTGTAAATATTCCCCCCTTTGGAATATAAACATTCCCCCGCTGGATCTGGGGGTTTTGGAATGGAAAGGGATTTCCTGCCAGACATTCCCAGAGAAATCCCTGATGAGCTTTTCCCTCTTCAGATTGTCCCTCCCTCCCTGGCCGCCGGGAGCAGAAAACACCGGGAATGTTCAGAGCTCCCGTGTGAGGGGGCACTGCTGGGATCCAGCCTTAACCTGGCCCTGGGCACAGAGGGGGTGGCTGGGATGAGGAATTCCCTGCTTTGGGCCGGGATTTCCCTGGCTGGGATCCCAGGTGGGACTGCCCGGGGGGATTTATGGCCAATTCGGGAACAGGACCTGACCCCCATTCCCCAGTTCCCAAGGGAGCCAGAACCTTTCCCGTGGGTTTCCCCTTCGGCTGAGGCCATGACCCGAGGGTTGGACCAAGAGATGAGGATGAGGAGAGACCTTGGGATTAAAATCCTCAGGATTCCAGGGAAGGAGTGGTCGGTTTCTCCCCCAGCCCTGGGGACAGGCGGGAGCATTCCAGAGGGGCTGGATCCATGGAATGAGGGCAGAGGGGACACTCGGGGACAGGCAGGAGTATCCTGGTGGTGGCAGCAGGAGCTGCTCCGCGGGTCCCTGGCTCCTCCTTCCCTCCCTGCGCTCCCATTCCCAGTGTTTGCTGTAAATAGGGAATATTTATATAAATTTATTGCAGAGGTTTCTAAACTCACCCGAATCCCGTTTTTCCCAGAGCTTTTGGCTTTGCTGGGAGCTCCTGGAGCAGGAGATTTGCACCTTCCCAGTGGGCTCCGGCGTCAGTACAAATCAGTCCAGTCCCAATCCCAATCCCAGGTACTGGGCAGAGCCGGGAATTCTGGGGGTCCCAGGGCTGAGAATGGAGCGAGTCCTTCCCGTATTTTGTCCCAGTTCCATTTTCTCTGGGCAGGAGAGGCTGTTCCAGGCTGGAGCTGTTCCAGGCTGGAGCTGTTCCAGGCTGGAGCTGTCCCAGGGTGTCCCTGGCGCTCCAGGAGGAGGTCGAGGATTTTCCCTTTTCCTTGTTTCTGTCTTTGCCTTCCATGTCCGACCCGGCAGTTGAGGGGAGTTTGGGTGGAAATGTGGAGTTTTCCAGGCATTTTCCTTGAGGGGCCATTTTCCAAACCTTTCCTTTTTCCGGCCCCGGGATCCGTGGGGGGCGATCCCTGCTGGCACGTCCCGATCTCCAGGGGTTCCTGGTGGTTTTCCTGCAGGGTGAATTTGCTCCGGCAAATCCCCCTCGGCTCCGCTTTCCCGCCCGGCCTCTCCCGTCCATCGCACTCGGAATAGTCCATGTTTGCTGTTGAGTTGGAGCCTCTGGAGTCGCTTTTCCAGGGCTTTTCCGTCCCTCCCGGGGGCTCGTTGGGAACATTCGGCTCTGTGACTGTTAGCACAAACCATGGATTCATCCCGGGAGCCCCTGGTGCCGCCCCGGCCCCGAGTTCCAGCTCGATCTAAGAATGACCCAGGCCAGGCTGTTTGTTGGGAACAACTCCGGATCTCCGGGAGAGCCGGAGCCTCTGGGATCGCAGCAGGGCCATCCAGGGGTGTCCCGAGGGAGTGGATTCCATCCGGGATGTGTGGCCATCCCGGCGGGGTCCGTGCCCATCCCAGGCCGTGCCTGGCTCCCGGCCTTGGCTCCTTTTGGGAAAAGGCCTCGGGAATGGCGCCTCTGCCGTGCCCACGTCCCAGCCGAGGCTGAGCTAATTCCAGGCTGTGGGATGGGAGCCGCAGCCTTCCCTGAGCACAGGAGATCCCATAAATCCAGCAGCCCGAGTCGTGGGAGGGGATTCATGGACTGGGGAGTGGTGCAGGGGGTCCCCAGCCCGAGCCCGGGTTTCCAGCGTCGCTCGCTCCTCCTCCTCCCGCTCTTCCCGAGCCGCGCCGCGGTCCCGAGCTGAGGCTCCCTGGAAGCCTCCGCTGGCAGCGGGGACGTCCCGGCCTTCCCAGGGTCGGGGGTCCCGGCGGGAGGAGCGAGCGGGGCGGACTCGATGCCTTTCTCCACAACCACCGGCCCCGCAAAGCAATAAAACCACGGGAGGGGCCGCGGGGACACCCCGGGATCCACGAGGGCGCTGCCGGGGGAGCCTTCTCACGATGCCAACTGCCCTTAAATTGGGATCCGGGTCTTTGTAAGCAATGTCTGTGTATTATGTGTAAATATGAGGGACAAATTTGAAATTACTGCCTTTTCCCTGTTTATTTTTCTGAGTAATTCCAGATGTACTTTAGTCTCTCTACTGTCAAAACTTTTATATTGTAAATCTGATGCTGGTGGCTTTTTTGGTTATTTTGGTTTTTGGTTTTTGGTTTTTGGTTTTTTTTTTTTTTGGTTTGGTTTTGTTTTTTTTTTTTTTTTGTAAAAAAGCGACCAAAAAAGAAAAAAAAAAGAAGAAAATAAGAAAAAGGAAAAAAAGTCTGCATCTCTCTATGTTGTCAGTTTTAGGCTGTAAATTCCAACTATCAATAAAAGCTCAAAATTCACGTGCCGGTGCTGGGTTCCTCCGTCCTGCCGGACATGCCGAGGGTCCCGCGGGGCTTCGGGACGGGCGGGAGTGGCACCGGGAGCGCGGCTGGGCCGGGGAGCCGCCGGTGCTGCCGCAGGGACCCGGGGCCTTCCCCGCTATCACCGGAACGGGGAGGTTTGGAGTCGCCATCCCTGCGGGTGTCCCGGCCCAGCCGAACCGAACCGTTCGGGATTCCCGCACGGGCCCCGGGGCAGCAGGGAGGGAGGGAGGGCCCGGCCCCAAAGCCGCGGCCCCGGCGAGCGCAGGGCGGTGACCGCAGCTCCGCCAGAGCTGCCCCGGCGAGCACCGGCACCGGGATCCCCCGGAAACCGCAGCGCCGAAGGCGGAGCCGGGGAGGCCACCAGGGAGCGGCCGCACAGCCCAGCCCTGCTCCCCGGGCCGCTGCTGTCCCTCCTTGCCCAGCAGCAGCAGCGGCCCCAGGGAGGATCGGAGGATTTGGGCACAGAATTTGGCACAATCCGACGGGATTGGGATTTCCTCACAGTGCAGCTGCCACAACCCAACAACGGGAGCCAAGGCCCCTGGTTCAGTCATGGAATCCCTGAGGCTGGAAAAGCTCTCCCAGTCCCAGCTGTGCCCGATGCCCACCTTGTCCCCAGCCCAGAGCCCTGAGTGCCACATCAGGAATTCCTTGGACACCTCCAGGGATGGGCACTCCAAACCTCCCTGGGCAGTTCCAGTGTCTGACCACCCTTTCCATGGGGAAATTCCTGCTGATGTCCCCCTTGCCCCTGCCCTGGCCCAGCCTGAGGCCGTTCCCTCTCCTCCTGTCCCTGTTCCCTGGGAGCAGAGCCCGACCTCCCCGCTGTCCCCTCCTGTCGGGTTGGAATGGTGGCAGCCCGAGCAGATCCAGGGCAGGACAAGGGTCCCTGTGCCAGCGCTGTGCCAGGGACACCCCCCAGGAGCTCTGTCCTGTGACACAGGGACAGCGAGGGCCCGAGGACAGGAGCTGAGCCTGTCCCTGTCCCTCTCCCTTGTTCTGTCCCTGTCCCTCTCCCTGTCCCGAGTCTCTCCTGTGTTTCCCAGTGCTCAGCAAAGCAAAAGGAGCATCTCATATTAATTTTTTTATTAAATTCCGTTAGTTTTCTCTTTATAGAATAACCTTTTCCTCTAGGCACAAATACAATACAAGGACTCTGCATGTTTGACACAATGTACAGAAACTTCAATAATCTACAACTGCTCAGGTAAGTTACAAAACCTCCGTGTTACACCTGCACAGCCAGTATGGTACAGAGGGACGGGGGCGACTGTACAAAGAGCTCTGCACTGAAATAAACCGCCGGACTTTAAAAACAAGACGGGTGGAGGGGCTGGCGGAGCTGGGGGGGTCAGTCCTGGGGGTGCTGGGGGGCCCGGGCAGCAGCGGGGCCACAGTGACCCCACGGAGCCCACCT
>VZRX01018959.1:193200-225951 GCA_013398075.1 Notiomystis cincta | reverse complement strand
AGGGCTCTCCTCCTTTACTCTTCTGCTTTCCCAGTTTCCATGGGATGCTGTCAAAACCCTTCTTGGTGGTGCTTCTCCTGTGAAACCAGGTCTCTGTGAACTTTTGGTGATACAATGACTTCACTGCCTGGTGAACAAGAGGAGAATCTGGGAAAGAAGCCAAAGCATGATTCTACTACGGTAATTATTATTATTTCCATTAGCAACTATGGCAGGCAAAGTTATGATAAACAAGGGAGAGATAAGTGCGATTTGTAGGTGTTTAAACCCTTCTGTGCATTTATTTAAAAAAAATATTTATTTTTCTCCCTGAATACAAACACTGATTTAAAGCTTGGAACAGATTGCTTCATTTTCACCCAGAGCCTGGTGATATTGGGGGTGCCCGCAAGTGGGGCAGCGCAGCCTATTCATTCTCACACAGTACCTACCACACAGCAGGCAGCAGTCTTGACTGCAGGTGAGATGTCCTCTCCTCTGACAGCATCTGGAGGGCCAGAGAGGCATTGGCACTTCCCTGAGGGGGACACTCCCCTCCAAGAGTTGTGCTGGCTGCCCATGCATCTTCCTCACCCAGGAGGTGCGTGGGCAGCGCTCACCTCGGCTGGCACCGTGGTTCATCTGGCGTGGACCCAGCTGGCTGCAGGTGAGAGCAGCCTCCTGAGGATGGTCTCAGGTGGAGGATTTGGACAGAAACGAGCCTGAGAGTGCAGAAAAGAGGGTAGGAGAGAGGCTGCTTTGTGATGGTAACTGCTAGCGTAACTGTGCTGAGGCAGCTGTTAAAAACAGTGATGCTTAAAAAGCAAGTTTTACCCCTGATGGTAAACGATGTGGTAGCAGAGACTCTAGAGAGGGAAACCTCCTGCTCAGCCCCCTGCAGAGCTGTAAGGCAGCAGCTGGTAAGAGAGCAGTGGCTCCAAAAATACTTGTGGAAACTGCAACACCTCTGCACATGCTGCCTGGTCCCTTGGTTCCCCCTCCGGGCAAACAAAAAGGAGCACAAAAAAGTAAGTAAAACTGAGGGCTCAGCCTTTCCCAGTGATTGGGAACCACAAGTAGGTTTCTCTGAGTTTTAAGGATACATGAGGAGAGCAGTGAGTACCTGCTCTTGGCTTCAAGAGAAAAGAAAGGGTTTGGGGAGACTTCTTTATGCAGAGTAGCACTGATCTGAGCTTTTAATAATGCAGTGGACTTGTAAGTGTTCCAAACTGTGAGATTTTTGAATTAATTTTTAATCCATGGTTTAACATTAAAGATTAACGTGTGTTTCAAATTTCAGAGAGGGAATTTACCCCTGAAAAGCTAACTTCCTTCAGTGGCTTCTTATGGTTTTGTTCTATTTTACCTTTTCTTTAATTTTTTTTTTCTTTTTCTCCCTGCTGGGTGCATAAAAAAAATAAAAACCAACAACCAAAATCAAAACCAAAAACTCCCCCAACAAACAGCAAACAAACAACCCAACCAAAACAAAGGGAAAACCCAGTATACAGGCTGTGCTTGGGGAGTTTTCAACTTGTTGTTAAACCAGTGTCCAATTGGGCTCTTTCATATTAATGCTGCTCTGTGTGCTCTTAGACTTGGCAGGAGAAACAACATCTGTGTGAAAAACTGAGCCAGCTGTGCAAAAAAAAAAAAGTTAGTTCAGAGCAGTTGTGTACTTTGCTGCTTGGGCATAAGCAACTTCTTGCATCTGTTACAGAGGGGAAATCTGCAAAGTGTTTTCCTGAGACTTCTACTCTAAAAGACAAGGGAAGCTTGTAGCAGTTTTATGTTTGCAGAAGTTAGCAGCTGTTGTAAAAGGGAATTCAGGACATCATGGAAAGGGAAGGAGAGAGGGCAAGCATAAAATCAGATGGCACTGTGAGGCTTGGTCACCCAGGGCTAACTCTCAGATCTTGGCACCAGAAAATAAGGTGGTAAGGAGTGAGGCGCATTGTCAGGTACAGTAACAGCAGCATCTGCAAAGTCTCCTTTCTGCATTTCAAGCATGTTATGATCATACTCTGTGTTTTTTGAAAAGCTGCTCAATAGGTTTGGAGCATTTTATAAGCATTTGATATTTCCTTGAAGGTGCCTGCTTTGTGCATCCCAGCCTGGAATGTTTTGGGGCAGCACCACTTGCAGAAAATATTTGCACTTAGAATCATGTTGGCCTCCAATGGAGCTGAACCCTCTTGGTTATTCTTTTTTTCTCCTTGATAAGATGTGTGTGTGTGTTAATTTGAAATCAATACTAATACTTGGTACAGTGGTGGAGAGAATGATTAATAGGCAGAGCAAGGCCCATGAATCAGGTTCTAAAGTCCTGTTCCTGTCTCGCCATTGACCTGCTGCATGGTGTTTGGGTGAGTTATATCCTCTCTCCATCTTGGTTTCTCTCACTGCAAAATGGAGACTCTGCATTCCTTCCTGGCATATTTTAGAGCTGCCAGTGCAACTTTCTGCATTTGAATTTTTCAGCATGATGCTGTGTACACGACTAGAGTGCCAGAGGGCTGGCACTGGCTGGAGGGGAAAGTGCATAGCATTTAGGAAAAATCAGGCTCAGTGATCTTGGCTTGGATGCTTAGAGCTGCAGGTGTTTGAGCTCTGGGTACATGATGAGCAAGGAGGGCCTCCCAGCTCTGGGATGTTTCCCTTTGCACCCTGTGCTGGCAGATGCAGATTTATATTAATCTGTTTGTGTACATTGCATCTATTGGTCCTGCTTCCAACATACAATGTGGGAATGATTAGCCCAAATGACTGGAGTGTCAGGAGCTGGTTTCTAGTCAGCAACACTTGTACCAGAGCTTTGGGTTTTGGTGTAGGCAGGTTGGAAAGATTGCACTTCCAGAGGGCAGGGAGCATGGATGTGTCGCTGTGGTTTATGTGTGGAATCTCTGTGCCTGACATTCTCCCCTTGAGCACCATGGGGACCAAACTTCACATGGGAACATCTACAGATCCAGAACTCTTGGTGTTCCCTTGAGAAGATTGTGATGGAGTTGTTTGTAGCTAAAGCTGGTAACAAACTGAACCTTTATTCCAGGGAAGTCCTAATGTACCCTCTCTGTTTCATTTCATATCGTAGTGAGAGATCAGATCCTGTAACGAAGGACCAAAAATCAGGGTAAATTTCCACTGGGAAGAGAGACTATTCACATGATGTTGAAAGGCCATAGTGTATTAAGTATGCATGTGTGTATTCACTGTACTGGTACTGCATAAAATTATGCAAAGTCAGAATTTATGTAATATCTAAATATATGGAAAAAGTTTAAATGGATTGAAATAAAGTGTTCGTACCTTATTGAACTGAAGTGTGCCAATATTACCATAATTAAATGGGGAAGTCAAAGCAATTCATTTTCTCTTCACTCACTGAAAATGTCATCAAAGTTGATATTCTTACAACCTATTTTGATTTTAATGAAAACTCTTCTTTTCCCAGTGGAAAATTGTCCTTTTACAACCTCTTTTAGACAGCTCAACTCATAATCTGAAACATTCAATTACTGACCTGACATTTGCCAGGCAAAAGACAAATTTGGGTTTTCTTTTCTTTCCAATTTAAATGAAAAAGAGCCTGCCTTGGGTTTTTTTTCTTTCTTTCTGTTTGCTTGTTTTTAATAATTTTAATAATTTGAAATCCAAAGTAGTTTGGGATTAATGAAGTTGAAGATATGGAAGTTCTAATGTCTTTGAATATGCTCATGTAAACTAGTTTCAATCCAACTGCTTTGAGAGACTTTGCTTTAATCAGTCCTGTTTGGACACAGGGAAGTTTCATGGTGATTTTCCACATTCTTAAGCCTTAAAGGCTCTCTCTCCTATGAACAAGCTACAGGAGTTTTATTTAAGCCCCAGTTTGGCAAGGTACTTAAACACGTGCCTAATTTTTAATCATTAAATATATTTCCACTGACTTACCTGCCTTTAGTGGAATTTTTAGGACATATCAAATGCACCCAATGTCTGGCTGAGCAGCCCTGGCTCCAGGTGGGCAGTCTGCTGGCCATGCAGGTGGCAGCTTTGGTGAAGCAGGACTCAGTCAGGTCACAGAGCAGAAACATTTTTAAGGGAGCTCAAACGTGCGGTGAGCAACAAACATTGGCCAAGTATCCTTCCACTTGCAAAGCTCCACAGGATGAGAGCATTTCATAGACAAGACACAAAATGGATGTGGAAAGCAGATAGCAAATTTGTTGGCATTGCCTCAGCCAAAAGTTATGGGTTGCTGGACCAGATCCTTTAAGAATCTGATACTCATCCTGGTGACAGTCCCTCCTGACCTCAAGGAAAACAAGATCAGTCTATTAATGAAAACTTCTCAGAAAGGGCTTGGGAGGTTGATTCCTCGGGAGTTGCATTTATTTTAATTTATTTAAATATAATTATATTATTTAAATATTTTTAAATATTCAATTTTATTTTGTTGTGTCTTAGGCACCCCTTTATTAAGGGAGGAGCCCACCATAATCCCCCACAGGCCAACATAAGCAGCCATGGAGTGATGATGGTGCTGGAATATCCCAGAAAAAATGATAACATTAGCACCTGAGCACGAGCTGTTTGGATTGAGTGAGGAAGGAGATGGGGCTGGAGGCGCTGCCTGGGAAGTGTCCTGAAAGCACAGAACCTTCTGCAGGGCTCTGCCATTCTCATCTGTACCAAACACAAGGGTACCAGAGGGAAAGAAAGGAGCCTTCAAACAATGGGAGATCAGGCAGGATTAAGTGGGAACTCAGAAAACACAGCAGATGCTTCTTTCTGCTCCCTGTGAAAGGGGAAAGTGATAATGGTGGAAGAAAGAAGGTAGGAAATGAGATAGAGATAGGGAGATACATCAAAGGGGAACACAGGTTAGGTGGCCCCAAGAAGCATTGGAGGAGTTCCCCTGCATTTGGCTTGGAGAAGTGAAGCCACTTCTTGGAAGTTATTTCCTACCTCCAAACCCCACTGCCCACACTCCCCTGAACTTCCTAAACCCCAATTCCGGCTCCCACAGTCCTCTTCCCAAAGCTCTCCTCCCTGAAGCTGTGCTCATTCCCTCTCCAACCTGAACTACATCTGGGCCAGCTTCGCTCTCCCCCTTGTGGGGAACCTTGCTCATACAAGAAGTCCCAGCTCCTTAGAGTCCTCATTGCTGTGGCCTCTGGCTTTGTGCCATCCCCACATGGGAGCACTCCTGTTCTCTGGGGAGCCCATCAGTGTCTGGGTGGGTGGATGCATTGTGCTGCTCTTCTCTTGCTGCCTCGTTTTTTCTGGAATGTGCAGCAGCACCAGCAAGGCCCGGGGTTTCATGTGGCCACCTGAGGTTCCTGGAGGACTCCCAGATCGTGTCAGTTGTGTCTGCAGGGAGGGAGACAAGATGCACTATATCCCTGGATCTTCACCCAGCCTGTGTCTAATAGGGCAAGCCCTGTCCCTTTTTTGTTCGTCACCCTCTGCTCTTCCTTCTTTTGGAGGAGGTTGGACATAGCTCCTGATGCTTTGGGTAAAAGTACTTGGTTGAACCATAGGTTGGGATATTTGCACTGGAGTTTGACCTAAGGATGGTTGTGTCAGGCAGCTGCAGCCCACGCTACTCTCCCCACCACACATGAGTTGTATATTCCAGCCTGTCCACCCATTCATCCTACCTCCCCCTGTGCCAACTCCCCTCACTGGACTTTAATCTCATTCCTTATGGGCTCTGTCCTTCCCACTCAATATACCATTGAATATATTTAAACCTTGAGTTGTTTTCCCTTATTAAGCAGTTTATCACTGTTGCAATCTTTTTTTTTTTTTTAAGCCAGGAGAGAAGGAAGAAATTTATTCTTTCTACCATAAATCATTTACAAAGCTGCTGGGCTGTTAATGTATTTTTTATGTCTCGGCAAACAGAAAATAGAAGTGAGTGTCTTAGGAAAGCTTTGCCGACCTGTTTTAATTTCAGCTTCCTAACCCTGACTCTCAGTTCCCCAGTCTTGGGAGCAGGTACATTTCTCTTGTAGAGGCACCAGTGGATACCTTCTCCCCAAGGAGACAGCTCTGCTGTGTCAGCAATGTCACGTGCTGTTGCCAGCACTTGGCACTGATCCGCAGTGTGACACATCTCTGCTGACTGGGCTGTGCTGGGAGAATACTAGCAAAGAAATGGGATCAGGGAGGGTGGGAACTCGAGCCTATTTTTGCTTTCAGATCCTGGGAAGAGCTCTAATGAGATGCCCCCTCTGGGGTAAGCATGTTACACGCAGCTATCAATTCATCCCATGTAGCCTCAACCCGTACTTTTCCTGTGTGGGCTCAGGTGTGGTTACAGATACCTGCAGGGATGCTTGAGGATGCTTTCAGAGACAGGGCTGGCCACGGTGGAGTTTCCCAAATGTTAAGAGCTGGCTTCTGTGAGGTTTTGCAACCTGTTTCAGGGAAATTAAGCCAATGTATGCCTTCACTGCTCTCACTCAGCTCTGTGCCTTTTCCCTCGCTCAGGAAACGTAGATACCAATCTTCGTGTAAAAGGTGAATTTTCCTTTCTGGTGTGCTGTGACAAGCAATAAGATAATTAAGGGGAGGGATGTGGGAGGTTTCTGTTGGCATCCCAGTTAGAGGAAGGGGTAAGTCTGCAGCTCAGAGCTGCAGGCTTTTTGCAAACTCAAGCTGAGCTTCTTACCTTAAATGTACTTATATGAACGTTTGATAAACTTTCATCCTGAAGTCAGTTTAGCTAAATTAACTGGCTGTGGTCATTTAAAATGTTCCCATCCTACATCCATTACTGTAGGATGATGCCTCTGCTGTAGCAGTGAGCAGAACAGGACAGCGTGTCTGCAGTGCAGCTTTCCCCTCTCACAGCAAAGGAAGTTAGCCAGCCTGTCCCCACACCTTCCTCAGCAAGTTATGCTGCTTATGCCTAGCTGTGAGGCAGAGGCACTGCTTCTTTTCTGTTTGTGCTGGCTCTGGGGCAATAACCTTGTGTTGGATGACAAGGCAAACAGCAAGGGATGGCAACATCTTAAGTTACTGCAGCAGGATTCCCCAGAGCGGATCTATCGCAGGAGTAGAGGGGTGAAGGAAAAGGAGCTGTGTTTGCCAGTCTCGGTTTTGTAAAAGACAAAGAACAGGGAAATAACTTTCTGTGCCCAGTTAAACTTTTGTTTTCCTCCTTGTCTATGCCTATTACTTGGAAAATGTGTTTCAGGCATCTCTGAAGGGGGAGAGGAGGGAAGAAAATGACTGGCACACTGTTGCAAGGACACACCGCTCTGTTTGTACCTTGGCTATCCTGCCTTGTGTGGCCTTCAGCCATCTTCTGTAGACAGATTGCCTGCTCCTGATTTGCCCAGGGTATGAGTCATTGATGACTCTGATTCTAAGCACAGCCAGGGATGGGCAAAATTGACACCAAATGGTCCCACAGAGTGGGCTGAATTAGCCTTACCCACAACTCCACTCTCAGTTTAGGGGAGAAATGAGTGAGCTCTTCAGCTCCCCTTCCCCCCTGAGCCTCTCTGGTCTTGCTCTTCTGCTACAGCAAAAAATCCCCAACCTCTGAAGTGCAGCAGCTCCTTGAGTCCTCTGCAAATGCTGTGAATTCAAGGACTGCCAGCTCAGATCACAGCAGTCTCTGTTTCCAGCCAGTGCTGCATGCATTGGAGAGAAGTGTTAAACTTTCCATAATGTACTTAATAGTGCAACTCTAAACCATGGAAAGGGGATTAATGCATGCCCAGAGCACAGCCATTGATTAGTTTTATCCTAGCTAATGTCATTGTAGACGCTATTTTTGTTCCTATTGCTCTTCCTTTGTATTTTCATAATCTTGCTATAATACAATGCAGTTGTTTTTCTGCCTCTAACTTGCACACATTTTGCATTCAAGGCTGCAGAGATACATGCAAGGCATCCATCCCAGCTTGCTGGAGCTGCAAAGGTGGCAGCTCTCCTGGCAGCTTCAGCAAGGCTTGACAGAAGCACATAGGAGAAGCCTGTACTGGGAGCACAGCAGGAGTCCAGAACTGGGAAGGACCATTTGGGTCATTGGCCTCATAACATTGCATCTGTAAACCAGATTTGGGTTCTTGCTCCCACTTAGCACGTGCCAGCAAGCTGCTCTAACACTGTATTCTTCTCACTGTTCAAAACCCTCTTTTGCATTTCAAGTCTGTAACTGATTAAACAGAAGCATTAAGATCTGTTGGAAAAGCACAGTTTGGGTGCTCAGGGAGCTTAACTTCGTGTGAGCTCTGCTACCTGGAGAGCACAGCCCCTCTCGATTTCCCTAGCAGGTTTGAGTGCTCACAGTTCAGCAAATCAACCCCTTGAGGCCTAAACCTGAGCACATGAGGATCTCACACTAGTGGGGACCCTCTGAAGACAACTAAAGCTTGCTCAGCAGGACCCAGAGAGTCTGTGACAGAAACAGTGAAGGAATCAAATTCCCCAGTATGTCATGAGAGCCCCTTTCCTACCCCTGCAAGAGCTAATCCAGCTCCTCTGACAAGGACATGGAAGGGAGCTGAAGCATGTGCAGCTGAAAGCTTTCCTGCCTTTTTTTTTGGTCATAAAGTCCATTTTTCTTCCTGCCTATGGCTGCAGGCTGGGGAGGTCAGCACAGGGAGATAGGCTTTATGTCATCCCAATGAGTCAGTTATTTGAAATCCTCCTCCCAACTGGTCTGCAGAGAAAGACCTATTTCCAAAAGAGAAGATGACAGGGGTGGTAGTGGCTGCTGCTCACCAGGTCAGCAGCTGAGGCCAGAGTGGAGTGGGTCAGTAGGGATTTTCTCCTGTTAGTTTTCTGTCTAGTTCAGATGAGGTTAAAAATGGTGAGGAAGAAGGGTCAGTGTGATCAGCACAGTTTCAGAGGTAGCCAGTGTCCCTCATCAGCCAGTTTAGTTCTTGGCAAGAAACGCTGCAGGGCTCAAGTTCAAGACCCTGACACCGTGTTTTCTCCATGGATTAGTGTCTGCTAGCCTGTGTATCCTACAGGTTGGGCAGCAGCCTTGAGATTACTCTTACAAGAGTAAAATGGATCTTTTCATTTGGGAGGCTCCATGCTGGGGGGATGACTAGGTGCCACCAGCTGTGTCTGATGTTTTCTCCAGGGATAGAGGTGCCTATTGGCCTGCATTTAACAGGAATACTAACACTAGAAACACCTCAGAGGAAAAGTTAGTGTCAGTATAGTTTTAACACCTGTGTTACAGAGATCTTGTTTTCCTGCTGTTTGTTCCAGTCTGTCCTGCAGAGACAGCAAAGACAGGAAGCAAAGTGTTGGACATTATTTTGCCTTATACACTGTTCCATTGTCCCCCATAGGTCACCATCCCATTGCTAGACCTGCCAGCCACTTGTCTAACATGTGCCCTCAAACTGGTGCACAGAAGCAATTCCCCTACGAGTGTCTGGAGCAAACTTTGCCTTCTTGCTGTGAGCTGGCAGGAGGGCTATTGTTTGCTGGAGCCCTTCCTTCCCCACTCCATTACTCCCACTATTATTGTTCCATGCAGGTTTCTACCAAGTATCCTTCCCAGGAAAATTTCTGCTGGTGCATCTTGGACCCAGGATATAGTCTACTATGACAGTGTGAATCTGTTCCCAAATGCCTGCCCTGCAGAATGACTTTGGAGCCTGGAAGTTTTTCCATGGTAGAATTTCCTTAGTGAACTGGAAACAATTCAGTCCAGCTGGGCATAAATTCAGATCTGTGCTCCATTGCAGTGCTTGGTGATGTTGGTTCCCCAAGCAGGGTGGAGTCTACTGCAAGCTGCCTCCAGACACTGGGCTGGGTAAATACTGTGTTTGATTAGATAGATCCTGAACTAGCAAATGTACCACATCCAGAATGAAGCAGGATACACAGTCCCTGGGAGAATGGACAAGACCAGTATTCAAGCAGCTTGTTGAACAGCCAGTTTGGATGCTGGCATATCATGCTGGATAACTTCAGTGTTTTCTGTGTTTGCAACTGCAAGCCAGGCTCCTTCAGGGGCTCTTGAATGTTTGCTGCAGAGGCAAATCCTATGGCAGATGTACTGCCTGCATCTGTTCCTGTCTCCTCCTGCTGTGAGTCACTCCTTCCTGGGTTGTAGGTTTTGCTGCTGCTCAGTGTGTTGGGTTGGCAACGTACTTCAGCTCATTTGGGGTGGGAGACATTTCTCTTCTTTAGCACAGGGGGTAGCTTTGGCCCCAGACTCAGAGATGTGAGGCAGGCAAAAGGCACAGCAACTTGTATTTTCCTTTCATCTCAGGAAAAAGACTGCTCTGCAGTTTCTCCCTCCATTGCCTGCGGTTGCCAGATGGAACACTGTGTTTCTACCCTGTTCTTGAAACTTCTGTGCAACCTCATCTTTGCCTCTCTAACAAGGGACCCAAAATGTCATACTGCCAAAGGTATCTTCCCCAGCATGTGGCAACAGGATCGCTAATTGTGCTGGGACAGGCGGGAGCCATTCCAGCCATTCCCTGGGTTTCAGATCCAAGCTGAATCAGCTTGCAGCTTTATTCTCATTTTCCCCACAGCGACACACATTCCTGCACATTTTCCCTTGAGGTCAGGAAATGCAGAGTGCACACAGCTGAGGGCTTCTTTCATTCCTTTCACACCTTCTTCCCTCCTTTTTCCCCTGGCCAATTTTTTCCCTGGCTTGCCAGCCTGCAGAGTGAACCTGTACCCTGGTCTCTACCTTTGGGTATCAGGAATTTGCTGCTAGCAAGTGCCAAATCTGCTGACTGTGCTGGTGATCTCTGGCAGGAAGATGTGGCAGTGAGAAGGACCTGGGAACATTTTTTACCAACTTAGAATGAGTCAAAGTGCTAATATTTTCCCATGTCTCTCAGCTTCACTGTATCTGGTATGTTCTGAAGGCTCTGATGCTTGCAACCCCTCTAGGGCAGCTAGAAAATGTGGCAGCATCTGACTCCTCCTTACACCCACCAGGGAGGGCAATGTGTGTTGTGGGACTGTCCTACATGCTTGTGTCATGATGTATGAACTATCTACATGGACTCCTTGGTGGATACTGGGGAGGGAGCTGAGTGTGCCACTTGGAAAAGCAGCAGCAAATCATCAAAAGTGAAATCAGTTCTGTTGCCAGAATAATTACTTGATCTTGAAAATGCGAAGAAATTCTGAAAGAGCCTCTGCAGCCAAAACATTCTTCTGCTGACTGGTTTGCTGATAGCAGACAGAAAAGTGGAGCATCCCTTCTAATTAGTGATGGGAGCTTGCTGCCTCAGGATCAAAGGAGAAGGCTGTTTGCTGAATCAAGCTAAGATCAAAGTGTCCTACGTACAGGAAGGGCCCATTCCTCTTTCGCTGACAGTGGCGTACCCTGCTCATCCTCTGGGCACGCTGCTTACAGGGCTGCTTAATTACTAAGTAAGGAGGAGACTGCAGTCACAAGAGAGGGTGTAATGGCCATTGTAATCCAATTCTGAGAGATGACTTGGTGGTGATCGATTCTTTGTCTGTCTGAGGTCATTAAACTTCTGAATGCTTAGAAAATACCTGGATTGTATAACTTTGCAAAAGAAGACTTTTTACAACATCCTTTGCTTGATTTTTCTGACCTCTTATGTGTAATTTGACTTAGTAGGCTGTATGTGTGTGCATATATCTATATTTGCATTTATATCTACTCGAGGGAATTCAAGTCCTCATTCCTTAGGCTGCACTGAAAAATCCCTGTCCCAATAGATATGCTAAATTGGAAATCTCTTCTTCCCTCTCTTCCCCGCTTCCCTCCTCCTGCATTAGTGTAAACCCACAGTTTTGCAATGCCTAATTTTGAAATGTTTAAACACAAATAATTTGGTTGAGTTTTTCTAGTAGGTGGCACCCTGGGCATACAGGTTTATAAATATATGTGACTTTGTGTGCATCCATCTGTGTTTTGGGCCATGAGTATTGGTATGGAAGAATGCAGTCACAGAAACACTTGCATAGATGGACAAGTTCATGTGTAAATGTGTTAGATTTTCTAGAAGCCTTGAGATGCTGCAGCTTCTGGAGAGGGCTTGATCTTTGCTCTTTGGGCTGTCTCACTGGGAAAGGAGTCATGTTATAGTACTGCCCTCCCAGTGCTGTGCTAACACATCACCCACCTCCCTGTTTATGCTGCTGGAAGAGGACTTTGCCTACATTTCCTCTTCTTGTTTAAGCTTCCTTGTCAGAAGTGGCTGTGTGTGTTTTCCCCAGCTGCAGCCCTGCAGGTGCCACTTAGCTTGACAAAATGAGTCTTTTGAGTGCCACCTGCCTTGTACACCAAAAGAGCCAAAGAAGGGCCAAAGAGCAGCTGGCAGGCCCTGGGCTGCATGAGGTAAAGGCAAGTCTGAGGAGCTGGCTTGCCTGGTGGTTTAACCAGGCAGAGATAGGACAGTGTGGTGTGTGTGGAGGGGTGCTCATCTTGCAGGCCAGGTCCAAAGCAGCTCCCCTTGACAAGAGAAATGAACGGAAACCTCAGCTCCTCCTTAGTGCTCCCCTGCTCCATGGCATTCAAATTAAAAGGGATGCTATGGTGTCTTGAATGAAAAAGGAGATAATGTGGGCTGTGGGATGTTGCAGCATAAGAGTGGGGTACTGGTAGGGAAAAGGGAGTATGTGTTTTCTTTCGTTTTTAAAATTGCTCATGAGTACACTGGGAAGTTCTCAAATGTATCAAAAATTATTTTTACGGTGAACAAATTATGCATGTTCTATTTTAGTGTTTTTATTATTCTGCAGGATGTTTACAATCAACTAATAATAAATATTAGGAGTAGCAAGAGGGTGATTAGACATGAAAATCTCATCATCTTGATGACTGAATGATTGATGTAACTAATCCTGCAAAGCAAACGGCGAAGTCTAACTTTTGCAGTAAATTGGAACACTCACACTTAAGTATTGCTTTTTCTGAATGACAAGAATTTGAAAGTGTGGGTTTTTCATGGAGCAGAAAGTGAAAGAGATAAGGAATGGGGCTGAAGAACACATATTGCTGTTCCAAATTGGATGAGTAGTTTCTTTTCCTCTCATGGAGAGGATCTCATTAAATCTATGCCAAACATAACAGAAGAACTTTCTGCACCCGGTTGGAGAGAGAGGTCAATCCAACAGACATTCAAATCATTGTGACTCCCTGCACACTGGTGAGCACATGGATGATGCTAGGCTGGGTGAGCAGTCACCCAAGATAGCCTTCAAATTTCAGAAGGCTGCAGAAAAGACAATTCCTTGTCGGAGTCACACTCAGCAAGAGACATCTCCAAAGCTGACATGGATCACTTGTGGGCTTTGGGCTACTGCCACTGCCTGGCCAGCTATAAGAAAATGAGGAGTCCAAATCCATTCCCAGGCTGTTGCCCACAGACACAGCTGGAAAGCAGATGCTTTGTGATAAAGGTGATGCTTATTACTGGCTCTTCAAATTATTTACTTCTGCTTGCTGCTGACAGACTTGCATAGGAGATTGATGGATTAAGCTTTCACCAGCTGTTTCTCATCCAGCCACCTAATTCTCTGAGATGTTAGCATTGGAGATTAACTGTTCCCCTAGGAGTTTCCAAAACGTTCCATATTTTTAAATATGTCCCAAGACAATGAGGAAAGTCAGACTCAGGGTGCTTTTTTCTCACAAAGTAAGAAACTTGTGAACTTCACTTGAAGAGGTTAAAGTGAAATTTTGTCTGACTCTGTTCTGAAGCATTTCTGAACCTCCCTGAACTACCTGAGCCTTTAGAAGTAGGAGATATGGAGGAAGGAATGGAAGTTCAGAGGAGGTGGTTGAGTGTTTGCAAAGTCATGAAGTACTGCAGCTCCAGAGCAGTCAGTTCAAATCCCGGAACACATGGAAGGCTGTTCAGGTACTAGAAACTTTGGATTTGTAGCATCTGAAGCTTAGCACTTCCAGGCTTTGGGTGCTGCTTTTCTACATTAGGCAGTCTGGGAAGGATCTCAGCAGACAAGTATGTGGGAGACATCTTTTCCTCAGACATAGGCCTGTTCAATTTCTTGGTAGTTCAGATAGAAAACTATTCTCATGAAGCATTTCACCTTCAGCAAACCAGTGTTTCTTGGCAGAAAATAGAAACTTTGCAGGCAGCCCTACCTGGACTCACCAAGAGAATAGGGTAGTCTGCAGACACCACTTGGATGTTAACAGTATTCTGCTGTTGTCTTGGAGCTTGAAAACTCCTTGCCTTCTCCTCCAGTACCCTCCCACATGCTTTGAACAAGGAAATGGTGAGCTGTCATACAGAGACATAGCTTTTTGTAGTCAGTATTTTGATTTTGTGGAGAAAAATGGTTTAAAGCATTTTAGTGCTACTCAAATGGGTGGTGGAGACCCCTTGGTTAGTTTAATTTGACAGGATTTTGGTGGTAGGAACGGAGATATTTCCCTGTACGAGTTGCAGTCTTAAAACGGCAGCCTTGAGCCGCTGTACTGGGAAGTTGGGGCTTAACAGGCTTTCATCTTTGTCCAGTCTGTGTGGAATGCAAAGAAGTGAATGGTGGAAGTTTTGGAAAATAAATGAGGTTTGATGAGATCCTCCATTAGCAATAGAAATTTTTCATCAGCTTAATAGAAATGCCTGGACTGGAAAATATTTCGACTTTTAACCCTTTAAATTAAAAATATTGCTAAAATACTTGTGGTCGTGCTGGACTTTATGAGGCGTAGAAGTGGGAGGAAAACTCTGTTTCTTGGTTAATACTGTAGTTTCTTTTTCTGCTTCTCTGATGTTGGGTATCATTAAGATTGACAGGTTTGAAAACATGTTTCATTCTCCTAGACAGAGCTTGGTTGTTTTTATGGCTCTTTGCCTGTCGCCAAAAAAACCCCAGTTGTCTTCAGAGGCTCTGAAATTAGAGTGCCCTCACTTCAAAGGGCCACATATCTGCATTTATCTGTAAAAAAAGGTCTTCATGAGAGCAGAGTGATCTGTGAGGAAGGAATATAATTCCTTTTAGTAGTTGGTAGGGTCCAATTGTGTAGGAATGGGATACTGTGTTGTGACCTGCAAGTGTATGGGGCCACCTGCAGCACTTTGAACTGTGTATCCTTCTCTTGAAATGCTTGAACTATGTGTCCTTCTCTTTCCAGGTCTGGTGTGTCCTCTGGAGGTGTCAGTCAGTTCAGGGAGCATCCAGGTTGCCCGAGGCCAGACAGCAGTGTTGCCCTGCACCTTCACCACTAACGCTGCTCTCACTAACCTTAATGTCATCTGGATGGTCATTCCTCTTTCTAACGCCAACCAGCCTCAGCAGGTAGGTCTTTACATACTGGAGCATGTATTTCCTTGGGGCTTTCCTGTTCTCCACCCCTTTCTGGGTGTAGGCTCTCTACAATGCTGAGTCTATGGTTGTCCCAGAACTTCATTGTCCCTTCACTGCTGGACATGCCCTCTGGATCTTACATGAAAGTGTTGTCTTCTGTGTTTTGTTAACAGATGCACATTGTGCCCTTGGCTGGATGTGCAGCTGGGGCAACTGTATGTGATACTGTGCTGCTGCCCTGGGCCTCCAGTGGTTTGTGTGTTCAAAAGAGCACAGGAGATGAAATCCAGGTTTTAGTGCACTGGATATGTAATTTGGTGGGCCTGGGAGCAGCTGCAGCCTCAAACCTGTGAAATCGATGTAAAATGTCCTCTAACACATAACCTTTCATAGGCTCATCGCCCCTTTTACTTCCTTTCTTACTTTTTCACTGCCTCTTGCTTTTGCAAGTCCATTCTTATGGATAGTAGCAAATGAGAGTATATAATGATGGGCACAAGAATCATAACCTGTTGTATGCTGGCCTGGTTTTTGCCCACATACTCTGACAACAGAAGAATGCCATTTCTCTGAAATACATCTGTCTTGAGTTGCACTGCCCTCATCACGTTTTGTATTTAGTGTGAGAACCTGCACTGAAGAATACTTGCTCCTCAGGGACTTGGTCTGAGTCCAGTCTGACTGACAGAGGCTGTGCAGGTTCAAAGGTTGCATTGCCTGTCATTCAGCTCATCCCAAAGATCTTCAGTAAGCAGTGTCAAATCATGGCAGGATCTTACTGATGGAGACTCAAAATGATACTGTCTGCTGGGCAGATGCTTTTCATCAAAGCCCTCACTGACCTGCAGAGAGCCTCTGCTGTACCTCGATCCTGTCCAGCCGGGTAATGACTACAATATGAAGTAGGCTGGTATTGCCAATCCAGCTACACCAGAAGATTTGGGTTTCTCTCTGGTCTGTTACCTTTATGAACATTTTTATTGACATGAAACAGGCTACAGAGTGGGTTCCTTATTTGGAAAAAAACCCTGTGCTAGGATCTATATTGAGGTGTGGTTATTCAGAGATCCTTTAGTAACTGGTCCTTTTGGCTTTGGAAGCCCGTGTTTTACTTGCTGTTCTTCCTCCTTGCTCAGCTCCCACAGAGTGTTGTTTGAGCCTTCCTTTCTTTTCCAGGTTATTCTCTACCAAGGGGGTCAGATCTTTGGTGGTGCACCCCAGTTCTATGGGCGAGTGGGGTTTGCTGTGACAATGCCAACCACCAGTGCCTCCATCTTCATCAACAACACTCAGCTATCGGATACTGGCACATACCAGTGTTTGGTCAACAATCTTCCCGACCGAGGCGTCAGGAATATTGGAGTCATTGGACTTACTGTCTTGGGTGTGTTTATGGGTATTATGGGGGAGAGGGAGGGAACAGGGGCAAGGGGACCTCTGTGCATGCTAGTGCATCACGAGCACTATGGTGCTTGTGTGCATTTGAGCCCACAGACATCCCGCGGTGAGGAATGCGCTGCCTTGTGAGTTCTGTGGGAGTTTGTAGGGCACACAGACTTCATATGCAGGCAGCGTAAAATGAAGTTTTGAAATATGGTGGAGAGAAAGTTTTTGTGGTGCCATTATGATGTGGAGTTGCAAAGAAGCGGGAATAAAGTACGAGGGCATCCTGGAGGGCTGAGCGGAGCGTAGGGGGTTTGGTGCATAGCAACAGGAGGAGAAAATGACTTTATATCTTTGCTTGAAAGCAATTAGTTCTGGATGCTCCTATTGATGCTAAATCCTCCAAAGTGCATGCCATTATAGGGATATGAAAGCAAAACCCAATCACAGTAAATTTTGTCTGCATCTCTGTTAACTTTCACCATCCTTGCTGTTTCAAAGACAGAAATATTCACCTTTTTCTCAAGGGAGGGATATAAGAGAACTGAGTCCTGTGAAAGTCAGCAGTAGTCTCTAACCTTGATGGGCTGGTGGGTCAGGAATCTTTGTGTGAATTGTCACCCCTCAAACCATAATGAGTTCTTGTCTGCTGCCCCAATCTTGTCCCCTTGACAGCTCATGCCACTGCCCTTGCTTTCCCCAGCAGCACGTGTCCAGAGTGAGCCTGCACTCCACTGTTTGGTCACATTTCCTGACTTGCTATCACCTTCCCCTCTTCTCTCGCAGTTCCTCCTTCTGCCCCGCTTTGCAGAATCCAGGGGTCCCTGGACGTGGGCAGCGATATCACACTGACCTGCAGCTCGGAAGAAGGCATCCCCCGGCCAACATACCTCTGGGAGAAACTGGACAATGTCCCCAAGTTGCCCCCAACTGCCACACAAGGTGCTCATTCTGTTGATTATCCTCTTATTTCCCAGGGGGCAGCCTGGGCTGTCCCTTGTCTGAGCTGCCAGAGGTGGCATGGCTTATTTGAGCGTCTGCCATCATTTGCATGGTCCCTTTATTGGAATGAAGATTCCTAAAGCCCACGGTGGACTGGGTACCCTCCAGAGGCCACTTAAATTTTCACAGTTTTTTTGGTTCACAAACATGTTCCCCATCGAAAAATAAGGATTGAGTTGAATGGAAGAGAGAGAAAATGGTTGCTAGATGTTGGCATGTGGCTGGAAATTTCAGCTGCCAACTCACCTGCATTTTAAACCAAATGAAAGGCTTATGGAAGAATGGAAACAGGGGAAAGAAAGGCAGACTCATCCCAGGAGAATACTGCCAGCTTCTCATGCTGATGCTACTGCTTTCCAATAAATTAATGACAGAGCTGCTTTTCAGATGTATGGAGAAGCAGGGCTCTGATCAAACTGGTGTTTCCCAGCCTCAAGTCCCATGCATAAGTTTACTTAGTCTAGGTGTCCTATACAAATACTGATGGTTGTAGTTTTCCCCTTTATCTTGCTGTATTTTAAGAATATGCCAGCTTTTAGTTTCATATAATTCAAGAAGGAGAAATATTGGCAGAGCAGGTGATGGGGAGCCCAGGGATGGGAGAGTAGGGGTGCTGCAGAGCAAGACTGAATTCAACAAGTAGATCTGGGTATAGTAGTTTTGCATCTCTTTCTTCCCTGTTCTGACACAACACTAAGAGTCCCAAGCTTTCATCTACAGAAATTCTTCTATAAGAAGAAAAAGAAACATCTAGTGTAAGCTCCTTAAGGCCTAATCTTGTCTCTGTGTGTGTATGTGCACACACAATGCTTCCATCTCAAGGTTATTTCCTAATTTATTTCTCTCTTAGTAGTCTCACACCAAAATTCTCTATTTGCTGGCTTTGCCTTTTCATGGTTTTCCTCAAGCGGGGGAGGGATTTAAATCCTTCTTTTCTCTCTGACTAGACCAAGTCCAGGGCACTGTCACTCTCCGAAATATCAGCACTGTGTCCTCAGGTCTTTACCAATGTGTGGCTTCAAATGCCATTGGAACCAGCACTTGCCTTCTGGACCTGCAAGTCATTGCACGTAAGTATTTTGCCAGGGGAGGCTTGGCCACCTGCTTCTGTCTTGTGACAGTAAGGTGTGTAACCATGTTTGCTGTGAGCCACCATGTGCCTCTCTATCACAAGATAATCGTGCCCTGGAATGGGAACATTGCCTTTCTCCCCTCCCAAGCCACGGTAGCTTCATGTGCTTACAGATGGCCACAGCCCTCGCTGATTTCTTCTCCGTGCTCTGTTCACTCATCTCCACAGCTCACCCACGGAGTATCGGCCTGATTGCAGGAGCGGTGGCCACAGGCGCCGTCGTGCTCGTTGTTTGCATTGTGTTGGTGGCTGTAGCACTGTTCTACTGGAAAAATAAACACAAAGAAGAAGAAGAGGAGGAAATTCCCAATGAGATAAGGTAAGGGTCAGGGAAAGCTGGTAGTGCAGACCTCAGAGCAAAAGCTGCGGCTGACAGGAGTGGAATTGGAAATCTCGTTTTTGCTAATCCTGGGTGTGTTCTCTGGGGTCAGGGGAAGATATGTTCATATATGTTCAGAGAATGGAGGGAGAAAATGAAGAATGGTAACAACAGATTTTGTTCTCAATATTGCCTTTCATGAAAGCTTTGACTTCATAGAATCACAGAATGGTTTGGGTTGGAAGGGACTTTGAAGATCATCTAATTACAATCCCTCTGTGTCAGCAAGAGGGATGGGGCTTCATGTTGTTAGCTCTGTAGGAGAGCGATGTGGTGGGAATTCTGACCCATAATGCCAGACAGTGATAGCTGAAAAGCTCTGGAGATACAGCTGTAATGATCTCTGGTGTTACAGTCACAGGGTTTCCCTCTGGCAGCTTTATGCAGGTCCCTTGACGATCAGCTTCACTGATTGTACACTCATACTGACTGCCTGTGAAGTAGCAGTGGCTGTGACCGTGACTTTCTTTGTAGACACACGAGCATGGGTCATTTGCCTCAGTGACAGGCACATGGAGCACACAGGTGGCTCCTGCAGAGAGGGATGAGCAAACAGGCCAAGGAGCAATGCTGATTCACATCGGTGCTGTCCTTCTCCTTGAATCAATGCTGTTGACCCCAGCATGGTGGCCGGGGGTGGGGGTGTCGGACAGGTGGGCCAGTGTCCTCCCTATGCCCTCACACCTTCTCCTTCCCAGGGAGGATGACCTGCCACCCAAATGCTCCTCTGCTGCAAAGACGTTCCACGCCGACGCGTCCTCATCGGAGAACGACACCCTCACCTCCTCCAACACCTACAACAGCCGCTACTGGAACGACCCCAAAGCCAACCACGCCACAGACTCCTTCACCCGCTTCAGCAACAGCAACGATGCTCACCAGCCCCCCTTCTCCCGCTCAGGGAGCACGAGTGCCCGCCCCGTCTATGCCAACGGCGGCCACCCGTCCCCGGCTCCCCCTAAGACACTGGTGGTGACGGCCAGCACGGCGCCGTCGCCTCAGGAGGTGATCCGCAGCAACGGCTCGGTCAGCAGGAAGCCGCGGCTGCCGCACACCCGTTCCTATGCAGTCAGCCAGGCCACGCTGGAGCGGATCGGGGCTGTCCCCGTCATGGTGCCCGCCCAGAGCCGGGCTGGCTCCCTGGTGTAGGACCGTGTTGGCGGCCGAGAGCTGAGCGAGGGGCCTCTCAGCCCCTACTCCTTCCTGAAAGGCAGCGAGGCGGCGGGGGGTCACACACTTACCTCTCCACCTGCCCTCCCCTCTCGAGGCTGCTGCCAGCTGGTGGGACAGCCCTGTCCGAGCCGCTTTCCCCCCAGCTGCTGGAGCTCCTCGCGCCCACGGACGCCGCAGATGTGCCAAGGCCAGAGGAGCAGGGAGGTCGGGACATGCTCCCGGGCTGCTGGGACATGCACTCGGGCCTGACCCTGGGGGGAACTTCTACTTTTATTTCCTGTTGGTTTTGTTGGGGACTGATTCCATCCATTTGGGTCTTTCAGGGAGGTTTGGGAGATATATATATATATATTATTTTTTTTCCGTTGTTGTTGCTGTTTTGTTTCCAAGAGGACGACGGCCTGCGTTGGGGCAGGGAAGGCTGAGCAGCCCCAGCTTCCCAGGGCCCTGGCTCTGCTGTTGGATTCGGGAGTACTGTGCACTGGGACCGGGTGTGAGGAGGCATGGGACAGGCTGGAGGGGCGAGGTGAAGGCACAGCCACCTGCCCAGCCAAGGGGACCTTTGGGTGAGGGTGTGAACCGGGGAGCATTTGTCTTTATTTTTTGCAGTTCTTCCCGCCACCTCAGCACACACAGACACACACACAGAGACACATGCAGGTCCTCAGACTGGGTGTTTTTACCTGCACTAGGCTGGAGTGCCACCAGAGCCCTATTTATAGCTGTGGGGGATGCAGCTGTCTGAGCATCTTTCCCTGAAACACTCGGTGCAGGGCGAGGCTGCACCACTGCTGCTGCTGTTGCTGCTGCTGCTGCTGCTGCTACTGCTGTAGGGCTTGGGTCTCTTTTTTTCCTTTTCTTGGGGTGCTGGGGTTATTCAGGAGGCAGAGAAGGGCAGGGTGGTGTGGTAGAGCACCAAGCAGGTTCATGAGGCATTTGTTGCCCCTGGGCTGCTCTGGTTTGGGGCAGGTGACTTCAAACCCCACACTTTGATGTTTGCATGGTGGATTTTATTCATCAGGCTATGTAGGGCTGGGCAGCATGGCAGGGCACATGTTGTGCTTGGAGGCTTTGCAGAGAGGCATCAGAATTTCATTCCTGCTCTCCCACGTGCACAGATATATTGGCAGGATTTGTTTCCTGCTTTAGAAAGCAGAGGCTTAATGGAAGCCCACACACTATCTCTCTGCCTCCCCCACTTCCCTCAGTGTCCCAGGACTGGGTACTGGTGGCATCTGCCAGTGGCCCTGCCATCTCCCTGCAGCCTGGCAGGTGGTTGTGGCCGGCACCTCTACTTTTTTCTATTGCAACTAAATAGCCTTAATCAAAGCCAAGAGTTGAAACCTCTGAAGGAACCTGATGCCATTTGGAGGGCTGGACTGAGGGCTGGGATTTCCCCTCCTAGAGAGCACTGGTTCAAAGAGGCCATGCCTGGATAGGTGTTTTGGCCCTCCTGCATAACACCAACCCTTTCACAGGCAAAGGCAGTGATCACCTCAAAAAGCACCAGAGCCCTCCCAGGTGTGCTCTTGGAAAAGCAATGTGGGGAGTCACAGGTGACTTTCCATAGTTCTCACATTGGAAAAAGAGTCTGTTTAAGCCAACAGACTCTTCCTCATCCACACTTTCCTTGTTCCGGCACGGCTTTACTTTCCCTAGCAGTGCACAAACCTTGGGCAGGGCCTTCTACCTGAGCAGTACAAATGCAAGCACAGACTCTGAGGAAGAGGAGGGAGAGGTGAGGGCTGGGTTCCCACATGGACACACTGGCTTTTTGGGAGACTTGGAGCTCCCGAGCAGCACTAGGTTTGAAGCTTGGCTGAGATTTTGTGCCTTCTTTTCTTAAAATAAAATAAAAAAAAAAGAAAGAAAAATAAAATAAAAACGAGATGAAAAAATCCAACTTCCCTTCTTTCCCCCTCTACACAACTGTATCCAGAATGTGTGCAAACCCTTGTGGTGGTGTAGGCAGGTGGCTGCTCTGTGTGTGCACACATTCCACTGGAGCAGTCCTCTTTCCTGCCTGTCTGCTCACTTTGCTGCTGGGTGGTAGGATTGATGGGGGAAGAAGAATGACTTTAGGAACCCTAATGTGGTAAGGAAAAACCCCAAAACAATCAAAGAAAAGCCCAGACACATTCTCTCTGCTTTTGTAACAACCCCTGTGTGACATTTACAGGAACACTGCCCTCAGCAGGCACCCTCCTCTACTGGGAAAGCTCTTCTGGTTCCTACCCTCCATAAGACTGTTTGCTCCTCTTTCTTTGTTCTTTCTAATTGTATAAATTCAATAAAATTTTATTCATATAAAAAAAGGACTTCTGCCTGCCTGCTGCTGCTTTTTTTCTTCCTCCTGCCTAATTCTGTAACTACAATGACTTTGACCATTAATACTTATCCTTGATTTGACTGGCAGTAAGCAGTGACCACGCAACCGAGAGCTGAATGTTATTAGGCCAGCTTCTTTGGCAGTGAGCTCTGCTACTAGAGCCTGCTTTTTCTCATTCATAATAGTCTGACACATTGCCCTTGAATGTACAATTTCCCAGGCTTGCAAGGTTGCTACTTCTCTAGACAAAGGTGAGTTTTACTTTCTGTCTTTTGGCAGGGGAGACCCTATGCTGCTTTGAGTGATGTAGGGAAATGCTTTTTATAATTGCCAAATTTTGCTCATGTATTGGTTTTCCAATCAAAAGCATGGCATGTTTATCCCAGAGTCAAAATCTAAGGCAGTCACAGACTTTTTTTGGCATTTGAACAAGTTTGATGGGGGAAACTGTCAGGAATTTAACAGAAGTGCTGATCCCCATAGACAGAGCATGTGAAGTTTCAGTGTCTGATCATTCACACTCTCAAGGCATAAGAAGACTGCAAAGCATACTTAGTCTGTGTCAACAGTTGCTACCAGAAGGTTATTATTAGTTAGGGCAACCTGATGTTTTGCCAAGGATTTTGCATTTTTCTCTCCATGTTTCATTTTCCCTATTTCTTCTCTAAAATCCCCCAGATATTCTGAGAGTGATTATTAAACCCAGAAACCTACAAATCCAACAGCAGTGGTAATTCAGCCCTGCTGCACATGCATCATGTTCTCATTCCTGGGTATTTTTCAAAACCTACTTCCACATACTCTTGTAAATGTGTTTTCAGCTATAGACCTTTCTGTAAATAAGACAGCTGCATTGCCATTTTCAGGAAGTTGTCATAGGAATCTTAATGTTTCCATTTGTCACCTTTTGATTGTGCAATCTTGATGTGACATTAATAGCATCTTCACATTTTATTCCCATGATAGCCCTGTCAGTATTCTGCTATACTATCCATCCCTTGCCACTGGTTTGCTCCTTACATCATCCTTCTGCACATCCTGTTGATCCAGAGCAGAATTTCCTAGGATGCAGGATAGTTTACTAGGTTTGTGCAGCACCTGGAATGCTGGAGTTTTAACCTGTATATTGTGCCTAGTGAGGCATTGCTGCAATACAAATATCTAAAAAAATTAATATCAGTTAGATAACTTGGTATTGCTCCAGAGTTTTAATTTATCACTAAAACATCAAACAGAGGTTCAAGCTATTGCAACAGTAAGTGAAAGTCACCACCAGAATGGTTGAGTTTGCTGACAGCCTTCAGCACCAGATGTGCCATAGGGATGCCTTGGATGTTACTTTAAATGTTGTACCTATGGCTATGTCACCTTCCAACAAAGAATATCAGAGGGGAACTTATTCTAAAACAAGGATTAACTGAACATTTGAGTGCTGAGACAGAAATAACCATGAGAGGATGCTTCATACTTTAGAAGTGGATATCTTTTTAGAGGCTAGTGTAGATGAGAGCTCAGTTAAAAATATTTGGGAAAACTGGTCTGTAGACTGCCAGAAGTTTTTTTTAACTTACACAGCTTTTGGACTCATATCTGCTGATTCATCTGAACTAAAAAAACATTTAAATTACTCAGATGCATGCACTTCAACACACCCTTGCCGGAACACAGATGAGTTTCCAGCGGAAACCAGTCTAACAGATGGTATCCTGTCCAAAACTGCCTGCTTTCCCCATGAGGATGGGGGATGCTCAGGAGATCAGTCTTCCTTACATCATGGTTTAGGCCCTCATTAAGAGGATATCAAATCAGGGTAGCCTCGGGTGACACCCAGGAGGTAACTGGGTGATCGATGGTACTGGGCAGAGGAAATCAAACAAATATTTTTTATATTGGAGGAATGCTCATGATCATCATGGTTTCATCAAGTACCTTGGTAAGCTTTTGGAGGTTACTTGATTTTTCTTAAAAGCAACATTTGGCATCCCAGCCTCATTTACTTCAGGCATGCAAGTGTCTTTCTGTGCCTGCCCTCTAACTGGGATCTTCTCAGCCATGGCACCACTGGTTTGTGAGCAAGTGTGTGTTTGTGCATGTGTCTGCCAGCACCAGGTGAACCCAAAATGGTTCAGCAGGTTCTCTTATGGTGGTCTTGAACATTTCTAGCACAGGGAAAACTGAGAAAGTAAATGCCTTTCATATGTTCACTTCTGAGCAAACCCAAAGCGCTCGCATTAACTCATGGACTCTGTTTAACAGAGGGCTGGAGCAGAGCTGTTGTCAGGTTTCTTATGACTGAGTTGCCCTTCTTTCTGTGCTTTTTCCAAGTGCTGCTGGCCATCCTGCCTGCAGCTCATCTTCCTGATGCCAGGAAAGCAGTGTTCACCCACTGTGCCCTTCTTACAGGTCTGCTCTTGCCACGAGAAAGGCAAGGTGTGCTCGTGAGGATCAGGAATATGGGTGTTGGGAAAGGGAATGCAAGGTCACTGAGCTCACTGAGCCATGCCTTTTGGCTGGGGAGTAGATGGACATCAGAGACAAAGCAGACCTTGAAAGCAGGGAGAGTGAAGGCTGTGGCTCTTTTTTTCAAACTGCTTTCTTCCATGTCTTCCTCTGTGCATTGCATGTGCCTGGAGAATGTTACTAAGAATTATCAGGTCTGTAATCTCTGAAGCAAGGGAGGGCACATGCAAGGCATTTCCTGAGCCTTGGCACATGCTCAGAGCTCCTGTTGGCTGGTGGACAGCACAGAGAAAGGATTTCTTAGGTCACCTACACAGCCATGGAGGGAGAGGTGGGAGATAATATGTGGCAAGAGCTTTGAGCATGTGAATGCTGTTTTCTAGGGAGGAGAAACTTGGTAGTCTTGGGACTTCCTGACTCTAGAGCTCTGGCATATTTTCTTTGATGTGCTTCCATGGACAATGACAGCTAAAAAAGCACTTTTCCTTTCCCTGTGGTAGAGAGCACTGCTGATGTGCAGGAAAGGGGCAGTGCGCATGGCTAAGGATCAGACTCCTCTCTAAGCCTTCTAATGCCATTTTCTGCTTGTTGTTTGTTCCTGATTTCCTCCTTCCTCCCACTTCCTCTGGAACATGTTTGAATGAGAAAGTGGGTTGGCAGGAAATTTAATCTATCCATGTAAAAACAAGCAAAAAACCCCCACGAAACAAATAGCAGCAAAGAAGAGAGATTAAGACGCAGCTTGCGTGGCTGGCTGGCAAGTGATTCTTTAGCAGTGGATGTAGCCTGGATCAGGCCCTGGATTTGGACTTATTAAACCATACTTGGGAAGGGATGATGACTTGCTTCCAGTCAATATGCTTTAATGGGAAAGCTGATGTGGTGCATGCTCAAAGAGAAACATTGGCTAAGGGACCAGATACAGTAAAGCCCAGAGGCTCTGTAGTTTCTTGCTCATGTTTAAACCCACTGTGTTTGGTACAGTCTGCCTTCCTGGATAATATCAATATCTGCAGAATTTCTCTCAGGTAGCTATTTTTCTTGAAGGATCACAAGACTCTCTGGCAAGCAATCACGAGGTTGCTGTCCATGTGGGCACTCCAGACAGGGAAAAGGTGTATGATCTGGGTTGCAGCAGCACTCTTTAAAGTTGTGGCAGTTTTTAAGGCTGCACAGTAGCCTAGAGACTCTTTTTTTAGTGCTTGACATCACTGGTACAGCCTTTCCATTTGGGATCTTCTCCCCTCTTCTTAGACTGAGGCTTATGGCAAAGGCACACACCCCCCTGTGCTCCATGTGAAGGACCAAAGGCAGCAGGGGCTAGAATCAGAAAAGCCAGTGTGGCTTTAGACTCTCAAAACGATGATTATTAGGGATAGAAACTATTACAGAAATGTGCCATGGACAGAAAGCGCTTATTTTGGCTGTAGTTTGCTGCTGGGATCAGTATGTGCAAAATCAGAGGCCAACTTTTGGTGACACAAACTCCAGAACTGGGTGCACAAGCCCACAGCTCTCCGGGGTGCTCAGTGGCTGCAGGCTGCAGTCTGTCCCTGCTGTCTGTGGACACAATCGCCACAGTGTGGCTTGCTCCTCTTCCTTGTGTGGGAATGCATCCTCCACCTGTTCATCCATGCTCACCGAACACCGGACGAGGTTGAACGCGTTCACAGCAAAGGGTGTGAACGCCCCACGCTTTGCTCAGCCCAGTCACCCGGAGCACACATCCCGTTTATTTTCCGGGATAACCTGTTGCGTACCTCCCAAATCGCGGTAGCTTTCGCCGCTCCTCCCGTCCCTCCACCAGTTGCACCAGGGAAAGTTGGTTACTTCAGGGGCGGCAGGCGGGGAGCTTTGGGGCTGCTGTCCGCAGAGCGGCTGCACATTGTCCTTCCCTCGCTGCCGCCAGATTTGGGTCGCAAAGATCGCGGTTTTTGGTGGCTCTACGCTGACATCCTCTGGAGGGATGCAGAACTACGGCGGCTCCCGTCCACCGGCTCCGCCTGCCTGCGGGGATGCACCTCCGCACGAGCTCCCGGGCTGGCTTTCCCCCTCGCGATCCTGCGAAGAATAAAATGCTCTGCCCCTTGAGTATGAAAAGCTCTTCCTTTTCCCTCCTACGGTTGTCACTTAGGATCCGCTCTCAGTGCTGTGGTAGCTGCTGTGCTGTGGTGAAGAGGCTCGAGCACTTTGTGTCCCAGGAGCTAAGGGTCTTCACCACAGTCTGCCTTTATCTTCCCAGCCCTGCTCCAGTTATGATGGAGTTATATATCCAGTTATGGGGAATGGGCTGGCACATGGGCAGTGCCAGGGAACAGATGGGACACGGTCTAAAGGGCTTCTGCCCCCACATTTAACTGTATCCACCAGTGCAGCTCAGCTGGCTTCTTATGGGCTCAGAGCTGACTTAAATTTGTCCTGCTGCCCTGCTGAGACTGAGAAGAGCTGCTTGGCTGACTCTTCTAGCTCCTCCACACTAGGGCAATGCTTCAGAGCTTAGGAGAACACCCAGTGGAAGAACCACTGGAAACTAACTTCTATGTGCCTGCCAGCCAGCTCTGGGGATTCAAGGATTTACCGACCTTGTGAAACCAGCAACCATATCCATGCTCATTAATGGGCCCAGATTAGTTGCAACATCAAGGACATTCAGAGTTTGGGGTCAGATATGCGAGTAAAGTACTTGCTCATGCAAGTCTGGCGAGGTTTTGGTTCAGAAAGCAAGGTGATTACATGAAAACCTCCCAAGTTTGATTTTCTTCTCAGCTACATGTTGATGGAAAGAAGGAGACATGACCCTAATAGATTTTGGATGTGACTAAGACTCCAAAGCTTTTTGCTTCACAAAGAGCCAACCTCCAGCCCCAGGCAGTGGACCCCTGGGATATTAGAAATCAGAACTTGGTTCCAGATCTGTGTTTACTAAAGACGGTGTATGAAATGGTTCAAACCACAGTTGAAAGTTCATCTACTCAACAAATACTGTTTTCCTTGAAATACAGCTCATAATCAGGATTTCCCTGTCATGCCTTCATTTCTGTTCTTGTCAGTCCAATCAAGAACATTCAGCCCACAGGGCTTGTCTGGTAGCCTTTCAGCAGAGTTTTAATATAAACATGGTGCCCCCATCTGTCCCCAGCACGCTCCAGACCCACAGGATGTCTAACCTTTCCTTCAAGTGACAGAAAGTTCCTTGTCCACTGGCTGGGAGGGAGCTGCAGCTCCTGACAGCTCTGTCATATTTCTAAACACAGAGTTCAAGGTCTGCATTAAAATTGATCAGATCAGTCTCTGCCTGTTTTAAATTGGTCTCTTTTTTTTGGCCACAAAGGATTCTTGGACTGTAGATTTGTGTTTTCTTTTCTTTTTGGAAGTTATCAGTGACTGTCTTGTAGATGTAATGGCCATGCATCCTTGCATCGTATTTCAGTTCTCATAAACTGAAATCTCAGCATTAGGCTTGTGTTATTCAGAGCAAATCCACTGCTTGTTAAAGTGAAGCACAGAAGAAAGGGAATAGACCTCAGGAATGCAACTGCTACACAAGGTATTAGTGGGAGAGAACAGTTGCTAGGTTGTTTAAAACATGGTCACTATGATTCTTCCCAATGTATTAATGTCTTTCATGCCCTTTTCATTGTTCATTTAGAGCTTTTGGTGTTGTTTCTGCTGCTAAACCATACTAAATAAGCAGGAAGAGTATTCCTTTTCATACCAACAGATTACCTTTAACACTCACTACTGTCAATGCTATTGAAGTCAATGCTATTCCATTGGGAATTGCTCCACTCCTGCATTTCCTCCTGTCCTTATCAACAGTAAGATTAGGGACAAAATGAAATTGTGGTGTGACTTAGAGAAGTAAAGAGAAACCTCTGTTACCTTGTGTCCACCAGAGAGTGGCACACAATGAAATGGAGCTGTTAAAGCCATGGAGTTAACTTGGGGCAAAGCCCAGTGTGTGTGAGCGAGCATTTGGGGCTGAGAGCAGGGTAGGTCACTTCAGGGGAAATGAGAAAAGGCAGCATTAAGTTAACTTGCAGCAAGGTATTCACCCACAGTAGCACCCCAGTGTATGGAATACTGGTTTGCAGGCCAGATGGGATTGAAGCCATAAAAGATCTTCACATTGTTAAGCCAAGTTGTATTCAACAGCCAGTCACATCTCAGCCACTAGGGAGTTAAATTCAAACTCCTTTTTTACCCTTAAATATAACTGTTCTTTAAATAATTCTTTACTTTGTAGGTATGTGATTTATATCCTTTAAGGGAAGGGAATTACTCAAGAGGATAGAAAAAATAGTACATTAAATGAAGACAAATACATCAGGTGCTTGTGATCCAGCAAACGTGCTGCTGGGATCCTCGTCAGACCCGAGTTTCACTCTCAGCTCGTCTTTGACTTGCTGCATTACCTGAGGTGAGTAGGAGTGCAGGCACCCAGCCTGGGGGGCCACAGCTGGATGCCTGGAGTGCATGTCAGAGGCAGACCTGGTGGTTAATCTGAATGTAGGAGCCTGAGAGTGAAAATATCAGCTCTAGTCTCACTGAGACTTTTGTTCCCCACCTGGAAAATGGATATAATCATAAAGAGCAGGCTCGAGAATGATTTATAAACCCCACCCCATATAATCTACACACACATGCACATGTGCATGGGCACACACAAGCCCCCCAGGGTCTGACCTAAGAGGTTCAACTATATCTAATCCCCTGCTGAAGGATGGTTAATTTGCTCTTAAAGACCTCTTCTCAGAGAGTCCACAGTCTTACCAGGCACAAGGATAAAAGGGAATGCTTCCAACATTGGTTTCGACTGACTGCCTCGTAAGAGTTTTATATTTGAACGATAATCTACATATTTCTTCATACACACATTGCCAGTGTTAACTTTGCCAGATGCTGCAGAGAGGGTATGCTAGGAAACACAGAACTCTGTACTTTTCATTAATTTGTACCCAGAGACTAAGATTTTCCTTAATCCCAACCTGTGTTTTCAAGGAACTGCCTAGTTCATTCACCTCCTCTGTTTGCACTGCAGCTCTTCAAAGCAGGGGACCAGCTACATTCGAATTTGCATTAGAAGATGTGAGAAAGGATTTCATTCACTTGTAGTAACTTTTGCAAATCTGATGGCTTCATCCAGTGGACAGGAAAGCCATGGGGGGCTGGTTTTGTTTAGCACCAAGCAAACTCAGTCCCAGGGGTGTTCCTTAAGCACAGGAGAGCTGTGTATTATCTCCACAGGCATGTGGTTAGAGTACATCTGGCCAGCAGTCTTATCTTAGCTCTGGGCTCCCAGCTAACCCCAGAACCCCCCCTCAAGCCTGAATGGAAAGACAAATCTGCTTTGGTAATTGGAGACAAAGAGGGCATTATGGGTTTCATGTTTCTGGTGCTCCATGTAGAAATCAGAGAGCTTTGGTTGCCATGCTGCATGACCTTGAAAGAGTGACCATCCAAAGGCTTTGGGGACCAGCAGGTGGGTTTTAAGACTTGCCCCACTAACAGAAGGAGAACTGCTGCTCTTTGGAGCAGCACAAAACCAGCCTTCTCTGTAAACTGGTGTCAGGACTTTACCAGTGCTGCACTGGTGGTTCAGCTTTCTTTCAGGTAGAATCATCAGCTCTGCTGCCTGGGCTGCTCCTGACGGTGGCTGCAGCACTAAGAGTTTCCCAGTTTCCCAGTTCCCATGTTGGTTACTTGCAGTCATGGAGCGTGCTCGGGGTGAGCTGGTGCAAACAGCTGCTGAGAGCCCTCACAGTGAATACAGCTCCTCTGCACAGTGACAGCCACAGCACAGACAGGGGCAGCTGTGACTTTCTCAGGGCTGTCCCTCCTCGTATGCTGCATTCCCAAGACAGCTGTCTTTGTAAGCCATTTCCCAAAGGCACAGTATCCTACTCCCTCAGCCTCCTGCTCTTAGGCCTCTCTGGTTTCCTCCATCTCCTCCCCTCTTCCATCCCTTTATCCTCTCTTGGTGTTTGCCTCAGAGAGAACTTTTGTTCCCCACCTCAGTTTTGCCTCTCCTGCTGCTGAAAAGTGTGTTCCCTCTCTGTGGAGCCTACTCCTTCTCTTCCAATCCTTCTCTCTTTTCCCTATCCCCTACCACTTTTAGTCCTGTCCTCTCTAGTCCATGTGGCTGTAACCTCTTGTTCAGTTTCCTTTTCCTCACTCTGGCTTTCAGCTCTGTGGGCTTTTACTTCACCCATCCTTCCTCTGTTCATCCATCTTCTGTCTCCTACCAATTACCTCCATCTCCCCCAGTTTTCCCAGTTGTGTGGTGAGGTCCAGTTAGCCCCTGTGTGAAATCACCAGCACCCAATGACTTTGTTTTACCACCTCTTCAGAGGACAACTTAGCCTGTAATTCAGCAGTGGTGGCAGCACACCTTGCAGTGAGAGTGGTGCCTGTGTAATGGGCTGATCCCTTGGGCTTTGCCCTGCCCCCAGGGTGCAGGGCTTCCGTGTGAATCACAGCATCCCTTGAAAGGGACCTTAAAGACAATCTTGTTCCAACTCCCCTGCCCGTGGAAGAGACAGCTCCACTAAACCAGGTTCCTCAAAGCCCTATCCAGCCTGGCCTTGAACACTTCCAAGGGCAGCCACAACTTCTCTGGGCAATGTTTTAATGTCTCACCCCGCTCACAGTGAAGAATTTATTCCTAATATAGAATCTAATTCTACCCTCTTTCAGTTTAAACCCATTCCTCCTTGTCATATCATGCCATTGTAAGAAGAACCTCTCCATCTTACCTGTAGAGCCCCTTAAGGTACTGGAAGGTTGCTATAAGATCTGGAGCTTTCTCTTCTCCAGGCTGAACAACCTCAATTCTTTCAGCCTGCCTTCATAGGAGAGGTGTTCCAGTCCTCTGATCCTCTCTGTGGCCTTCCCTGGACTTGCTCCAACAGGTCCACATCTTTCTTATGTTGGGGGCCCCAGGGTTTGGCACAGTGTTCTAGGTGGGGTCTTGCAACAACAGAGTAGAGGGACAGAATCACATCCCTTGACCACATGCTGATAACAGCCCCTGAAGTCCCAAATGATGAGATCTACATCCAAATCCACCCCTCCTCTAGAGGGGTGTACATGAGATATAAATTGCCTTCATGTCACCTGTAGTTCACTGAGTAATGAAACCAGCCAGACCTGATCCTGACCTCGCCTAAGGCTTAGCAGGGAGGCCAGAAAGGATGTGGAGACCAGCTGGCCTCATGAGCTGGTACAGAGTGGTGTTGCTAGACAGAGAGTGGGCTGAGCGGGCAGAGAAGGTGTTTGGAAGAAGCAAGCCATGATACTGTATCGACAGGCTATACTACGTGGTTACCTGGTGGACAGAGAGCTTTGGTCCCCGGGGCTGCCAAGGCAGCAGCTTCAACCTTCAACCCATATTCTTTTTGCAGGGTATCAAAAACAGATCTTGATGTTCAGCTGCCAGATGGAGGGTGGGTTTTTTTTTGGGGGGGGGGAAGAATCTTTGGACAGAAAATAAATCTCAGTGACAGGAAATAAATGGAGGACACCGAGTTGTCACTTTTAATAGACCGTGAAAATGACGATTTCTCTCGGGGTCACCTCTGCAGCACCGCGGGTTCCCTGGCCTGGCCGCTGCGACCCCCGGAGCTGAGGAGGTCCCACAGAGCGGAGGAGCCGCAGAGTCACAGC